>JACEFZ010013347.1:570000-670000 GCA_014155875.1 Cepaea nemoralis
CCCAACCTGTCCCATTCCTTGTCGCGGGCGTTGAAATCACCACATATCAGATACCTGGTACCTGGGGTGTCCACTGAACCTTACAACCAGTCCCAACTCTCTCTCTCTCTCTCTCTCTCTCTCTCTCTCTCTCTCTCTCTCTCTCTCTCTCTCTCTCTCTCTCTCTCTCTCTCTCTCTCTCTCTCTCTCTCTCTCTCTCTCTCTACTTATGCAAGATTTCCCACTTACATATATATTTATCAGGTTCTAGCTGTATAGGCCGATTTGTATCCGCATTCCTTGCACCTCTTTACTCTCCTGACCCCACCCACTCATATCCAGTATTGAATGCTTTAAACCATCCTTGACCACCAGATTCTGCCCATGTCTTCTCTGCCAAGTTGGGTTGATGTAACATGTATAGCCAGGGCACTTAGAAGAGTTCGTATTCAGTTCTTGTAACATCAGGTCATCAAAATTGTAGACCAGTTTATTTCCAGTATTGGTGCTCGTTGCTTTGCAATACGACAATTCCAATACCCTACCCGTACATTCTTGAGTCCCAAACGATCCGTTGTCCTTCTACCCCTTCTGGCTCCAGCCCTCTTCTTCCTTTTCCTTCCCCCTCTCTCCTACCTATTCTTCTCCGCTTCATTCTCTCCCCGCTGGCTGTTGTCAAAGGTATCAAGCACAAAGCACGTACTCAGTTGCTTCGGCGATAATTCTTTGTATTATTCATAGTTGGTTAGATATGACGGCAGGATATAATCGGTCACCCTAGTAGAGCCTGCCTGCTAGGGAAGGGGCAGGGGATATTCCTCAGGAGTCCATACGCCTGGCGCCGCCCTGCCAGCATTCCAGACGTTCCATGTTCATGACCAGCTCATCCGTGGCCATACAGACCTCGGCACGTTGGCCAACCTTAAACTTGGAGGTTTATTATTGGAGTTTTCCATCTCCTAGACTGGCCGCTGTAATAGCTAACGGGCCCAAACTACCCGGGGGCAAGAGGTTCCAGCGCCTCATTCTTGGCGAACACAGTAGATACATGTATACCGGGAACAAAACCAATGTCATACAATATCTATCAAATAGTATATACTATATAGTTAAAGTCACTACACAACGGAAAAATAATTCTCGCTGGTAGATAGTTGAGCCCCAAACAAAGCAGTGACGACATCATACGTTGAGCTCTGTAGTGCTGAGACAACAACATGACAATGCCTGGGTACATTACATAGCAGAAATCTTAACAGGTGTTGAGCGCTGCCTGAACATGTAAGTCATATAAATGCTAGTTTAGACATATAGAGATGCATCATTACTGAATGATGCAGATGACATCCACTCATGACATTAATTGATAATGATATTTAGAAATTCAATCTAGACACATTCCTCAAACATGGAGGTCATATTTACTCGTTGGAAAACCAGCGATTGTTTGTTTGCTATGACCAGGTTTGATTATCGCGATGTATTAGTGACAGTATCAAAGAGCCAGCTTGAAAGGTTGGAGCGCATACAGAATGCTGCCATGCGGTTAATCCTGTGGTGCACAAAGGACACACCAATTATATGCATGAGGCATATCATGGCGCTACCAACAATAACGGATAGGCGTAGGGTCCTTCAGGCCAAATGTTAACTGAGAGTTGCCGCAGACAGGGATCACCCGCTGCATGCATCAATGGAGATGGTCAAGGGTAATAGACTAAGACGAAACTGGCCCTGGATGGCACAGGCAGAACTTTCTATAAGTCAGGTGTGTGATCTAGAGACCATCAATCGTGAAAGAGAGTGGGTTGAAGTTCCGGAAGACATGACGGACTGGCACAATGTAATAATAACACTGGGTCGTGAGTGCAAAGAATGGGCAGCGGGCCGCACTGAGTTTGAAGTGCAATAGCTGATCCAGAGTAACACACATCAAGGTGACATAGTCACCTACACCGATGAGTCAGTGGTGAGAAACAGACGTAGTGGCTGGGGCTTTATTGCAAAGGCTAATGGGCGAATCTTGAAAAAGGAAAGTCTGGCATATGAGACTACGACCTCCAGCATGAGAATGGAGGTGGCCTCAGTAACAGCGGCATTCCGGTGGTTAGAGGAGACTACTGCAACACACGTTGTATTCATTACGGATTCAAAGAGTATGCTTAGCAAGATTGAGAAAGGAATGTTTTGTGTGGAATGGCTTTTGTCGCTTCAGAGGTCACAGATTGTGAGAATTGTGTGGATATTTTGCCGTGGCCATGCGGGTGTACGGGGGAATGAACAGGCTGATAGTCTAGCAAGAAATGCACCTCTTGGTGGTATTATGCCTATGGACAAGGGGGAGGTGGTCGTGCGCTTGTGGGACCGAGTGGAGAAGGCGCAGAAACATATTGAGAACCCATATGTGGAAAGAATGAGATTGCGGGGGATCGGCAGGGGTTCCGGAAGAATCTCAAAATTGAGAGGGAAGACCAGGAGATCTTTTAATCAGATAGCGGTGGGAACGATTAGTAGTAAGAATCTGCGCTGGCTTCCTGTTCTTCTAGACTTTTTGCTAACATGTTCATTGTTGTTGCTGCCTTACCAATCCTGATGTTGATTTCCTTATCTAAGGATAATTTTATATTTACCTCTGATCCTAGATATGTAAAATGTTCTACTATCTCCAGTTCGGCGCCGTCAATAAAGATTGAAGGTAACACATGTGCACGTTGTGACATAATGTGTGTCATCTTTTTGTTAATTTTTCAATCAAATTCAGCACAAGCATTGGGGAATGCAGATAGTAGATGTTGTAATTCTTCCTCAGAGTGGGTAATTGCAACATCATCTGCAAAAATCAACCCTTTGTAGTAGCCTAGTGTCATATATCTTTGAAGGGAGTGGGAGATCACTGTAGTGCATGCCCCATCTCTAACAAAAGAAGTAGAGCCCCATCCTCTTCTATCTTCAATAACCCCAGAATATGAACCTTGAGTTTTCTGCAGGCCTCGTTCTATTAAGTATGTCTAGGAGATATAGATTATGGCCCTGGTGAGAATGGTAATTACTAACTGGGAATCTGCCCCTTCTCCAAGGATTCTTTAGCTCTGGAGCCCCCTTTTAGTTTATCAAATCTGAGGAAAGTCTGGAGAATTTTCTCAGCCTGATTTAGATGAAGAAAACATGGATATTGAGCAGTTGATAGATCTAGAGTCTTCTATCCCCCATTTTAGTAAGTCATTATGAGTTGATATATTGTAAACAATCAAACACATAATCAATCACATTAGATTCTGACAACATGATGTACAAAGAAGTTGTTGACTCACAGATAGGTTTGAACTGATAAATTAACAGAAGGTCAATTCATGTTAATCATTTATTGACTGGGCCTGAGCCTTCTGGCCAGTACATACATTTCTATTGTGATTTACACAAAATAATAGAAAAGTTGCATATTGGACCAGTCACACAGACCATCAATAAACAAGCATCAATACATGAGATGTCAACAAGTGTGAAACATAGTAACATTTTGCTGTTGCACATGTTAAGTGTGAAAATGATGAATCAACAAGTAACTATCAGTTTCCTGAAATTGGGTGTGGTGTGTACCAAGGAAAATGTAACCTGGTGACTGGAAGATTAGGTAAGCCAGGGTCCATTGACTGATGGATCCACTTCAGGTCTGCCCGTATAGCTCCTCTGAAGGCCTCCCCATACTCTGCTCATGGCCAAGTCATCCTCCATCTCACTTGTGGTTCATCTCTTTCTCTCGGCTTCCCTCTTTCAGGTCTGATTTAGGTGGTTAGTTTGCTGATGTGTTGGGTGGTTGTTGGTATGTAGCCACCAAGATCACTGATGAATATTCACATATATATGTACATTCCTACCAATACAATATTCTAAAAGTAGGTCAGAAGAAATCTAAATTCCTGAAGTAGGAACTAGTTCCCCTCCCCTCTCTTTTTCTCTAATCTAGTGTTGGGTTAATTTGGGGTGGTCAGAGTTTATCACACTGTGTACGCCTTGTATCAACTTGTTCCTGCTGTATGTAAGTTCTCATTTGACCTGGGGTCAGTGAACGTGTACAGTAAGACAATGACAAGAGTGAGAATATGTCAAGATGCAGGTAAATAAATGACATACATTTATAACATTTCTTCCACTCAGTGGTGTTTATCGCGTGTATAAATAATTCTCTGTGTTTTCCCAATTAAGTTCTTCTTCTTCTTGTGTCTAATAACTCTCTCCCATTATCTGTTGTTGTTGTGATGTTGAGTGTTGGGTTGTGTGGTGTTGAGTGGTGTTGGGTTTTAAGTTATGTTGAGTAATGAGTTAAGTCCACTTCGTGTGATAGTGTTCCGCGAAGAACAACTTTCTCATGTAAAGCAATTCATGTATGCCCTTATCTAATTAAATTTGACATAAATATAAATATTATTTCCATCAAACCCTATTTCCTCAATAGATGAAGCAGAAAGGAAAGATTTGATTTCTCTTTCAGCTTTCTAGATCGTAAATAGGCATAGATAAGTCTGTTTTAGAACAAGGCACTTATTCTAGTACACGAACTGTCATTTCAGCTGTAGGTAGTGATAGCATCTTTTATCAGTGTTTCTGGTGAAATGCACAAGATTGCTTTAGAATCATCACTTCTCACAGTTGTTTAGAATAGAATGTAGTAGTATAATGCACTTCTTAAAGTTAATAATTATCTTTAAGAATATCAGAGATTGCAGTTTCATCTAAGAGAATATTAGAGAGTCATTTTGCCCGGGAACGGCTCTGCGTCGTTAGAATCTACAGTCGAGCATTTTTACATTTCAGAGGTTTTAATTAATAATAATACATTTCAATTGACATTACAAACACGGGTTACCATTACTTGATACCTGATACATCGGGTTCTTAGTCTAATCTCGGGAATCACAAGCTTACCTGGGATCCAGACATTCTGCCTCCTCTATTTGAAAATTTGGTCACACAATTTCTGACGTCTATTCGCCAGGCATGTTTTCGCAAGAGTGCGCTGCTTATCATAATCTATACCGGCGTTGGCGCGAAAGCCGTGTCACGTGTCTGTTTCGTCCAATGGTCTTCCGAGCTTCGTCTGATGAAATCTTTCTAAGAATCCACGTCATCTGTCACTTATGCAGTTCCAGTTTCGATGTTAAGTTTTAAGTCCTAGTCTCCGTTTGCGGTTGTGAAGTCAATTTCTTTTAATGTTGTTTCCTCTTTTTGCGGCAGGTGTTGGTAAATGAATAATGGTGGTTAGCGTTATGCTACACCTAGTCTAATTAGTAGCCTCCTAATTTTGGTTTTGGCTTTCAATCTCTGAGCATTATAGAGGCTACCATCTGAGCGTGAGTGAATGTGTATACCGGCATGCTGATTACGAAAGGTATATTTCTGTAGAAGTGAAAAGTATATTCCAAAGAGGGTGGGAGCTAGTACACAACCTTACTTAACCTCACTCTTGATTTCAAACTCTTCTGAAGTTCCACCATCAAACTGTATTATACCCTTCATGCCTGTGTGAAACGATTCCACAATGGACAGAAGAGTTGGTCAGCAGCCAATCTTCTTTAGTGCCTTGAACAGACCCTCACGACTGACCAAATCAAATGCCTTTGTGAGGTCGATGAAGGCAATAAACAGTGGTTGATTCTGTTCATGGCATTTTTATTGCATTTTTCGCAATGAGAATATCATGTCAATGGTAGACCGGCTCTGTCGGAAGCCGCACTGTGATGCGGGGTAGACTTGATCGAGTAGGACTTGAAGTCTGCGCAGAACAATTCTCGCAAATACTTTCCCAACAGTACACAGAAGTGAAATACCCCTATAGTTGTTACAGTAGATCGCTCTTGTTCTTGTACAGCGTTATGATGCTTGAATCTATGAAATTCTGTGGGACTTGCCCTTCTCGCCAGCACAGATCTATTAGCTGGTGGATCTGTAGAGTGAGTGTTTATTACTCACTCCTGATTACATCTATTGGAATCCCATTATTACCTGTAGCCTTCCAGATGCAAGTTCATTTATAGCACACTTAACGTCTGTTATGGCGGGAAGTGTGTCCGGATGGTCAAGAGTTGGCAGCGTCTCTATGGCGTTGAGGGCATCATCCGCTAGTTTGGTGTCACTTTAGTAAATCTCTAAATTGTGCTTTACCCATCATCCATCTGCTGTTTCTTATCAGTGATGATTTCTCCAGTCAAGGTTTTCAGTGGTGCACTTATTTTGATCATTGGGTCACAGACTTTCTTTATTCCTTCATACATGCTTCATATGTTTCCCTTATCACTTGCGATTTGAATGAACTCACATAACTTGATCCAATAATCATTTGCACACTGCCTGGCAGCCTTTTGCACATCCTTCCTAGCTTGCTGCAGCTTCCTTGTTTCTTAAGAGAGCTATCTCCTTTTTATCAACCAAGGGCTGCAGCGTCTGGCTGTTTGCAGCAAACCAGTCCTGCCTCTTATGATCCACAGTGAAGAAAGCCCCTACCGCAGTTTTATAAAGAGTTTCCTAACGTTTATCCCACTTGTTAATTACTGTACAATTGTCTGATGTATCAGTGAACGCGTCTTCAAGTTGCTGTTGAAACTCAAAGCACTTTTCAGGATCGTGAGTGTTAATAATATTAATCCTGGGGCTAGATTTGTGTTTAGCTGTGTAGATTCTCTTTGGTCTCAGTCTAACCCTTGCAACAACCAAAGAATGATCTGTATCACAGTCAACACTGTGGTAACTTCGAGTTAATGATGTATGGTTAGATATTGTCTCAGTGTGATGATGAAGTCTAGCTGATGCCAATATCCGGATCGTGAATGTTTCCATGTGACCTTACGCAGCTCTTTTGTTTTAAACAAGGCGTTTGTAATACATAGGTCATTTCTGGTGCAGCGCTCCAGCAGCCTTTGCCCATTTTCATTCATGCGACCGATGTTGTATTTTCGCATGCACACTGGCCATGAACTCGAGTATTACCCACCCGAAAATTGAAATCACCGAGCATAAAAATGAAGTCGGTTTCAATTTTCCTCGTAGAACGAATACTTCACATCATCAGGGGAAGCAAGTGTCGGTGCATATGCAATAATAATGGTGGCAAAACCACAAGAGGTTGCCAAGTGCAGGGATAATAGTCTTTCATTACCTCCAGCTGGAATTATTAATCATTACCAGTAGCGAATTCTTTACTTCAAAGCCCACACTATTTTGCCTTTTTAGCCTTCCCTCTATCCTTCCAAAAAAGTGTGTAATTGTTTTCCCTGAGTGACACTTTCTCGGCGAGGAGAGGCGACTGCAGGCCAGCAATATCAATGTTAAGACGTTTGTGTTGGGCATCAATCACAGCCTTTTCTCTCACATCGTTAATATTAGTCAAGTCAGTGGACAATCCTGGACACACGGTTCCTACGTTCCATGTTCCAAGCCTCAGCTTGAGGATTTAGTTTTTTCTATATTAGTTCCTGGTACATTGGTTTTACAGCCTGCAATCCAGATTTTGTCCCAGCCCCAAGCACCCATTGAAACAGACAGGCTGTGGCGGATAAGCATCCAACTGGCCGGGGGCTGCCCAGCTTGAGGGGGCGATTGCTGATCAGTGACACCTGTAGGTGTCTCCCACCGCCAGAGGCAACCAGTGGCGCCCCATATCTACGCCTATTGACAAGGACTTATATCGCGTAAATATTGCATCTCGCTTTGATTCCGAGACAGTTAAGACCAGGGATGGAGGTATTATCCCTCCATTGCACAAGGCCTGGGCTAAAATATAGACACCATGTCTTGTATGTGCAGCATGATCCCTCTCTCGGCCTGCCTAATTCGCTCCAGAGGAAAGGTAACACCTATACATCTGGAACAAGACAAGCTACAGAAGCTGCCGGATCAGCAAAGCAATGCTCTAACTGTTCGCCTGTCGGAGCTTCGATCCCAGACTAGCTGTCAACCGAGACTTAGGGCGTTTGATTAGATTGCATTTCCTCGCTTCCTCCCAGTACCCTCCCAGTTGTGCTCTTCTGTCCGAAGCCGATGGTACAATGTAGGGTGTCGTGTTTGGTAAGCGGAGCTCAACATTCGGCGCTAACAGAAAGCAGGTAGTACCATCTACTGTCATACGGTAGTTCAGTCATAACTGACAAAGATCTGACAGACAAACACACACACACACACACACGCACACACACACACACACACACACACACACACATATATATATATATATATATATATATATATATATATATATATATATATATATATATATATATTTCCATCCATTATGTGCCATGCCGATAAGCGTGGGCGGTCATGTTCTGCCATCTCACTCGATCACCAGAGTAGTGGATAAGCTCGGTGTTTCTCCCTTGACCACGCCATGGGGCCAAGCCATGCAGGTATTTAATTCTTGGTCTTCCCCTTGGTCTATTCTCTTCGATCTTGGCAGTTGTCACCAAGTTCTCCAATTCATTTCTTCTCATAACATGCCCACACAATTTTGACTGTCTGCGAATAATGTCACTAATCAGTTTACGATCTTCATTTGTTTCTTGAAGGACTTGTTCATTGGTGTTTGTATCTGTCTATGGTATTCTTTGCATTTTCTTCAGAAACTACATTTCCACAGCCATCAGATGTTGTTCAGCTTGTCTGCTCATTGTCCACGCCTCACATCCATATAAAAGTGTAGGTTCTATGTAGCACTTCAACACTCTTTTTCTCGTTTAAATTGATATATTTTTTATTGGTCAGTATGTTTTTAATCTTGAAACAAGCTATATGTCATTCTAAAGTTGAGTTTAAATGTGCTACCCTTGGCATGCGGTGTATTGCCGCCAACCACTCGCGACAACTGTCTGACTTCAGCTCGAGTATTACTTTCCTCGATCAACGTCTTAGACATCTTACCTCAGGCAACTATTTCTTGTATTGCGTTATACGGTGTATCATCAACAACAATAACCACCATTTATACAAGTGTCTTTCCACGGCCATAACCGTCAAGTTAGCCAAACTCCGTGCCCCTATCCCTACTCCTTCCCCGTCTCCTCTCCCACTTCATCCTACCACCGGCTCCGATAACTTAGTTTTGTGCATACCTCCCGACCTTCCCCTATCGCGACAGATACGCGTTACTGCGAAATAAAACAATTTTCGACATACAACAATTAAAATTCAATCCACTACGACATTCCAACCTTACCGCGGATGTACAACGGGCATTCACACAGTTGAAACATCGTGACGACATAGTTATCTGCCGATAAGGGAGGGGCGCTAGTGGTTTGGAGGAAAGACTTGTATACACAGGAAGGCAACAAGCAACTTGGGGATGCAACCTTCTACAGACCACGGACACAAGATGGGACGGTCAGCAACAACACCCAGGTCAAAAAGTGACTAACGCCATCATCAAGCAAGGTCTTTTGCCCAGCTCTGCCACCTCGCTGCTTGGGCAAACCCGCCTTTTATATGCTGCCTAAGACACACAAACCAGGGAACCCAGGGAGACCTATCGTGTCGGTCTGCTTTTGCCCTACAGAACGGATTTCAGAGTTCCTAGACAGCATGTTGTAGCTGTTGGTTGCCAGTCTCCCTTATATATGATTGATTGATTGATTGATTATTAGAAAGCAGCAAGTCAAATGGTTTGGCCATGCAAGTAGGCTACCAGTCAACAGCATGCCACAACAAGCAATGATGTACAGACCAGATGGAAACAGAGGAAGAGGCCGACCACGTAAACGTTGGACGGAGGGAATAACAGAATCCATGGGAATGTCGATATACGAAGCCCATAACCGGGCACTCTCACGAAGTTTATACTTCACCTTGACACCGCAAGGTACAAGAGGAACATGATGAGATGAGATGAGATTGATTGATTGATTGATTTAGGAATCGACATCACAGCATTCGGGGCATTCCCATAAGTGCTGCGTCCCCATCCTCAGCAGCCAGCGAAGAGTTCCAACACTAATAGTACCAGTAGCAATCTGATTATAAGTCCGTCTCGCCTTTCCCTCTGAGCGTTGAGCGTCGGCCAGATCCCTTCGTCATTCCTCGTTGTCTCATTCTTGCCAGACCATGGTAATCCATTTGCTCCTCCGAGGTGTGCACGTGCTCCCACAAGGCCGCAACCACGTCTGCCTTGTCATGTATCAATACTCACCATGTTCTGCAGAGCCAGCCAATTTGTCCGCCTGTTCATTTCACAGCACACCAGTATGCCCCGGAGAAAAGATCCAGGCGATGCTTGTCACCCGTGACCTCCGAAGCGAAGCAAGCCACTCCTGCCCGTCCTCACCCTCGTCAGCATGCTTTCTGAGTCAGTTACAATCACGATGTGTGTGTGTCGAATTCTCCATCCAGCGGAGAGCCGCAGTATATCAAAGACACTAACCACGCTATCTGTGTCTTCGATTCCATCAGTTTCACAATCCCTTCTGAGTACCACATCTTTACTTTAGATGTAACTTCACTCTACACATCTATTCCTCACTCTGAAGGCTTTCAAGCCTTGACATTTTTCTTGGAGAAAAGGCATAACCCTTCAACAGCCACTGGACCATTACTGCGTCTTGCAGAGTTAGTCCTCAACCTCAACTCGTTTGAGTTCAATGGGGACTACTTAGACCATATTAGCGGGGTGGTCATGGGCACTAAGATGGGTCCTAATTATGCCTGCCTCTTCATGGGCTATCTGGAACACCAGGTATGGAGTCAATGCACTGGCAGGCTCCCAGAGCTCTACAGGAGGTACATTGATGACTGCTTTGGTGTCTCAGACATGCCATTGCCAGACCTCCAGAACTTCATTGCCTTTTACTCCGAATTCCATCCCAGTATCAAGCTCCACCATGTCTTCTTCAGCCGTCAACTTCTTAGACCTCACAGTCTCTTTAGGTTCCGCGGGTCTATGCACGATGGTTTATTATAAACCAACTAACTCGCACTCATTCTCTATACCTCCTCTCATCCTTCCTCGTGCAAGGGTTCTATTCCTTTCTCCCAACTGTTACGTCTCCAACGGCTTTGCCAGGATAACAACGACTTTTATCAAAAAGCCCACGAAATGCTTGATTTATTTCGCCTTCGAGGCTATCCTGAGAAGGTTCTACTATAGCTCTTCACCGCTACAAGTCTATTAGTCGTACCGAGGCTCTCTCCTCCAGGCCGAAACCACGAAATAATAGACCTGTTGCCATATACCTGGATCAGGATATGGATTATAAGACACACTTTGCACGGCATTAGTTCAAAAGAATGATAAGTGTGCAGGACGTTTTGGTGCAAGCGTGAAAGCGTCACAGAAAACGTCACTGAGAGATGAGTTAGACTTGGGCTGCCGTCCAGCTCGAACGCAGCATGTCTCTTGGAGCATGGCTAACAGTCTGTTACGCCGCTCTTTGTGTTCAGCAGTGTGTGTGTTCTCAAGTGTTTCGTTGTGGAGCGATTGAGTTTGTCGACATGTGACAGGAGTCTTCAGATTAAATTCTGCAGGATATAAAACCATATCGTCTTGTAAAGGTTTGTTACAGTGGCCGTTTCTTGGTTGTCGTTTTCTATTTCAAGTATAAGGAGCGATGAAATGTTTGAATGGATGGGAATGTATTAGTCCTCATGCCCTTAGACGAGTCGTCAACATCACTTCGTGACACCTGTCCTCTCACTAACTTACCATCTCCACAATATTGCTGCCAAGAATATCCTCCTGAGACATCTGTCCATCTCCGGGTTGACCCGACCACTCGCGATGTCTTCTCAGAGGATCCACCGTTGGCTTATAGGCGGGATCGTAACCTCAGGATGTGCTAGTCCATAGCAGTCTACCCCAACCTCACAAGTCTCTTCCTGGCACGGTGACTTCTCTTAGATCGCGTTGCAAGACCTGCAAACACGAACTTCAAACCCAGAGCCTGACTTTCACTAAGACGACCTTCCACATCCGTGAGGGTTTCTCATGCATCAGTCGCATCGTTATCTGTACGATTACCTGCACACGTTACGACATTAGATATGTCGGTGAAACAGGCTTACGTCTTGCTGAAAGATTTAGACAACATCATTCTGATATCACCAGTGGCGCCCACAAACAAGTATCCATGCATTTCAACAGTCCCGACCACTGTGGCTGGCCGACATACAGGTCCAGCTATCACATCATGCGCATCCCACGAACGGGATTGGAAGACATTGGAACACCGTCTTATCTTCTAGTTGGGCACACTCTCCTCTCACTGCCTCAACGTCCAACACAGTTTCATTTAACTTCCACATCCTACCCCCACCGACCCCCTAGTTTATAGTCCACTATCCAGGTATTTACAGGTCCTTTGTAGGACGTCGCAGTCAACTTTCTTGGCAGTTTTGCGTTCGGTGTTTTGCTATCGTTTTCTGAAGGAACGCTACTCATGCCCCTCTGTGAGGACCCAACACAATGTAATCTTCCGCAGCTGTGTTTCGAGCGCTTAACCAGTATTGCCTATTGTTTAACTCTGTCTGCGACATCTTTGCCAGTCCCAATTTTTACTTTCCCGCTCAAATGGACGGTACTGACCTTTGACCCGTTTACCACATCCGGTCCATAAATCAAATGACAGTCTAATGCGTGTCATTCGCTTCGAGCAAGGATACAGATTCAGATAAGTACCTTTGATTAGTTTAATAATGTCATGTAGTGTGTTTCGTGTAGCTTTGTGTCGGTTTGTGTTTGTTTGTTCTGTGCTGACGAAGGCTTTGGCCGAAACGTCCAATTTGTTTTTTGTAGTAGTGTTTCAGTAAAGCTCACAATCTACTTCTCATTTTTTGTGATTCATATATATAACACAGAGGGACACGGAAGACGACCAGCCAAACATTTATATATAACACAGCGGTACGGAAGACGACCAGCAACACATGTGTATATATAACACAGAACAGACATGTTCATGGAGGAACGGGATCGCCTGAGAGCCCTCGCTCAGTGGTGACTAGACGTTCTCCTGCCTGCTCAATGGTCATCGGTTAAGCGCCTTACTCCACTCATACACTTGCTGCACTGAGTAGCATGCATCACTATACTGGACCTTCATTCGCCGATGGATATTTATAGGCTTCACCCCTTCCTTTCCCCCCCATAAAAAAAACAACAACAAAACAAAACCGGATAACAGAACGCTGCTCCTGTTTGCTACATGTAAAAAGTGGGGCGGTCATCTTTAAACTGTACTTGTGAAGTAAATGTATTTGTTTGCACCGTGTTGTCACGTGGTTAACACTCTTGACATCCTTAACAACAATATTTACGGTTACAAAACAACAGTACGCTTATTGTAATTTATAATACACTTTTAATATTTTCATGTGTAGCCCCCATCGTATATAAATTTACGTAGCCTTAGGGTGAACCTCGCTCTAGCTCTTAAACTTTCAGTGGGTTGATAGCGGGGTAGGCATTCTTTCCCTACACCCATTAGTTGTATTTTAATGTTGATTTCTCGTTCAGATTGTACGGATTCTATTTTCAATCAGTCAGTCCCAGATGATTTTACACTCACTGGTGCCACTGCATAATATATCTAGAAAGCATCAACTAACAAGGCGAGGAGCACACAGGTGGACAAACCGATCTTCTACCTGTCATGAAAATAAAATGAGATTAAACTTGAAAATTATAAAGAATACCCCAAAGTACTTCATAATAGATCGAGTATGAATAAAAGTATTGGAACTACGGTAAAACTGTGGAAATATAAACAATATGACATAACACGAAATAATGCAAACAATAATGCTGAACACAATCACGGAACGCATAGGACTTTGAATGGACAACATACATTATTAGAGACGCTTCTACAAAGCATATGTCAAGCTGTGCCATTTACATTTGCATATCATGCGCTCACAATATATATATACAATTAACACAATTTGCTGCAACTAATGCCAATACAACCAATGCAGCTGTGACAAGAAAGAATCTTTTACATCAGTTCACATGCTAGTCACAGTGACTAGACTCCGAGCATAATGGAGTAACAACTGCATGTAAAAAATAACTTTTTTTTTTGGCATATCCTTTACAGGACATCGCTGTCAACACCAGCATCTTTCAGCTGTATGTTGATTTCTTGGCAAGATTACGCTCAGTAGGTTGCCTTTGCTTACTGAGCGGCCGGTTCACATACCCCGTAAGTTACCGACGCGATTCGAACCAATGCTGATTCTCACCGTCATCACGTTACCCACGAGAGTATACGAGATTACGGATAAAAGTCGCTAACCTCTAAGCCACGAAGTCCGCAAAACATAACTACCACAGCCAAACATTGACATGAAACCGACATTTAAGATCTGTCTCTGTTACGTTCACCTCGACATCGAAAGGTACAAGAGGAACAACATGAGATGAAATGAAACTGTTGCGCTTAGGCAGATGTGATAGACTGAAACAGATCGAACCAGACTAAAATGGGTACCGGGAAATGTCAGGGAGGTAAAGACAGCCGGCTAGACACTGACCGCATCACCAAATGGCTCTTAGACTTTTAGTGCGCTGATGACAAGTAGGGGGTTCATCCCTCCCACAGTTAAGTTGGACTTCTCGTTCACAGAGCAATTGCAACAACGTAAAGTTATATAACAAATCAACTCATAATTGACCGCAACAACCTGCAAAGGACATGATATATATATATATTCTTCTATATCAGCATTCCGAGCCATTGAGGTTCTTTTCTGCAGATACAAGCCGTCTCCATTCGTCTCTCTGGTTGACCTTCTCTTGCCAGTCGTTGATTCCAAGTGCTTGTAGGTCTGTATGTATATTATCTCTCCACCGTCTCCTTGATCTAAATCGTGTCTACGGTCATTTATGTCTTGAGTGTAAGCGAGTTTTGTTTCCCTATTATTTTCCATTCTTTCTATATGCCCCAGCCATTGTAGTCTATTAGCCTTCATGATACCAGTGATTAGCGGGGACTTAAACAGATCACAAATGTCTTTGTTGCTTTTTCTTTTCCACTCTCCACTTTGTGTATCCCTAATGGGCCCAAAGATGCGTGTTAAGACTTTGTTCTCAAAGGTTTGTAACAAGGCTTTGTTTCCTTTAGTTGTACTCCAGGTTTCAGAGACATATAGCACAACTGGTCTGATCAGTGTTGTGTATATTGTGATCTTGGTGTTACGAGATAGCGCATTTGATTTTAGCTGATGTTGTAGGGCATAGTATATCTTAATTCCAGAGATGATTCTAGCTTGTATTTCTTCCCTTATTATGTTGGAGCAGTTGAAGATTGTACCCAGGTATTTGTATGTTTCCGTTCTATTAATGGTCAAATTATCTATTTGTATGTGGCCAGAGTTTTTAGCTGTTCCTTCTCTTGAAATTACCATATATTCTGTCTTATCTTAGTTGATAACCAGCCCCATTTGTTAAGCTTTTTCCTTTAAGTGAGTAATATTTCCAATGTCTCGTGTTCATTTTCCCCTATAATATCTATATCATCTGCATAACCAAGCAGTCTGGATGTTCCTCCAATAGCAAATTCCTCCTTTCCCTTCCTTACAACTTTCTCTAGATCCAGATTAAAAAGTAGCCGCGACAGTGCATCACTCTGTTTCAAGTTATTTGGAAAAGGTCTGATTTCCTGCCTTTATATGTTACTATATTATAAATATCGTCCATGCATAGTCTGGTCATCTTGATTAAATTCCTTGGTATTCCACATTCCTGCATAGCATTCCATAGACTATTCCAATGGACACTATCATAAGCATTTTTAAAATCCACAAAAATGTAATGGAGATCTCTTTTATAATCCCAATTTTTCTCGGCTATTTGTCGTAAGATAAATATCTGATCTATTGTTGATCTGTTTTGTCTAAAACCCGCCTGGTAGTCACCTAATATGTCTTCTGAATATGGTTTTAGTCTATTTATTAATACCGCGGATAGTATCTTATAGCTTGTGGACAGTAGTAATATCCCTCTATAATTTTCACATTAGAACTTGTCTCCTTTCTTAAAGATAGTTATCAATAATGACTCTTTCCAGTCATGGGGTAGTTCTTCTGTGCTCCAGATTTTTATTATTAGTTCGTATAGCTTTAGATGTAATGCATGGCCACCTGCCTTTATAAATTCAGCAGCAATTCCATCAGCCCCAGTTGCCTTATTGTTTTTAAGTCGTGATATTACATATAGGATTTCTTCATAAACAGGTTCTTCAATTTGTGGTTCACGTGTTAGAACCTCTTCCTGTGGGAATGTGTTACTTGGAGCTTCACAGTAACTGTGTAGTAGTAATTCAACAATGCAATCTTTCCATGTGTTACCCTTTTCCTCATTGGTATTTATCATATTCCAATGTTTGTCTTTTAAACCATATGTGTTGATCCGGGGCTTGTTTCCGGATCCGGTCAGGGATATGCACTACTGACGAGCTCAAACGAGGGCGAAACTCGAGAGATAGTGCTTCCATATTGACGTGGATAGGCCTTAGGTTCATATCAGAATACGATCAGCGTTGCCAGTAGTGGGTTGTGCTCAATATTTAAATTTCAAATCGCGAAATAACCAAATAAATCAATTTGATTATTGCTCATTGGAATTAGGAGGCCTGGTGTTCCTTGCCAGTGAGAAGTCCTGATCGTTTCGGGTCCACATCGATTGACGGACGTCAGTCGCGGCGATTGGGCAATCTTGAGCATAACCTACGATGGGTGACGTCGTGATATTATATTATGATAATTTGGCTGTGTGTCCAACGTGTGCCGCGTGGTTGCACACCCGCTTCACACGCCAGTGATCCGGGGCTTGTTTCCAGATCCGGTCAGGGATATGCACTACTGACGAGCTCAAACGAGGGCAAACTCGAGTATAGTGCTTCCATATTGTCGTGGATAGGCCTTAGGTTCATACCAGAATACGATCAGCGCTGCCAGTAGTGGGTTGTGCTCAATATTTAAATTTCAAATCCCGAAATAACCAAATAAATCATATGTGTTGTGTTGATGCCCTCGTTTCATTGTTTTCAGTTCTTTAAAAAACTTTCTGGATTAGTTTTTCTGGTGATTGGTTTCCATATCTTTGATTATATTGCTCATATATTCTCGCTTCGGCTGCCGGACTATTTTTGTAGTCTCTATACATTCAGTTCTATACTGCTCTTCATTTTGGATGTTGTTGATGTCATTTAGCCATAGCTGTCTGGCATTATTTTGAACCATCTGTTCTTTTTATGCGGGGTTAACAAACCGAGACATTCTTCTGCGGTAGTTTGAATTGTATTCTTGATGTTCAACCAAGTTTGGTCAACGTTTTCCTCCAACGGGTTTTGTAGAATTCCAAGTGTACAATTTATTTCATCTGCAAATTTCTCTTTGACTGTAATTTCTTGTAGTTTTTCTCCATTATATGTTGGGTGTAACCTTTGTAGTTTAGCATAGAAGGTTCGCTTAAGTTTTATTTTCAATTTTGCCCCAACGAGGAAGTGGTAGCTGCAGCACTCAGCTCCTCTATAGCTTCTAACTTGTATGTTTGATGCATTTCTGTTTTTAATTAAAATAATTATTTTTGATTTATTTTGATTATAGGTCTCTTATCACATGATTTCCAAGTTTGTTTATTTATATCCTTTCTTTGCATTCTGGTACTGCTGATCTGCAGTCCTTTGGCTTCTGCTAGGTTGATGACTCCATTATCCATTATCATTTGAAGTTGTATGTAGGCTTTCCATAACGGCAACTTTGTTATAAGTTTGCTCTCTACTTATTTTTGCGTTGAAGTCTTCCAGCACAATAAGGATGTCCTGTTTGGGGGTTTCTTCTATGACATCTTCTAGATCATTATACAAGTCTTCTTTAATATCATCTTCTTTCTCTTCAGTAGGTGCATGTACATTAATCATCGTTATATTTTTCCATTTACCTTTTATTCGTAATTTACTAATCCTGTCATTAACAGCTTTAAAGTTTAAAATGTTCCTCCATAACTATTTTTTGATGACAAATCCTGTTCCTAATTCATGTTTATTTTGGGTGTTTCCTCCATATATTATAATAATTCCATTTTGCTCTAAGGTACCCTCTCCTGGCCACCTTATTTCTTGAATTGCTGTTATATCCATTTGATATTCAACCAGCTCCCGGGTTAATTCTTCGGCCTCTCCAGCTCGATACAGTGTCCGTACATTCCATGTTCCAAATCTCAAAAGTCCTTTAACGTTCCAAGGTCGTTGTTAAAATAAGTCAGTCCTAATTCGAGGCTCATGTATCTGTTTCGTAACAAAATAGTTTTTACAAAGGCGTGGATGTTAACCACACGCTTCAACCCTCAACCTGGAGGACCAGGGTGTTTCTCTTTGTCTGTTCTCTACCCTTTTAACTGTCCGGCTTGGGAGGTTCTGCTGGTAGCTACGCTACCGACGGCATAGCCCTCAAGGTCATTGAGAAACTCAAGTATATATATATATATATATATATATATATATATATATATATATATATATATATATATATATATATATATATATATATATACAATGTTGTGTGTGTGTGTGTGTGTGTGTGTGTGTGTGTGTGTGTGTGTGTGTGTGTGTGTGTGTGTGCTGCCATGATCCTATATTAGGTCATGGGATGGTGAACTAATAGAATATAAAGCTCCACGCAATTTAGCGTGAAGATTGAGCTGGGATTCAGATTTACGCCATGCACGAAGACAGCAAAGCAAGTCGTAAACGAGGGGATAGCGTCTCCCCCAGGCATGGAGAACCATGGTCAAATTTGGAAATAGTTCTTTGATTCAAGCAGCACGGCCAAAATTGCGCCGCTAGTATGATGTAAGTAGGAGTTGTGTTTGTTAAGGAGTTCTGTTAACTTGTACCGTTGAATAATTGTTCTTATAAATGAGGTGTATTTTGTGATTAGCCAATAGATTGTGGAAAAAACAACGATCTGAGTTGAGTTATCACGCTTTGCGTTCTGCTTGTGCACAGTGTGAGTTTATTCCGAAGTAGAAATGACAGTTTCACATAATTAAGGGTAATACAGAAAGGGGAAGATCATAGAGTTGCGAGTAGTATACAATGGACGTTTCGGGTATCATTTGCCGGAGCCTCCGGCAATTGACCTTGACCTCGGCTGATTTTCACTCCCCCTCGGTCATATAGTTGGGTGGGGTAAGGGGTGGTATGTAGGGGTGATATATAACTCTTATATTTTGGGTTGTGTAGTAAACATGTGTGTACCACACAATCAACATGAAGAAACCTTTTGCAGTGGTCAACAAGAAAAATCATTCATACCACTAAAAAACCAAAGAGTTAGTTTTCATAACTTTTTATTTTTTCATCAAATTTTCAATAATGTGTAGCAGACTCAACAAGTGTTGACAGCACATACGTGTATTTTTATTGACAAAGTACATTCATTTTTATTGGTCATGACAAACGTGACATTGAGTCTTTTATATAGACATTTCACACATATGACCACTTTAATAGAACATATAGACACCAAACAGTAGAAAACATATATACATAAGTACACTAGGACGTGTTATATGTCTAGGGGTGATGTAGTGACCTTGTCTTTGTGAACTTGACGTTTTATGTAGAAATAGGATAGCGAGTTTCTGTGTTGTGTGTATGTGTAGATAGACGTGTCTTGTGTTTTGAAACCTACATTGGTCCCCCCACTCGGTGTTTAAGTATTGAGTACATCTAAAAATGTTTGTCTGTCTAGGTGTGCGTTGTGGTGTTTGGTGAGGCCCTTTGTGCTTGTTTTATTGTAGTCTCTGAAACAATGGTATGTTTTACTACATAAGGATACCATTCCATCCCCTTCGTATTCTAACTTGAAAAGACCAGGGGTTCTCTTTTCATAGGCTTTGATAGTCTGGCAATCCTTACAGGTATCAGTACTAGGGGTAATTCTATGAACAGGGCAGGTTTCAGACGGGAACCAC
The DNA here is from genome assembly GCA_014155875.1 of Cepaea nemoralis. NCBI lineage: Eukaryota > Metazoa > Mollusca > Gastropoda > Stylommatophora > Helicidae > Cepaea > Cepaea nemoralis. The sequence continues at coordinate 589,934 of JACEFZ010013347.1, forward strand.
TGAGTATAGACTCTATCATACTCTGTTCTAAGGTATGGTCTAACTGCTTCCGCTAGGTTAGGTGTGCTAAGCACTAAGTAAAGAGAGTCAGTGTCCATTTCGCATAATTGGAAATCCTCCCTGTCTAAAAATTTATCTAAAAAGTCATAGTAGAAAGCCAACATTCTTAATTTGGCATACTGATAAACGAAAAAACCTATCTGAAGGGGGAGATCCCAGACTGTTGTCTTTTTCCTTTTACTACTTCAAATATGTCGTCGGTCAGTGGTGTCATCTTCTTAAATAAGGGATTATTTATTAACTTGGTTGTGTCTTCACCCTTACAATAGGAAACATTGGTGTGCTTGGCCTTATTGGTTAATGTTTTGCCGTATGCAGCATTCCCCAATAATTTCATGGTTTCTGCCTTAAAGGTAGAGGTTGTATTACTGTCACCTTCTCGTCTGGCATCAGACACCATATCACCAAATTCTTGGAAGCAGCTAACTGGCTTATATTCAATGATTTGGTACACATGGGTGACCTCTAGCCCATGTTCCAGATACCATTTTAATAATGGTGTGGCCAACATGATCTTTTCTCCGATATAGCTACCTATAAGTGTCCGTCTGGCACTTGTCAGCAGTTTATGTGACTGGGCGTACTCACACATAAACTTACCTATATGCTCTCTGCCCACTTCAATATTTTTGAATATTGGTGTCATCTCTGAGAATTGCGCTTTGTATTTGTCTGGCACGTGGATATCACACTCTATCAACCAAAACAACCTCTCAGCTCTTACAGCCTTTAGAATCCTTTCTTTGTTAATGGTCTTTTTATTATGCCATGGTTTGACATATGGGAATCTGCCCTTGACAAAACCCTTAACGTCACTATTGGTCTTTTTAAGGTTCCGCCACTCACATTCCCACATTTCTACTACTTTAACTTTCACCTCGTTAACCAAGTAGTCGTGAATGTCACAGGTGTTGTCATATAGTTCTGTCAGAGGTATATTATTTACTGGATTTATGTCAATACCACGAGTCAGGGGACAGTCTGGGTGACCATGGAATAGACATCCGTGAAACTGATACACGGTTGTATTCACCCTATCCCAACCATCTACTCTAATATGACGCGGGCCCAGCGCCATCTCTCGCCCATTGAATTGTGTCCTCAACTCTATATTCTCACTATGCTCTATCCACGCTAGCCACTCTCTGCACTGAACAGTGTAAAATCTACCCTTATGAGTCTTGAACTCATCTTCTGCCTTTCGAATGACAGGAAAACCCGTGGGCATCTTTTGCATTAGAGCCCACAGGTAGAGAGCGTTAGCGTCATACCCTTTCAAACTCTTAACAAGCTTACCCCCTCTGATGCGTGTCTGACCTATCTCATGGTACCTATGAAAGATTATGGACGGCCCTCCTACAATATTGTCTCTAAGTGTTTTGTGCAGGTCTTTCTCGTTCTCAGAACATAGTGAAAACACTACGTTTTTAGGCAGAGTCCTAAAAAGATATTTTAAGGTTACTCCAGGGACGGAAATGGCGTCCTTAAACATGTCTACACCTAAATCTTTATAGAATGTGACCTGTTTATCTAATGCCTTAATAAAAGGCTGAACATCTTTGTTATTATACCACACTAGAAAGTCTTCTAATGTGGCCATCTTATTTTCTACCCACACTTTCTGACACTCTTTATACTCTGTCTCAGTAATATTACAATTTCTTAGTTTTGAAAAGAATGCCGCGTGTGGGGGTAACTGTGTTTCTTTTAGTTTTTCAAGGTTAGTTATAAACTCATAAGGGAAATTTCCCTTAGTTTCTTTAATTTTGTAAGCGGCTAGATACTTTGAGTAGTTGAAACCTGGCGCTAAATAGTTACTGATATCAAGAAACTTCAATTGATCTGTGGCAATACACATAACATTATTGTTTCTCTTGACAACAAAATTGCACGACACGTCCTTTGATTTTATAAAATAAGAAAATAAGTATGGCTTGATGAGGTTGATATCGTACTTTCCAGAGTTGAACCCCAGGACCGGTAGCTCTTTCAAGTACGCATCGAACCTGTCAATTAAAGTGCTCTCATTTTTCTCCTCTAGTGCAGTGTACACATCTTCGAACTTAGCATGCAGTTCTGAATACGCCGCATCAGCGATTCGGGTCAAATGATCAAGCATCCTATTCACCAGATCTTGGGGATCACCCGCTGTGATGAAGCAGACCGAGGCCTCGAACCCAGGTACGTTGGAGGCGACTGAGCACGACATGGGAACATGTTTTGCTAAAAATTTTGTTGAATTACTATCACAAGGAAGGTTTGAAGACTCAAAGAAACATTCAAAATCGTATGTAGCCCTGTACGGGTAAACATACTTAGGATCGACTGGGATGCCTTGGTCAGCAATTAATTCCCAGACGGTTTCTGGTGGACTGTAAACCCCTCCTTTAAATTGTTCCACAGTTTTACCTCCGTTGCAACTGGTTTCATGTCGTTCCATACGCCGATACTCCCTCCACAACTTCCCACATTTTGGGCAACTAAAAGCGTGAGCTGCTTTGTCAATATCTACAATATGCATGAAATGCTCTTTAAAAAACAACAGTCTTAACGTTTCATCGTATGTTCCACTACCTCTAAGCTTTGGTACCAGTGAATGGTTATCATCGTACTCAAAGATGTCTACATTGAGAGCAAAGCATTCTTCTAAATTGGGGACATCAAGAAGTTTAATACCTGGAAAATTAGTAAGGGATTCTATGTGCTGATACTCTTTCCATTTATTAGCATACTCTTTTGTCTGTTTCCTAAGATTTTTAACTTCTGCTCCTTTGTGTACGGCTAGAGCTCTAAAAAAACAAAGATTATCAGTGTATGGCTTGTTGTGTGAGTCGTGTTGTAGTATATTGATGGCTTGGTTGTGGGTAATGTATTCGGGAATATCAGTCAGGCAGCAACCAATAGGAAATTCAGGAATGTGAAAAATATAAAATGACGTAGCAGCTACTGTCTCTACACTGTATTTGGTGTCTGGTCGTTGCTGCATAGCATATGTAAGGATGTCGTGTTGATGAACTGTCTTGATGAAGTCGTCAAAGTCATGTCTGTTATTAATTAAAGCTGGAAATTCTAAAACGGGAGCGTTGTTAAATGATGCATGAAAGAATCTAAGGTCCTGTGTTTCTCTATGTCTCAGAATTAAATGGTGGGAATAATTGATCTTGAATCGGTTTGTCTGAGTATTAAAGACCTTGTATAGGGTGTCTGTCCAGTCGATAGGGTGCTGTGTCTGTGGGCTAATGTAGTATGTGTAGACTGACATGTGTTTACCACACTTGTGATGTGTCCTAATACTATCCCAGTTTTCCCTATATGTGGGTTGGATTTCATCAGGGAGGTTGTCTGGTGTTTCTGTTTCAACTTGTCCAAGTTTCTGTTTTTTAGGTGTATGTGTGTCTGTGGGAGCTTTCCTTTTACGTGCTGGTGTGTTTGATGCAGTAGTATTTGGTGCTGTAGTGTCCGTGTTTGATGTTGAGGGTGTAGTGTGCATTGATGGGGTAGTGTCCATTGATGATGTCTGGTGATGCTTTTTAATGTGGGACTTTAGATCATCTTTTCGTTTGTATGAATTATAACATATGTGGCACTTGTGAGTTGTGGTGTTGTGTATGGTGTTAATGTGACGTGTGAGATTGCGCTGTTCAGTGAAAGCTTTGTCACATGTAGGACACAGAAAGACATTCTGAGTAGTGGCCATAGTGATAGACAGAACTGTGGTGATGCGTCAAGTTTCCGGTGATAAGCTCTTGAGTATCCAAACTTTTCCAAATTATAGATCTTGGTAGTAGACAGTGTTATTCAGCAAAAAAGACATTTAACTTCTGGTACTGGCTTGGTAATATGAATCAATAGTTTCCGGTTGATGATAAGGTGATATTAAGATCTTGTGTAGTTGGTAGCTTTTCCTGTTATTATAGTTCCTGGTAATGGCTTGATAATGTTAGGCAATAGTTTCCAGTGTTGGCTTTGATGATAGTAAGACTTTGTGTGGATCCAATAGATAACGTCTTGATAGTGAAAATTAGTTTGTAGGTTCCTATCGTTCCACACCTGTATAAATCTCGAGTAAGCACTGGGCAGCAAACAGCTGTGGAGAATAACAAACATCATTATATATATTTTGCAACCATATGACATATCTACAGGAAATATTTTATAAGACATACCAAAAGGAAGATATGGCAACTGAGGTTATACCGTCACATAACACTTAGTATTATATTTTCATTTTCTCTGTTTTCTTCACATCCAGTCCTTATGTAGGAGATGTTGAAGACAAACAATGACCTTTTTAAAAATTTTTTTATTAAATATTTTATTTTTTATTTTTTATTTTATTTATTTATTTAGTTATTTATTTTTTATTTTGTTTGTTTGTTTGTAATTCTATTCTCTGTGTTATTTTATATTGGATGACACAACTGTGGTATACTAATGAACATTGCTGAATATGACCACCAAGGAACACTATATATGGTTGAAAATCTTTAGTGATGTGTAGATAATATGAAAAACGTTGAAGGCATACCAGTGGTAGACAGTTGCCTTCCTTTCCTTGTACGCAATAGCCTCGAGATTGTACTTCCTTGTATGTAATGGTTTCGATCTGTCAGCAACTTTTCAACCTGGTGAAAAGATAAATATTGTAGATGGTGTCGCGAAAATGACTCCATATCTCGGTGGAATCTCCGTCTGTGGGGCCGGGCAGAGTATCCGCTAGAGCCTGCATGAATTTGTTGACCTTCTCTTTATTTTGGGTGCCACTGGTGTCAATGCGTGGTCTTCCTTCTGTTCGGCTTCTGTAGATTCTCTTGGGCTTTATCTTCACCTTGCTGGAGACGAGTGAATGGTCGGTGTCGCAGTCAGCACCATGATAGCTGCGAGTCATCCGTACATTGCGGAGGTTGCTGCGTTTAGTGAGCACCAGGTCGAGTTGGTGCCAGTTCTTTGATCTGGGGTGCCTCCATGACACCTTGTGTTGAGGTTTCGTGTCAAAGAAGGTGTTGGTCACGCACAGATTATGGTGGCTGCAGAATTCCAAGAGACGTTGTCCATTGTCATTGATCTTCCCAACGCCAAACTGTCCTAGACATGAAGGCCAAGATTCGTGGTCGGAGCCAACCCTGGCATTGAAATCCCCCAGGATAAAAAGATGTTGTTTCTCTGGTGTTTCACTGACTTCTTTGCTAAGGTCGTCATAGAACTTGTCTTTAGATTCTGATGCTGCAGTTAGTGTTGGGGCGTAAACGCTTATAATACTAACTGGGCCTGCCTCTGTCTGGAGTTGGAGCTTCAATATTCTTTCAGTGCCATCACTTGGTGGTATGATGGAATTGAGCAGCTTGTTTCTGATAGCGAAGCCAACTCCATGCTCCCTGGTCTCTCCGCACGGCTTGCCATGCCAGTAGAAAGTGAAGTCCCTCTCCTTGATGCTTCCAGATTCTTGGAGTCTGGTCTCTTGCAGGGCGACAATGTCTATCCCCAGTCTTAGCAGTTCGTTGTTTATCACTGCAGTTTTGCGGGCATCCACAATCTCATTTAGATCGTCTGAGATGCCAGGGGTCATGGTTCTTACGTTCCATGTTCCCAGCCTTAGGGCGGGTTGTTTTGTTTTTTTCTTGCTGTTAGGTGTATAGATTGCGGTCCATGTGTCAGGATTTCCCCCTAAGCTCCACACACCCTCAGGAGCAGATGAACCGTGGCGAGACAACACCTTATTGACTGGGGGCTGCCCAGCTTAGGCGGGCGGTAGCTGTCTAGTGAGATACGATGATCTCTCCCACCGTCGGAAGTAGCCCCTGGCGCCTTGCTCTACGCCAATCGAGCATTAAGACTTATAACCGGCAAATGCTACTTCCCGTGTTGTGTCACCGCTTTACGCGGTGCTGAAGTGACCTCTTCAGGTCACAAGCCTGGGCAATGGAAATCGGAGAACCAGCTGTTGCCCAGTAGCAGGTTCCCCCTCTCCACGTCGCCGATGCTGACCAAGGGAAAGGCAGTAGCCAATGCAACTTGGCATTGGTGCCGTCGCAGGAGTTGCCAGAACTATGTTGTTTACAACATGGAACTGCCTTAGGGACTCCATCTCCGGATTTGTCCTCAGGGTTTACTCCCGAAGCCTTTCCCATATGGGTATACCCGCAAGGCAGCGGAGGTTTGAGATTTAGAGTTCCCTCTCTTAGAAGAGATACCAACCAAGGCTGACGAGCCTCCTCTGCCCGGGAATCAATAAGGAGGGAAGTCTACCATTCTTCCTTCCTGGCAGTGACCATACTGATCGGATGACCGTAGCCATTGTCTCTACTGAGAGATCCTCTGCCCACCGTCACTGACTTGAAACCATAACCAACAACTATCTGTCGGCTGCTCCCAAGTCCAATCCACCACCTGCTCCCATGGCTTCACGTTACCCTGTTGGGGGGGGGGGGGGGGGGCTAAACGGGTACTCCACCTTGCCCAAGGGTGTCCCGTAGGCTAGCGGAGGGAAGGAGGCACCTTACTTCTCCTTTGATAGGGTATACCCCTACCCCTCTACCCGTTATATATATATATATATATATATATATATATATATATATATATATATATATATATATATATATATATATATATATATATATATATATATATATATATATATATATATATATATACTAGCTGACCCGCCCCGGCTTCGCCCAGTGCTTGGTGGGGAGCATCTCATTTAATTCATATAAGTAGTCATATAAGTTCCCGTTCCCGTTACCGACTATCTGTCTGTCTGTCTGTCTGTCTGTCTGTCTGACCCGGCCCGGCATCGCTCAGGCCTTGGTGGGGAGCATCTCATTTAATTCATATAAGTAGTCATATAAGTTCCCGTTCCCGTTACCGACTATCTGTCTGTCTGTCTGTCTGTCTGTCTGTCTGTCTGTCTGTCTGTCTGTCTGTCTGTCTGACTGTCTGTCTGGCCCGGCCCGGCTTCGCCCAGTCCTTAGTGGGGAGCATCTCATTTAATTCATATAAGTAGTCATATAAGTTCCCGTTCCCGTTACCGACTGTCTGTCTGTCTGTCTGTCTGTCTGTCTGTCTGTCTGTCTGTCTGACCCGGCCCGGCATCGCCCAGCTCCTGGTGTGGAGCATCTCATTTAATTCATATAAGTAGTCATATAAGCTCACGTTCCCGTTCCCGACTAACTATCTGTCTGTCTGTCTGTCTGTCTGTCTATCTGTCTGTCTATCTGTCTGATCCGGCCCGGCTTCGCCCAGCCCCTGATGGGGAGCATCTCATTTAATTCATATGAGTAGTCATATAAGTTCCCGTTCCCGACTGTCTGTCTGTCTGTCTGTCTGTCTGTCTGTCTGTCTGTCTGTCTGTCTGTCTGTCTGTCTGTCTAATCATTTATTGGTTGCAGTTAGAACAACCTTAGATAAACGAAGACCAACTTACAAAAAGCATTAGAAAGAGCACTTGAAAGATCTTTACATCTTCCCCAACAATTAACTTGGGTAAATGGAGCAGCGGCAGCAGCAGCAGAAGAAGAAGAAAAAGGAGGAGTAGGAGCTGGGAGGAGGAAGAGGGAGGAGGAGGGAGGAGGAGGAGAAAGAGAGAAGAGGAGGATGGAGGAGGGAGAGGGAGGAGGGGGAGGAGAAGAGGAAGAGGGTAGGAGGTGGAGGAGGGGAGAGGAGGAGGAGGAGGAATATAACGCATATGCCTGTAGATTTAATAATGGCTGAAGTTGTTCCATGTCTTCTTAGAGTTGGCGACAGTGTAAAGAAATATAAAATCTTCAAACTTGATAGAGATAAGGTAACTATTATTTATTCATTCTTTAAGCAAAAAAAGATGAGTTACAATGTTATGCATTATGCATTATTGTTATGAAAACTTTGAAAATGCCTTACAGATTGTATCATTATTTATTATAACTCATATCCCGGTACATAACTATGGACAAAGAGTTTATAAATCAGCGATGCCCTGTAAAGGATAAGCAACAACAAAAAAAAACCTAGATAGACCAAGAAGACGGCGGAGAGATAATATACATACAGCGACTGGCAAGAAAAGGTCAACCAGAGAGACGAATGGAGACGGCTTGTATCTGCAGCAAAGAACCTCAATATATATATATATATATATATATATATATATATATATATATATATATATATATATATATATATATATATATATATATATATATATATATATATATATATATATATATATATATATATATATATATATATATAAAGATTTAATTTAAACAAAAAATACCTAAGCAAATGTGTTCGATATGTGTAGTTAACTGGCAAATGTCAACAAGAGAAGATTAGATTAGGTAGATAGTATTATCGGTAGTAAAGTAATTAGCTAGACAATTAGTGAATTAATACGCCTACAACTGGTTTACATTATTCTATATGGGATTAGGGTATCAGGAAGTGGTATGGATAGTGAATACCTTATTATTGTTAAAACGAAGCATCATAGCATAACGCAATAATTTATTATCAAACAGTAAGTAGCTATTATTACACATATATTAGTTAATATTTATTATAGGTTATTGTTGTGAGTTAAGTAACTGAATACGTGAGTATACTATTAATGGTTTAATGAATGTATATCATAATTATAATTAACTTTGCTTAGGTTATTAAGGTTGTAAATTAATATAACTAGATTATTTGACATGCTTTTGGAACTCAAATAAATATATTTAAAAATATAAAATAAAAAGATGAACACATTACAAAACCTAAAGTAAATAAAACCTTGATGAGCGAAGAACAAAAGTCAAATTACTAAGAGCATGAATGTTTCGTTTGGCAACATACTGGTGTGAAATTTAGGAATTTAATAATACTGCTGAAAACTAAATAGGCTTTTAATAGTACTTAGTTAGTCTTTCCTCTTGAGCCTAAGGCGGCGCATAGGGCAGAAGTCCTGTCTCTCCATGCTTGGCGGTTCGCTGCTACCTGTTGTAGATCTTGGATATTTACTTGGCCATTGAATGAGCCTTCTCTAATGATGGTTCTACGCAGGGTCTCTCTTGGTCTTCCCCGTTTTCTTTTCCCTACCGGTGACCATATGAGGGCTTGGTAGGGGAGTCTTGTCTTGTCCATTCTGAGTACATGGCCGATGTAGTTCCAACGGTGTCTTCTAATGAAATTGGATACTGTATCTTGCTTAGTCTCTTGTCTTATTTGCGAATTGGTTCTGAAGTCTGTCCAGTGGATGTTTAGAAGTCTTCTAAGACATTTGTTCTCAAAATTGTTTAATTTTTTATCTAAAGCTACCGTTGATTTCCAACTTTCACATCCATACGTTAACACTGGAATCACACAAGAGTTGAAGATTTTAAGTTTTGTGTGTTTGCTGAGTGTCTTTGACTTCCAGATGTTTGATAGTTTATTGAAGGCATTAGATGCCAGTGCGATTCTAGATGATATTTCTGGTGTTGAGCCCCCTGTAGATGTCATTTTGCTTCCTGGGTATGTGAAGCTGTTGACTTTTTCAAGAGCGTAGCTGTTCAATTTGGTGTCATCTGAACTGTTGGTAAGATCAATAGTCTTTGTTTTTGTGGTGTTAATTTGGAGACCAATTTGCCCTGAAACATTTTGGAGGTGGTTTATTTTCTCTTGGGCATCCGGGTGTGTTGAACTCAAAAGCACTATGTCGTCGGCAAAGTCCAGGTCTTCTAGAATTTTGTCAACCCAATGAATACCCATATTTGTGTTGTTTGTGCATTTGCGCATGACCCAATCGATAGCTATTCCAAAAAGCATCGGTGATAAGACACAACCCTGTTTCACTCCTGTTTCGACTGAGAACCAGTCAGAGTTGCCTGTTTCTGTTCTTACGCAGCAACGTGTCTCTTTGTAGAAAGACTTTATGACGTTGGTATATTTGGTAGGAAAACCATAGATGTTAAGTAGATTCCAAAGTGAAGGACGGTGGATGCTGTCGAAGGCTTTTTGAAAGTTTAGTACATTAATAGTACTACACGGGAATATAAAATTCACAAGAAGAAAATATAACAAACAACAACACTTCAGTACTGAGGAAAGAAAACTCGTTATTTAGACGAATTACATTGACTGCAATTAAATTAAAATGTTTTAGGCACATAAAAAGACCCCGATGTCTGGAAAAAAATATATCTATGAGGTATGTATACAGTGAATGTGGAGAAGAGGAAGATAATAACGTCAGTAGATTTAAGATGTGATAGCTAATTTGCATTTAGGAAATACACTAGGCTTGACGGAGAAAGATTCTGAAGACTTAGAAAAGAACCTGTTGTCTGTAATTAAAAAGGTAGATATTCTTTTTTTTTTTAGCTCGCTCGCTTTGAACTCACGCGTAGACCATACACACTATTTATAGTAGTGATGAACTGAATTTTGCGTGTGGATTTGCTTTTCATATTAACAGTGTCTCTCGCCATAAGCGAACCCATTCCGACTTCGGAGGTACTTGTAATTTACGTCCCCAAGTCAAAGACGATAGATCAACATGTTAGTCGAGCTGTCCAATGTAGGGGTTGAACCGCTTACCTCACCATCAGCACACCGGGTGTTTAAGAACACGCGTGCTTACCCACTCGTCCATGCGGACATGAATAGTAATAGATATCATATTTGTTAAGGCTTAAGTGCACGGAGGCAGAGGTGGACAGTCTTTTCATCCTGCGGCGAACGACGAGAGCTGGTATTACCAACCACGCTCATGTCATTGACAGCGTAATGTACTAAACTTTGCAACAACGCGCCCACTCGAAACTGTTAAATGAACACAGTTATGCTGAAGAAAATTTATTGGTTGATGATGATGATGATGATGATGATGATGATGATGGTGATGATGATGACGATGATGATGATGATGCAAAGTAGCAAATTACATACGTGTCTAGCTAAATGTAGTTAATGTCGATTACAAATTGACACCACTAACAATTTGTTGCTACAACAATATCGCCCAAACAGAGAAACAATTTGTGTGTACTCTGAAACAGAGCACTCACAAATAATGCTTGCTCCCTACGGAGATAAATCGTTGTCAATTACAGACATTTGTTACATTGGCTTTTCAGGATTGTATAAATGGACATTAGCTCGCCTGTAATCGCCTCACACTAACACCATACTCTTATAGATTCTAGCACAGTGTGGTGTTGTTGTTGTTGAATGCTATTTGTTTTTCTAGATAGTTGGGGCTATCGTGTGTATGTGTGTGTGTGGGGGGGGGGGAGAGAATGGGGGAGGCAGCATTTAGTGTGGTGGTTGACGTTTTACAACATAATGTGCATTATATTTATAACACAGTTTTTACATTTCAATTTGACTTTATTAAACAATAGCCACGAAACAATTTCCTGCTATCGGACCGTAATGTGATGGCGTGTCATAGGCCTGAATGCGCGGAGGATTAGATGACCAATCTTTCTCTCACTTTTGCAGGCAATGAGCCCAGGCGTCGAAGCCGTGTCCGACCGTGCTCATAACATTATCAGCGCAATTGGCCATCAACTTTACTAATTCGCCGACTGTGTTTACAAAATCTAGTTATTAAAATAATAAATGACAAATGCCTTAAGTTTGTACTGATCTCTGCATTTCGGTTACACAGACTGATACAACAAACAGAATGGTCCAAGTAAACATGAAAGCAGCTGCAAGAATTCTCCTGATTGTCACGGCCACGTTTATAAATACAGGTACATAGAGTTCAATCATCTAACCACCAGTTATTATCATTGTTACGGTTAACTCACGTAACTTGCGTCTGTATTTCACTTTAATCCAAGAAGGCTTGACGTCAAGTCCACTTCCATAGGATCAAGGAGTGGGGGTGGTTGGTTTCAGAGGATAGAAATGTAAATATTCCTAAAGTTCTTTATTGTAAAGAAATCAACATCAGTGATTGAGGCGTCGCTGTAGCCCAGTGGACATTTATTCGAAATAATTTCACATCAGGGTTTGTTCCCAACACTGACGAAGTCTAAAATAGGCAACATAAAATGTCCTATAGAAGTAAAGGCGGCTAGTGTGATATTGACAATATTACCCATCGAGCAACTGCTGATTCCTAAATAAGGAGCCAGCACCATTTAGCCAATAATGCTCTTTAGGTGAAGAAGGGTCCTATACTTTAATGAACACAACTTGTGTTTAGATCATGGCTGACGTAACACCCAACACACCCAACACTTATGTTTGTCTACACCCAACACTTATGTTTGTCTTACGCTTTGTGTTGCGTGCTTTGTTTATGATTGTCTGGTTTTCTGTTATATACTTATTGGTACCCATGGCTATTTAGAGAATTACATATGAATAACATAATTTATGTTTAGAATGTTTCAGGACATTTGCAAAGCGACAAGATAGCGATTACTCAGAACACGAATCAAGCTGCATAACGTACATGTTTAATTGCCCACCTACTCTGATTACTGAGCCATCTTTCGATCCTGATAACTTTGGCACTCTAGCGCCTAACATTGAACAGACTTGCTCGTAAGTTAAATGTCAAACATTGATATTGTAGTCATAGTATTATACGTTAGGATTTATTGTCATCCTTAAATCCAAGGTAACATGCGTGGAGAGGGTAATATGTTCAAATAAATCGGTATGATAAGACTAATGTTTTCGTAATGCGCAAGTAATTTTAACACTCAATGACAGTACCGGTGGAAAGTGACGCCGAGTGTTTGGTGAGATGATCGTACCGGACTGGAAATGTGGAATCTCCGTCGTGATGTGTTTAAGCCGTGTGCCTCTTGTTGTGAAGGTTTTCTATTTTATAGTGTCATTCGGTTCTTCAGTGCATTCTTTTTTCGGAGCCACGGCGTTCGTGCACTGCTTAACGCTTTCCTCAGGAGGATAGCCACTCTGCGAAGAGATACCCAGCTACATTGGGTACACCCGCTTTAACCCGGATATGGAAACAACGTATCAATAATTATGAACGTCAGATATTTATTTTCAGAAGCACCGATTATTTAAACTAAATACAGGTTTTGTAAGAGGAATCTGCTGTGGGTATGTGAAGCACCATCAAATCTTGTAAGCCTAAATGCACGGAGATGTAGCAGACCAATCTTTCTCTCCGGTAGCCAATAACGAGATCTGGCCTCGAAGCATGTCCAAGGGCTGTCAAAACCGACTAGTCTTAAAGGCACCGAAACAGTACTTTTGACATAGGCTGCAAATACTCGAAACAAGGGTTGAGTGGTATGATTTGTATATAATATGTACTTATTGGAACAATCATAACAGCTGATGGAAGATGTGTTATAGAGCCACAAGAATCACCAAGGCAACAGTAGACATTTGCAAGACTGAAAACATAGGAATAAAAAGCTTTTAACTTCAGCATTACGGAATTCCACGAAAGGTCGTTAACTTAATAAATGCAACATATAGAGACATATAGTACAGAGTTCTCCGTGACGAAAAACTAACTGAGGCATTCGAAATAAGAACAGGAGTGAGACAAGGATGCCTTATGTCACACTATTTTTACTGACTATAAATTGGAGAGGAAAGGAATTCAATGGTCTTTTCTGACAAATCACCTCGATTATCTGGGCTTCGATGGCAACACCTCCCTCCTGACTCGCACGCGGACAGATGCAAGATAAACTAACACCATTGAATAGGATGTCACTACAATTAGGTTGTTAAAGTCATTGGAAAAAAAGACTAAGATAATGAGAAGAAATTAAGTAAAACATAAACCGATATTCCTAGATGAAATCTTACTTCAAGAGATGTAACCCTCTATATAGGTAGCAACGCAGACAAAGAAGGGAGAATAGATACAAGGCAGTTTGGGATATTATAACACCACACAATTTAAAAGAAACTACATTTAGCGCCAACCTCAGAATATTCAGTTCTAAAGTTAAATCAGTACTGATGTGTGGATTAGAAACAAGGCGACAGCTAAGACGGTTACAATAGACTCCAATCATCCATTAATTGATGCCTGAGACACATAGGAATAAAATGGAATGGCAGAATCAATTCATTAGGAGCTAATGGAGATAACTAGAAAAATATAAGTAAACCAAGAGATGAAGAAACTACGCTGGTCCTGGATGGGATATACATTAAGAAAACCCGAAAATGGTATAAATACTCGTAGAAAGACCTTTATTAGGATTCCACATAAAAAAGAGATAGACGAAAACCTAAAACACATGGAAAAGAGAAGTAGAAACATAATTTAATTATATGGGGTGGACATGGACTACGGTGCATGGGATAAATAAGAATAGCATGGCATGAAAGAAGTTCGTAAAGGCTATATCCCAGTAGGAGATACAGAGAGAAAAAAAAAAGAAAGAAGTGGAAGAAGATTAATCGGTAATGGGTGTTTTCAATTCAACATAAGACAAGTATAAGTATGGTAACTGTAACTTTAAATGTTTATGTGGTCAAATACAGCCTCTAGTCTTTAATTCTTTCTTCTACCTGTATGAACGCCAAACAGTTTATGTTAATGTATCTATGAGCTGTCTTGGTGGCCTCAGAGATTTCCCCTAATGACATTTATGAATTTCAGAATGCATTCCCATTCGTAACGAAACGTTACTCTTCCTGTACATCATTAGTGACTACCAACCAGGCAGACAATGTATGGAGAGGCTCTTTGAATCTTGCACATTTTTGCGACACGTGTTGGAAATTGTTTACCGGTCAATGGACTTCTTTTGCAGTGATCGAGGAAAATCATGTAAGTCAAATATCAAACGGAGTAATGTAAACATGGTAGCTGCAGTCTAGCCACTTCGCACTTTACAATGTAATTTTATATATGTAATAAATGTAAAATATGTAATATTCTGTTTGAATGATTTTGACTATCCCTGTTAGAAATGTATTGTCACATAATTTCGTATAGAATGTACCCCTTTCTCTGTTTTCTCTCTCTCTCTCTCGCTTTCTCTCTCTCTCTCTCTCTCTCTCTCTCTCTCTCTCTCTCTCCATCCTTCCCTCCCCCTCTCTTTCTCTCTGTCTGTCTATCTATCTATCCCTCTTTCTGTCTGTTTTCTCTCAATCTAATTCTCCCCGTCCTACTTTCTCTCATTCAATATTTAAATATCATCATCATCATCATGTGCCGTGCCAAATGGCATGGACGTTCATGTCTTTGCACAGATTTCACTCCCTGGTGTTCTGAATCAGTTCTATAGATGATATACCTCCAAGCCACTTTCTGTGACTATTCTGCATGCTTGTTCTCGGTCTGCCTCTTCTACAGCTGATCACGATGTTCTTCAATATTTCTTTTCTCATTATATCCCCAAAGAACACAGTCTATTTCATATAGTTGCATATATTATTATATTTTCATTAGCCTCTTCCAGGAAATCGTTGTTAGTTAAACATCTTCTTAAGATCCGAACCCTCCTGCCGTTCTCGCTTTACTTTGGAGTTCATATTATTCTGGCAGTCCAAGATAATCGCAACATTCGTCCCAGAAATCACATTTCCGCTGTCTGCAATTTCTTCCTAATTTATCTATTTGTTTTTCAACAATAAGAGGTTCTTCTTTCCATTGGCATAGCACATATTTTCATTACAATCGTCCCCACAAGTGTTTAATTATTCACTGGATGAGAACAATGAAGTGAAAATGAAAATTTGAAGAAAAGAACAACAACATCAACATTCAAAACAAATTCGCTACTTATCTCAGTCACAAAGACTGTGATGTAGTATCACAACCTTTAAATCTGAGATAAGTGGTATTATTTTTTAAGTTGTCATTGTTTCTTGATTATTCTCATATTTTTATTTTTATTTTCATGCTTCTCATCCAGTTATTCTGCCTTACAATATCGTGGACCAAGAAGAAGAACAATGCAGACATTCTACAAGATCTGAACATTGAAGACAACTATATCTTGTCTCGGAAACCGAAATACTTTGGATATATAAAATATCACAGTGGCCTGGAAACAACATAGATGGAAAGCATGGCTCATGGTAGAAGAGCCAGGGGCCGACCAGCACGTCTCGTCTACTGAGAATCATTTCGTATACTGATGTTCCTCAATGTCATCATGTTTAACAATCCATCATCTTCTCTCTTAGTCTCCCCTGCTTCTCATCCTTTCCAACTTTCCCGTTTTTATATTTCCTTTGCCAAAAGTCCGTAAATAAATTATACCTCCACTCAGAAGCGGCGGGGAGACTTGCATGAGGCACATCTTTGATTACAATGTTAAAGAATTATTCAAAAACGAGTCTTTTATATGGTATATGGTAGCGTTGTGGCTAGCATGTGCATATTGTCTTCGAACCTGGGAAATTTGTTGTTGTTTTAATTGACATAGACTCCCAGCTCGTCCCAGCCTAGAACTGGTGTCAGGGAATGTTCTGGGAAGTACATATGGTAGATGTGATAGTGACCATGTCGTTAATTCAGCAATTATTGGTCTATATAATGTATCTGGCTACCACCATATACCCAATAGAATCTTTGACTTTGGTCTACTTTAACTACTCAATCTGTACTGTAATTTTTCTTATACATGTTTATGTATGTTTGTATATGGGAATATATATAACGTGCATAGACTAGTGATACTTGTATTACTGGTGATGCCTCTTTAATCTGGCGTCATTGTCATACTTTGTATATGTGATGGTATAAGTGAATGTTGTATAATTATTATGTCATTTTGTGCCGAGGCAGATGTTCTTAACATACACATATTTAACATGTTATTTTACAATTAAGTGTATGTTGTCATTCTTCTTCAATATAATAGTTATTACCACAATTATTCATCTACTGCCTCGAACCTTTAAAGTAGTAATTTTGCCAGTGTGTTACTTTTAGTGCTGAGGGAATTCCAGCAATCCGTCTGCTACAATGACTTTCCTGATGCGGAGCAATACTGGTCAATCTGCAGTTCCGAAGACAGAAGACATTCTAATGGAGACAATGTCGAAACGTAAGTCAGTATTTGTTGACAGTAAATCATTGGTTTAATAATAAATAAGGAGACGAATCACAATACAGAAAGTCACTCGCATGCAAATGTATCCAAGCTGACTTCAGTTTGAATTTGTAACGAATCACTGTCAATACGAATACCAAAATATAATAGATCACATGGACGCTCCAAATTCGATCTTCCACCTTAGAATGGGTAGATCATTCTTCTCTATGTTTGTTTATACCGCCTGCCGGCGTCTGTGGGAAAGTGGTCGCGAACGCTTTTCGCAAACCCACATACACATTCGTCATGAACTCCCGACGATTTGGAAGCACTAAAGGTATGAGCGTCGGTATGAACAGTCAAGTTGAAAAACATCGTATGGCTGTGGAAATGTGGTTTCTTAGGAGAACGCAAAGAATATCATGGACAGACAGAAAAACCAACGACCAAGTACTATAAGAAACAAATGAATATAGTTAATTGATTAGAGAAATTAGACGTAGACAAACTATGTTGGACATGTTATGAGAAGAAATAAACTGGAAAACTTGGTCACAACTGGCAAGATCGAGGGAAAGAGAACAAGGGGAAGACAGAGAAGTATATACCTGGATGGCTTGACCACGTTGAATGGTAGAGACAAGAACACTGAATTGATCCAGGACACTGGTGATCGAATGAAATGGCCAATCATGACCGTCCACGCTTAACGGCATGGCACATGATGGGTGGATGAACGAGCGCCGGTAATTCAGAAAGCAATGGCAAACTACTGAAAGTAAACTTGCTAGTGAAGCGCAAACAGTCAAAAATGCTCGGGTTGATTGTGACATCATGTGAAGACATGCAACTAACTAATAATAGCGCTACATTTTAATATGAGATGACCCAGTTTCAACCCTTAGATTGGTTCTAACTGGATGGCTAGTTAGCTGCTGCTATCTGCTAGATTTCTTCCACTGGTAAACGTTGCTCTGATTATGCGGTAATATTCACAAGAAATAGGCCATAGAAGAAACCACAGCTGTCTTCTTGATGTCCTCTTCCAGGCTTAAAAACACATTACACATTGCTAGATTATTGTGTGCGTTCTTCTTATGTATTGTTTCATGGTGTCCGTATATTTCTCTCTCTCTCTCTCTCTCTCTCTCTCTCTCTCTCTCTCTCTTTCTCTCTCTCTCTCTCTCTCTCTCTTTCTCTCTCTCTCTCTCTCTCTCTCTCTCTCTCTCTCTCTCTCTCTCTCCAAAAACTTTTGACTGTCTACGTCTAATTTCTCTAATCAGTTTACGATGTTCATGTCTCCTGTAGTACTTGGTCATTGGTTTTTCTGTCTGTCCATGGTATTCTTTGCATTTTCCTCAGAAACCACATTTCTGCAGCCATCAGATGTTTTTCAGCTTGACTATCCATTGTCCACGTTTCACATGCATACAAAAAAAAATAGGCTCTATGTATCCCCTCAACACTCTTTTTCTCGTTTCAATTGACATCTTTTTATTGGTCAGAATGTTTTTCATCTTGCTAAAGGCTACTTTCGCCATGGCGATTCTTGTTCTAATCCCTTTAAGGCATCTCCCATCAGATGTTATGACTGTTCCAAGATAATTGTACCGATTCACTTGTTGAAGAATATTTCCATTTACTTGCATATTACATTGCGGCACTTCTTCCTTCCTAGTGACGACCATAACCTGAGTCTTTTTACAATTTAATTCTAACCCCAGTTGCTCACTGTGTACAACACCCGCATCTACTAATTGTTGCAGGTCCTGCGCATTGTCTGCAATTAATACTGTATCATCTGCATATCTAGTGTTATTGATGTTTCCTCCTCCAATGCTGATTCCATTTATATCCTCTACATTTCTGAAAATATTTTCACTGTATAGGGAAAAAAGATCTGGAGACATCACACATCCCTGCCTAACACCTCTCTTAATTGGCTGATACTGTCCCACTTCATTATCAATCCTTATTGCAGCTTGTTGTTTCCAATATATGTTTTTTATAAGTCTAATGTCTTTTACATCAATTTGTAGATCTGCAAGCATATCCACCATGCTAACTCTATCAAAAGCCTTTGTATAGTCAATAAAGCATAGATGTATATCCTTGTTTACTTCTATAGCACGTTCAATAACTGTTCGCAGCATATACACAGCATTTACTGTATGTACCCTTTCCTTCTACAAACCCACATTGTTCTTCCCCTATTTCAGGTTGTATCTTCTTCCTCACTCTTTGCATATATATAGCGTATCTTGATAACGCAGATAACTCACGAAGAGAATTTATTATTAGCTTCAGAAGCTTCATTATTTGGATACATTGCGGGAAAGGGAAAAGCTCTAGTACGCTATGACGACGATACAGTTAGAATTGGGAGAGACACGGTATCACGAAGAGAGAAACTGCTGGACAATCTGACATTACAGAATGGGTGATCGTCGTCATCAGAAATGGAATGCAGTACATGATGCAGGAGGCTGTGGATATACATGCTACCTTTCTGCGTCCTAACATGCACGGACTGCAAGTTATAGAAGAAGAAGTTTACATACATTTGCACAGGCTCTGTGAGTAAGAAATTGCATTTAATCTAGTTATTAACTCTTTACGTGTTCAAATATACAAATAGAATATTAACATTATCATGTGGTGTTCACATTTCAGAATGAAACGGTGTGTTATTCGTAGCTTCACAACAGATTGTGGCGAGGCAGCCGGGCAGATTATTTCAGCTATTTACAATATAGAGTTCGAGAACAACACTGACAACGGTTTGTAATGGAAAAAAAAATATGAATCAATATGCATTATGTAATGAATCCACCCACGTTCTCAGTGCCTCTTAAACTTGAGGGTGAAATATCACTAACATCGGTCTATTCCAAGCCAATTACTCAGATATAATAAGGCTTCTGCTAAGTACTCAAAAATACTAAAGGTCTACCTGCGAAACAGTGAAACATTTAACGGTGTTTTGTGTGTATTTTAATTGAGAGGATTTATATTACGTTGCTTTTATACTAGTTGAACTTGTTCTGTAATATAGGCCTGTCTAGATACATCGAATTATGCCAGACTATAAGTTATGCAATATATGTTTGTGTCTTTATTATCAACAAGAACAAAGTGAAAGCGTTACTTTAAAATTAAAACACAATCTTCCAGCTGATTCAACAAACAACCAATCAGTTAAACAGCAGTACATATGCTATTAGTTCTTAATGTAAGAATCGCCATCACTGCGATATGGACACTTCCATTCATGCTCAAAAGCTACCGAGTGTGCCCATGTTAATTATTCCTGTATATATTTGACTAAAATTCCCATTCTTTTCCTCTGCACTTTGGCAATGCCCAGACCCACTACTCATCCTCTTCTGAGCCAGTCTGTCTAGATATGGATACACCGTCTGTGCAGCTCTCTGTATCCAAACCCAGAGAGACACCAAGAAATATCAATCAATCAATCATGTGCAATGCCGGAAAGCGTGGGCGGTCATGATTCGCCATTTCACTCGATCACCAGTGTCGTGGATCAGCTCAGTGTTCCTGTCTCGTCCATGCCATGTGGCCAAGCCATCCATGTATTTTCCTCTCGGTCTTCCTCTTGGTCTGTTCCCCTCGATCTTGCCAGTTGTCACTAAGTTCTCCAATCCATTTCTTCTCATAACATGTCCACAAAATTTTGACTGTCTACGTCTAATTTCTCTAATCAGTTTACCATGTTAATTTGTCTCCTGTAGTACTTGGTCATTGGTTTTTCTGTCTGTCCATGGTATTCTTTGCATTTTCCTCAGAAACCACATTTCTGCAGCCATCAGATGCTTTTCAGCTTGACTGCTCATTGTCCAAGTTTCACATCAATACAAAAGAACAGGCTCTATGTATCCCCTCAACACTCTTTTTCTCGTTTCAATTGACATCTTTTTATTGGTCAGAATGTTTTTCATCTTGCTAAAGGCTACTTTCGCCATGGCGATTCTTGTTCTAATCTCTTCAAGGCATCTCCCATCAGATGTTATAACTGTTCCAAGATAATTGTACCGATTCACTTGTTGAAGAATATTTCCATTTACTTGTATATTACATTGTGGCACTTCTTCCTTCCTACTGACGACCATAACCTGAGGCTTTTTACAATTTAATTCTAACCCCAGTTGCTCACTGTGTACAACAACCGCATCTACTAATTGTTGCAGGTCCTGCGCATTGTCTGCAATTAATACTGTATCATCTGCATATCTAATGTTATTGATGTTTCGTCCTCCAATGCTGATTCCATTTATATCCTCTACATTTCTGAAAATATTTTCACTGTACAGGGAAAAAAGATCTGGAGACATCACACATCCCTGCCTAACACCTCTCTTAATTGGCTGATACTGTCCCACTTCATTATCAATCCTTATTGCAGCTTGTTGTTTCCAATATATGTTTTTATAAGTCTAATGTCTTTCCCATCAATTTGTAGATCTGCAAGCATATCCACCATGCTGACATGTCTAATGCTATCAAAAGCCTTTGTATAGTGAATAAAGCAAAGATGTATATCCTTGTTTACTTCTATAGCACGTTCAATAACTGTTCGCAGCATATACGCAGCATTTACTGTACCCTTTCCTTCTACAAACCCGCATTGTTCTTCCCCTATTTCAGGTTGTATCTTCTTCCTCATTCTTTGCATGATAATTCTTAGCAAAATCTTTGTGATGTGACTCATTATACTAATTGTTCTATGTTGATCACATTCCAAGGTTCCTGATTTCTTTGGGATTGCAATAAATACAGAGTTACATAATTCAGGCGGTATATGTACCAGCTGAACAAATTAAGCTGGAGAAGAAGAAAGCATACATATCTATCAAGCATCATGTAAAACCATATTGACTGGCCGAGGTTTTGGCAGCTTTCTCCGTAACCCCGAATACTCTCGTGGTTGACGTGAGCGCAAGGGAATTGGAAGCGGTTCGAGTCGCGCCAGTGACTTATGAGAGTATTGAGCCGGTCGCTCAGAAAGTCGCGGCGTGCTGATGAGCGTAATCTAGCCTAGGAATCAACATACAGCTGAAAGATGCTGATGTTGACCGCAATATCTTGAAACAGAATGGAAGAGCGGAAAAAAACAATATTCACATATGGTATATTGTCAAAAGTTTGGAAGAGAGCTATATTCATTCTAATACCAAAATGGGTAACTTGAAATTATGTACCAACTAGAGACTGTTGTCCTGATCTGTCATGCAAATAAAATTCTACTAAAAATCATAATGAGAAGACTTCGTAAGAAAATGGAAGAAGAAATTAACTGGATTTAGACAAGATTTATTTTGGATGATTCATTCATTGGATTTAGACAAGGAAGATGAATAAGAGTTCACATAATCAAGATGTGTTTAACAATAGAGAAATGTAGCGTATATCACAACTTATATCTTAATACAGTAAAAACAAAGACAATGCACACAGATAAAACTAATATGGAGAAAGAAGTATATGTTAATGAGGAAAAAGTGGAGGTGGTGGACAATTTTGAATATCTTGGTTCATTAATTACCAACACTGGGGACATACTGAAAGAAATTAAAAGACTTATTATATTGGATACTAGCTGACCCGGCCCGGCTTCGCCCAGGCCCTGGAGGGGATCTATCTATCTATCAGTCTGTCTGTCTGCTTGTTTGTCTGCCTGTCTGGCTGACCCGGCCCGGCTTCACCCAGTCCCTGGTGGGGAGCATCTCATTTAATTCATATAAGTAGTCATAAAAGCTCTCCCGTTCCCGACTATCTGTCTGTCTGTCTGTCTGTCTGTCTGTTTGACCGGGCCCGGCTTCACCCAGTCCCTGGTGGGGAGCATCTCATTTTATTCATATACGTAGTCATATAAGCTCTCCCGTTCCCGACTATCTGTTTGTTTGTCTGTCTGTCTGTCCCGGCCCGGCTTCACCCAGTCCCTGGTGGAGAGCATCTAATTTAATTCATATACGTATTCATATAAGCTCTCCCGTTCCCGACTGTCTGTCTGTCTATCTGTCTGTCTGACCCGGCCCGGCTTCACCCAGTCCCTGGTGGGGAGCATGTCATTTAATTCATATAAGTAGTCAAATAAGCTTCCGTTCCCGACTATCTGTCTATCTATCTGACCCGGCGTGGTTTCGCCCAGCTCCTGGCGCACAGTAACTTAAAAGAATGTCCTTCCACACACCATTCAATGAAAACTGTAGAAAAAGATGGGTTACAATGTTATGCATTATGCATTATTTTTATGCAAACTTTGAAAATGCCTTAAAGATTATATCATTATTTATTATAACTCATATGCCTGAAAATAACTATAGACAAAGAGTTTAACAATAGTGCAAGTAAGTCCAACAATATGACTATAAAGTAAATAGAAATGTTATTAAAAGTTATGCCCCTTGAAATAACTTTTCTAGAGTGAAGTCCCCCTGCTATATAGACATTATATAATGAAAATGGAAAAGTAAATGTTATTAAATAAGTCGAAGATTTTACATTAAGAAATTATTATAGTCGGTTGCACAGGAATGAAAGGAAGACGTGTAGAAAATTTCATCTCAATCGGATGTACCGTTATCGAACGCATCCAAGACCCACAAACCCACAAACATACACTCTGTTTTATAGATATAGATATAATAAAAACTAAATAAATTGTGGCCATTAACAGAAAGACGTACATTGATTATATATTTTAGGACATGCATCTTTCCCATTGCAACATACGCATGTGAATCATGGACACTTAATCAACAAGCTGAACAGCGCATACACGATTTTGGATATACATGTTGTAGACAGGTTCTAATAATATCTTGGATACAGAAAAAGAAGAAATACACCCATACGACACGATCTGAATACTGAAGAAAGAAGATTGGTTACTAAAGACGGTAAAGCAAAGAATATTGAAATATTTTGGTCACTTGAAACGTTATGAAAGTTTGGAGAGAACAGTAATTGAAGGGTATATGCCAGGGAAGATAGGAAGAGGAAGGCTAAAGAAAAGATGGGTGCAGGATGTGGCGATGATCTCCAGATGGGTGTATCTTATGCAGGGCATCTTGCTTATAACAGAAGTTTTGCTGAAGGTTGTTATGGGAGCGAGGTTCTGCAAAGGATATGCTACTGAATGAATGAATGAATGAATGAATGAATGAATGAATGAATTTCCCTTGGTATCACCTAAAGCGTCGTAAAGCAAATGCTCCCCGTCTCTGCGATCCTTAGGTACATCTTTGTCTCGAGCACGATTCCTGTCTTGTCTGAATGACAGAACCAGTATATTGTGCATACATATAGCAGATGTGTCCTATGTACAACCCAGAATTACTCGCATGGCTTTATTTTGCATGCGCACCAGCTTCACCAGCTGGCTATGAAATAAGCAGTCTCAGACCCTACTCAATTGCCGAGTTGATCAAATGCTGGTATATTGTGTACACATGCCTTGCACCATCTCCGCATTGCCATCACTGTCATAGTATTGAGTCCCTTCTTGGTCCTCTCCTTTATCACCACAAATGGTCCTAGAAGAATAAGCCTTTGCCAAATGTTATTTTCACATACTTGAATGGTCGTTCTCTATTGATCAGACTGACATGTTTTGTGATATCTGGTACCACTTACGTGACAACTCTGCTGTTCAATGAGCACCATAGAACGGATGCCTTGTGTGGATTGATGACACAGTCTGTTTCCATGCAGAATTTATACAGTTTGTCTACAGCTGCTTGGAGTTTTCTGAATATGTCTCTCTTGTCTAGCTCTTCTGTAATATGTTCCTCCTTTGTTCGGGCATTAGATGGCAACCTTATTGTGATATTGCAAATGAGGCCACACTTGCTGTTCTTCTGGTACATGGTTTGAAGTCTCTATTTTATAAGTAATGTTTCATTGTGAATATTTTCTTGAATGGAGATAATATATTTTTATAAATTAAACCTGACATGGCTTTGTCCACAGTGACCCAAGCGTTACCGTGATCGGGACTGTCTGGAGACACATGTGTAATGGCATTTGAATATTGGCTAATACTACATAAAGAAACTATACCGACAATATCAGAAGTTCCTGCTCTCCAAAATAAGTTGTTTCATCTATAGTGCCGGTTTTAAGAAATGTCTAAAACACTTACCTTTAAATTATAAAAGTGGTAAAGTCTTTTTAAAAAATTGCATTATTGTATTACTATCACAAACAAATGAATAAACTGAACGAAACTTTTATCACCTGGACACTCCGTCCCCTTTACTCTAACAAAGCCAGAAACACCGCTAATCTCGCAGATACATCTCAACCGACCTTTCATTATCCGACTAGGGAAAATCAATCTGAAGCAATTTTTTCCCGTTTTTCCATCCTGTTTCAGGATATTGCGGTCAACCTTAGCATCTTTCAGCGGTATGTTGATTCCTAGGCTAGATTACGCTCATAAGCACACCACGACTTTCTGAGCGACTGGCTCCATACTCTCGTAAGTCACTGACGCGACTCGAACCCCTTCAAGTTCTCGTGCGCACACGTCAACCACGAGAGTATTCGGGGTTACGGAGAAAGCTGCTAAAGGCTTCGATTTATTCGTCTCCCGTCTTTATACAACAATCACGCCTTACTTTACAATAGCCAACTCTTTCAGTATACACATAACCATTATTGCAGTACTCGCTCTACAATCTCTTTAGACCCTTTCTCCGCTATTTCAAATCTTCAGTCTGCTTAAACTCCCAATCTAGGCTTGTTCAAAACGCTGGATCTTTATGCTGTCGACATTCAACAGCTGAGACCGAAACCACTCAGACGTTCTAGTCTCACGCCAAAAGAAAAGCAAGCTCTGTCACAACTGTAGCGTCGCCATGACATCATCAAACTCACTGACAATGGTGGTGATTGTTGTATGTGCCATGACATCATCAAACTCACTGACAATGGTGGAGATTGTTGTATGTGCCATGACATCATCAAACTCACTGACAATGGTGGAGATTGTTGTATGTTCCATTTTTCCTGTCTCTTCCCTTGTTGTCCTATCCCCTTATTGGCAACTCGTATCTACATCCCTCTCAGTTTCAATCATATTTCATTGGCCGTGTTCATGCGTGTCTCTCTCTACGTTTTCTATGTGACATTATCCACACGACCCATGCACGACTGCATATATACCCAGCCACTGCCTGCTATAATCTCGGCTTCTGTCTGGGTTCACATGACTCTGAGTTAAGTACCACATGTTTCATTTTATTCTGCTTATATACTTTTATTTTACATCGTCTCATAATGTTTTCCTGCCTCAAAGTAGTTAATTTAGTGTATTTCCTGATTTGTGTGTGCGTTGTTTTTAATTTCTTTTTTTTTTTTTTTTTTTTTGTTTGCTGATGAAGCCTTGTCGCCACAACATCTCCTTTTGTTTCTTTTTTGAAGTGATAATTTTGTGAAGCCGGCCTACATTTCTTACTTTCCAGTTGTTTATATTACCACAGTTTTATTAGAGTTAAATATACTTCACTTATACAAAATTAATTATCGTAAGTATTGAACATTTATGTTGTCCACTGTTTCAAAATTTAGTCTATAAATATCAATAAAACAGTCAAGTGTTTTAGTTTGTCTGTTGCTTTGTGTTTACTCTATCGTGGTTTCCCTTCTCATGTCCCAGGCAGCTTCGTGGCAAAATCACATGTTCACAAAATCAGCAGAAAATCATTCTGTGCTATTGAAGAAACGTTAATCGCTATACGCTAACCACGAATGGACAAATTGTTCGATGCACAATGAGGGTCACCTGTTGACGAAATAACAAACTATCCATGCAATCAAATGTTTGTCTATTTAGACACAACAACCTGGAGGTGGCGCGGTGGCCAGCACGCCCGTGAATGGTCCTTCACTTTTACTTACAGCTATCGAGAATGATTGAAAGTATGATGTAAACCGTTAACTCACCTAACAAATCATATTTTAAATATACTACTATATCCATAATATAACGCATGTAATATTGTAATGCAAGCAATTACAACAATTGCATTGCGAACGGCATAATCGAACAAGAGTGGGTACAAAATTACCTGATACCAATGACGATGTTTGGGGGTCCAAGGTATTCGCAACATTCGTCTCAGAAACCTCCAAGCTTCCAAGTTTATTCACTCACATTTTAAGATTTACTATCAGACAACATAAACGATTGAATGTTAGAATTGAATACTCTCAATCTGAGAGTCAATTGAAGCGAACGATAACGTAAGATACTTTTCATCTTCTGAAATGCAGACTTTGCTTGGCCAATTCTGCTATTAATCTTTGTCACAGATCACTACAATATTATTTGTGTTATATTTTGGACTTTATGTTGCCTTCAACAGTTGAGCTTAGATGAGCCAAGAAGCAAAGTCACAGCTTTCCATACATGCTCCCTCGTCATCTCCAACAGCCTGCCAGGAGTTCCAATACTAATGGTATCAGTAACTGTCTAATTGATTATATGCCCGTCTGACCTTTCCTCGGAGTTTCGAGTGTTGGCCAGATTCTCTGATCACTCTCTGCAGCACCATTCTCTCATTGCTTTGATGATCTGCCCGTTCTTCTGCACTATACACGAATTGAAAATCCCCGAACTACATCTGCCTTATCATGGACCAATACTTCTCCAAAGGGTGCAGACCAGCCAGTCTGTTCACCAGCTTGCCCTAGGATAAATTCCAACTGATGCCCTCTAATGTTTATTGTTGAATGGAAACCTGCCACAATGTCCGAAGCATGCCTGTCTTCACATTTCTCGTCAAACTTTACGAGTCCGTTACAGTTATGACATGGGCGTCCTGTTTGCTTCTTGAGCATACCAGGATCACCCGAATAGCGTCATTCTGTACGAACTCTAGTTTTACCAGATCACATTTTGACGAGATGAGCAGTCCCAATTCATACTTAATTACTGAGAGAATTAGATGTTGATAGAGTATGAACAACAACATACTCCATGGCCATTTATGCCATTACCTTCAGCACACCGAGTCCCGCAGTTCACCTGTAACACTCCCCCATCTGTGCTCAAAACAGTAGATGCATATTGATTCTCAAAGCAAGGCCCCCCCCCCCCCCCCCAAAAAAAAAAAAAAGCAACCACTTTCGCGACGAAAAATTATGGTTAAAATGTTTTGGGACCGCAAAGGCATTTTGTTGACGGAATATATAACACTTGCAATGTTTGCATATCCTTTACAGGACATCGCTATCAACGTCAGTATCTTTCAGGTAATTGTTGATTTCTTGGCAAGATTACGTTCAGTAGTTTGCCATTGCTTTCTGAGCAACCGGCTCACATACCCCGTAAGTTACCGACGCAACCGATTCTCACCATCGTCATGTTACTCACGAGAGTATCTGGGATTACGAAGAAAGTCGCTAACGTCTGGCTACCAAGACCTTCAACACGACCGAAAAGCTCATGGATGTCGTCAACAACTGGCTAATTACCCTGGCGGCGCCGTTCCTTGACGAGGGGTTACAAACATTCCTGCCAGGGTACGACAAGTGTCTGAATTTAGGTGGTGACTTGTGTAATAATAGTAATGCAGTGATGTATGTAACTTTTGGATGTATGTTGATGTTATTGTCAATGTGTTTAAATATGTGCCAGCCAATCGGAGGTTAAATCTGGAATAGCCCTCGTTAGACGCTTATGTCTCTTACATATCACACCAAACTTTTACTTCCAATATTACTGTACATTGTTGTAAGATGGGAATCTCCATATTGATTTCTAAGTGACTAAATACATAAAACAAAATTATCCAAGGGAAATCGAGTATCATTAACTTTCTTGTCAAGTATTCGCTTGTGGTGCGAGTGTGGTCACTTAACAAAGCATTTACTAATATATTTAAGCTATCTCTAGTCTTAATATGAAGAAGGGCATTGGAATGATAACTGGCAGCTTCTGTCGCAACTAAAAGCCTAGATAGAGGGAGAGACATGGCACAGGTAAGCCATTATTTCCAAGTGAAAACGTTCTTAAATGCACACGCGTGGCAAGCTTTACGGCAGCTCTGTGCATAGACAGCATATTCTTTATCAAGTCAGGGGGTATGATTAATGGAGAAAAGGTACCACTGACATCTAATAAAAATATTTAAGTTAACACAGAGCTTGATATTGATGTTAGCAGTAATTAAGATATGTTGATGGATCTTCGTGGCATCACTGCCAGATTAGATACTTTTCTTAATTCCAGCGAAGAAAGAGCAAATGAGTATGTGGATGATACCATACAAGAAAACACAGACATACGCGATTGTACAGATAACCATACAAAAGGCGTGTCAGTCCCATTTAATGAGGTAGTTGGAAAAACAAAGTTTAGTTGACAATAGCTGATCATGAATCTAGACAAGGAGGTTACGCCAACGTCACATTAGGCATTAGTGATGAACATTTACAACGTAGACTAGATACAAGTGACACAATATCGCACTGTACAGAAGCGTGTGACACTACTACACATACTACATGTACACGTGTAGGCATTGGTTAGAAGGTTACTCAAGAAGACCATGAAAATACGACAGTTGAAGACCCTGGAAATGCTCATTTAAAAAGTTAGTACTGATCAAGGAATAGTTCATCTGTCAGATGTAATTAAGGAAAATGTTGATACTATTTAAATGACAACTTCACAGATGTTGTGAGATTGAAGATTGAAAATGTTGATAAACCGACCAAGAAGAAATGGTCCAAAAGACGGAATCCAAGCGACTGCGAAAAGGAAAATATACTCTGATTGGTCGTGCTGGCGTCTTTATTGGAAATAAGCAGAAGTAGAGAACTGAAGATACGGGCAATACAAAATTAAATAACGACCACGAAATGGATGGACTTTTTTAGAGAAGATCTATCAGACAGCATGACAAGCACAAACCTGTCGAAGACCTTACCCTTACCATTACTGACGAAGACATGAACTTACCAAAAATGGACACTGGGATACAGCATGAGGGACACTTCTGCATGACTGAATGATACTTCTGTATGGGGTGAGGGAAAGTTCGACATGAAATCTACAGCCCACAGTGTCACCCCACTCAACGCAATAGCTTGACAACGGAACCATGTACTACCAAAATGAGGAGAATGCGTAAGCAAACCGTGGTTTGAAGCTCACACTTCACGGATGCCTTAACAGCTCAACAACCTAGACCCGCGATGTTGGACAGAAAGTTTCTCCCCCGATGTGTCTCCACCTTGCCGCGGTGGGGGAGCTTGTGTGTCCCTCTGACCCCATGTGCTTGCCGATGGATGAAAACTACATATCGGACAGCTTATGGGATAGGGGCCAGACTAAGAGAGACACAACCTGCTGCTCTGTGGTTAGACTGAGGTGAGGAAACAGTCAGAAGTTTAAATCAGGCGCACGAAGGCAAAAGATTTGGTCCGGACAATACTCTAAGGCTCTCTGTCGCGGGTTGAGGCTGAACGCTCTAAGCCACACACCCTCGGATCTGAGAGCCGGGCCGATACCCACCCTCCGAAAATAGAAGTGAGATACTGAGCAAGCTACAAGCCCAGGTCTGATACCTGTTCGAAGGCTCTCAGCTGGGTGATATGAGGGATTCCCGGATGAGAGGGCCTGGCCGTTTCTCGTTCACTGCTGCACGGAGGTAAGGTGCTGAGCCGGCAGCACATGTAGCCTACCTCGTGAGCGAGTACAAAGTAAGAAAAGTGCCCCAGTCGAATGAAATGGTTACGAAAACTGTCTGTATCTAACTCATAGAGAGTGTAGACAAAAGTGGAAAAACGTCTCAATAACACGAAATGGAACGCACGGCTAGCGAATCCATTGCGTGGTCCGAAGCAACAGCAAAAGCTTACCGAGTGGATGTCGCCCGAAGTCTGACCGTTCCTGGTGTGCGCTTGAGCGACCAGTGGCAAGCGAGATGCCCAACACACGGAAGTGAGGAACTAAAGCAGCCATGAGCAAGACGTGGCAACTCCTTGGGTGAGCCCAGTCTCAGAGCAATATGTGCCGGCTCTGCAATTATGGAAGCCTCCTTGGATAGCAAGGGAATGCCCATGGTCTGCCCCTGCCTTCCCTTGAGGGCCGACCACGATGTCGTTGATCGTTCTATCTTGACCAGCTGAGATGTGGGCGACACCACGACAATAAGTCTAACGTGCCTAGAAACCCGAGGAAGGCTAACCTCATTACAAAATGCCCGCCAGAAGTCGGAATTGTCGTCCTACGGGTGGCAAACTAAAAATTGACACTACGCAATTACGTCCGAGTGAAATGTCTCGTCAGAATGTCTCTCGTGCTAGGAACAGCTCTGACTACCTAGTTTCCGAATGCCGCTCTTGTTCGGAACAGCTCTGACTAGGTAGTTTTCCGAATGTCTGTCGTGCCTGGAACAGCTCTGACGGGCGCACCGACAAGAACATGTCCGAAAACTCGCTGAGTGGATACCGTCTGCAAACCTGTCTGGTATGTGCGGGAATGGCCCGGGGCAAACGAAATGACCAATATATTGAAGTGAGGATTTAAAGCAGCCATGAGCAGGACGTGACAATTCCCTCGGTGAGCCCAGAACCAGGGCGCTATGTGTCGGCCCTGCAACTACGGAAGCAACCTTGTATGGCGGAAAATGCTATGGACTGTCCCTGCCTTCCTTTGAGGGATGACCGTTGTCTTCGACCGTTCAACCTTGGCCAGCTGGGTTGTAGATGGCACCACAAAAGTGAGTCTCCCAGGAATGCTACCTGGTCAAAAAAGCACGCTGTAGTCGGATGTGTTGGCCTATGGATTTCCGCCCAAGGGCGCATAACAGACACACCGCAATCACATCTGGAAAAAAAAACACTCCGGATGAACGAAAAGAAGAAGAAGACGGACGGAAAGGTTTTTGGATATAACCTGTACTACGGAATAGGCGGAAAAGCCACAACATATATGGCATTCGATATAGGTAATATCATATTTAAAAAACAATTGTTTTTAATATCATGCACTTTCCAACATAACGCACATATTACTATTTAATGTCAGGTCCAATAGACAGTGTGTAAAACAGTATAATATCAAATCATTTTTACAGTTTGGGTTAGGTAAAACAACAAAAAGGGTAGCACCGCCCAAACTCTCCGCTCTCAAACGTACTATATCAGCCATGTAAATTGTCATTATATTGCTTAACTCAGCCCTGTTTTGTAATCCACTTTGTTAGCTAAATGAGTTATCGCTCATCCTGGCGTTATAGATTGTGCGGGTTCACTTCATCAACGCTCACAACCCAAGCAAGCAAACTCGGGATAAATGTCGTTTATAGGCTGAATAAAGAACAAGTCCCTGGATATACAAGCAAACAGCTGGAAATGACTCGTAAAAGCTTTAAAGGTAGCTGGTATTGGTATCCCCATGGAGTAGCAAGGGGTAAGCTAGATGCCAAGAATTACATCTGTTAGTTGGTTATTAGGCAGGGCAGGTTTTCTCGCTGATAATCTCCTTTCCCTGGTTAATATACGAATCCCTCCACTGAGTATAGTACGTAACAGGTACACAAACAGAAATACGTACATTTGGAAACTATAACCATGTGACTATGAGTGAAACAAACATTGTGTTTATTATCTATCAATATCAATATTTAATACATAATGATAGTGAACTAGTGATGTCGAGACATAAGACACTCACCTATACTAGGTAGTGATATGAAATGATAGTTGTTTAAAATGATGTAACTAATATGATTTAACATCAACATGTAAGATAACCTACTTAACTTAGATTGTTACTTGACATAAGGAATGTGGCTCTCAAACTGAGATTTCGCCTTGAGTCAGCTGGGACAGTATTCTGTCCAAATACGAGTCATTTCTCCACCAGGTTTTCTCCTTGTTTTCACTGAAAAGGATTGTGTAACATGGTGCTCTGCTCGAGAGCTGATTCTTTCAAAAGATGATCTCGTGGAGAATTTTCAAGTCCTAGTATTTTACCAGGTTTTCTTATCTCCTTTCACCTGTTGGCCATCCTTTGATCTTCTGAACAGTGTTTTCGCGAATCATTGTCAGATATAGTTAACCCGACGTTGGTCAGTTAACACCTTCGTACAGCTGAATGTTTCCATTAATCTGAAATTCCAACGTACCATGTAAACCTGGGAAGACGTGTCGGCATTTTGTTTAATGGCAAACTGTTTCATGTTACCATTACAACGTAGCAGCTAATAATGCTGGTGAACAGAAATCGAGTCATATTTGCGATTATATCCGCGTTTATAGAAACCTTGACTGGTCACTTTGCACAACTAGCGCTGTTGCGTCTTAGATGTTTAAACCCTGAACATAACATTTTGGTTGTCTATCTGCTCATTGCTCATCTTGATTGTAGAATGAGAGATTTATTATGATGTCATCAGACGCGTTCCAACACAAGTCTCTTCCATTTAATTAGGTTTCAGCATGAAAACCATGGCAAAGCTCTCGGTAACATTAAAGAATGACGACTAAGCACGCTCAGTTCCACATCTGCCTAACAATCTTGCCTCCCAATATATATATATATATATATATATATATATATATATATATATATATATATATATATATATATATATATATATATATATATATATATATATATTCGCAATGGGTTATCCTGCGTCTGCATAGAGATATCACATGTCTATAATCCCAGAATAATTAAACAACGTCCGTATCCATGGTTTCATGCCGGATTTCCTTGCAACACCTCGGTAAACTTCCGATATTCGTCCAGAGATTGTGCGTTTACCCATCATGGAAAGTTCACAATTAACGGGATTCTTCTGCACCGTCGCAAGACTGTTTTAGTCCACTATATCCCTTGAAGAACCATCTGCAAATTATACCGTTAGAAAACTCCTGTTTGCGGACCACCAAGCAATAATAGCAAAATCAGGAGCTGAATTACAAGACCACGTGAATTGTCTAAATATAATATGAAAATTATCACAATTAGAAACAGTGGTATCTACTATAACTAAAGAAGAAGAAACAACAGCAATGATCCTAAACTGCACATCTCTTGAAACAAGTAAAGAGTTTCAAGTACCTATGAAATGTAATAACATCAAATTGCAGATCAGAAGTCGAGATCGAAAACAGATGCAATAAAGCATACCAACTCATTTGACAAATGGCACCAATACTAAAGAATAAACAAGTATCAATAACTACTAAGAAAGCACTTTTCTACACAATCTTCCTACCAACTCTATGTTACCAATGCAAACCTGGATAATGACAGAATAAGAGAAAAGAAAATCTCAACAACAGAAATGAAATTCCTGAGAAGCATACTCAATGTATCAAGA
The DNA here is from genome assembly GCA_014155875.1 of Cepaea nemoralis. Classification (NCBI taxonomy): domain Eukaryota; kingdom Metazoa; phylum Mollusca; class Gastropoda; order Stylommatophora; family Helicidae; genus Cepaea; species Cepaea nemoralis. The sequence continues at coordinate 624,318 of JACEFZ010013347.1, forward strand.
AGAGACAAGATCATAAATAAAGAAATTCAAAACAATGTTTTCCCGTAGTGAATTTGAATAACGAAGACACAAACAAAAGATTGCACGATTTATTGCCTGGCATATTTCGCTGCATCTCGTCAGGTACATACTGCAGAAATCACACAACATGAAGTGAAATAACTAGATAAATCCTTCAATCTGAAATATACACATATTCGCACAGTAATGACGATTGTCTACCACGGTAATTTTAAACTGACTAACATATCTGTCTGCTTGCTCAAGGCCGGCTTAAGTAGGCTGATCACTATGGCTTCAGCAAACCTTAACAACCGACTACTCTGTGTGTTTAACAACACACGGAAGGCACTGTCTCTATCAACCACATGACCACTCTCGAGCACGTGTCTCGTGACCGATGAAGCAGGACTATTCCGGTGTGTCGGCGTGCCTAGGCTACCATCTTCTGTGTGTAGTATCTTGTCCACACAGTTCGGAATGTGTTCCAACACCCTGTTATGTAACTGTCGCTCTGTTCTACCTATGTAGATGGCCTCGCAGCAGTCAAATGGGGTTCTTGGGGGTCGTGTACTGGTGAACCAGGTAAACCACTTTTACTGTGGTGTAAACTGTTATCTCGTCCGGTAACTGTTACAAGTATTCCTGGTACTCTTTTTCCAACCCTTTAACCTTTTAGAAATGGGTAGACTGAAGACCTGTTTTTCTAGGTCTACTACCTCTGGTTCATGTAATATACAAGTAAATGAGAATATTCTTAAACAATTGAATCGGTACAATTATCTCGGAATAGGGAACAGTCATGACATCTGATGGGAGATGCTTTGAAGAGATTAGAACAAGAATCGCAATAGCGAAGGTAGCCTTTTGCAAGATGGAAGAATAAAACATACTGACTAAGACAAATATGTCATTTGCAACGAGAAAAGGAGTGTTGAGATGCTAAATAGAACATGTGCTTTTGTATGAATGTGAAGCGTGGACAATGAGCACACAAGCTGAAAAACATCTGATGGTTATGGAAATGTGGTTTCTGAGGAAAATGCAAAGAATACCATGGACAGATAGATAAACTAATGACCAAGTCCTACAGGAAACAAAGGAAAACCGCACATTGATAGAGAAATTAGACGTAGACAGTCACAATATTTTGGTCACGTTATGAGAAGAAATAAATTTGAAAACTTAGTATCAACTGGCAAGATCGAGGGGAAGAGAACATTGGGAGGGCAGTGAAGTAAAAACCTTGATGGATTGGCCACGTTGTATGGTCGAGACAAGAATACTGAGCTGATCCACGACTCTGGTGATCGAATTAGATGGCAACACATGACCGCCCACGCTTACCGGCATGGCACATGATGATGATAACTTCTGCTTCTGCGGTGATTGGCACGTGTGTGCACATCTCCTTAGTTGCTGGGTGAGCAGCCATATTTCCTACAGTCTTTTCCGCTATAGATGTTTGTATTTCCACGAATGCGAGCATCATGTCGTCCACGCAGACTATTCCGTCTTGCGGTTGTCTATCTTCATAATCATCGTTATTTAGACGAAAGTTTTCCTCTAGCTTTTTCGTGACAATTTCTAAATTACTCCTCCTCTGCTCTAATGCAATACTCGAACTATTTCTTAACGCTTGTATTTCACGCCGCCATGTTATCATGTATGTTTGAAGCTTTGCTCTCAAGATGGGAGTTTGTGAGTCCCAAATGGTTATTTATGTAACAGGAAAAAGAATATAAAGGATAGGAGGACATGGTTTCATATTCTTAGGTGCTCAAAGGCCAAGGAAGCGCAACACTGACTGCCAGTAAGCCAGAGAGGAAAAGGATAATAAGAGGAAAGAGGAAGAAAGAGCACTTTATATATTCTCCCCAGTTAACAAAAAAAAAAAAAAAAAGGAACAGGTTAAGAAAGAAAAAATCCAGGAGTTCTTTGGGCGGGGGATATACTGTTGTATACCCCAAACAAAAGATTACACTGTTGGACTGTAACAAGATCAAAGAGTTTGCATAACAAAATATAAACTAAACAAAACAAATTACGAACAACAAAATTAGACTTTTATTGACAGAACTGCATGATTCAGGGACATCAGACTTCCTGACATTGTCATGGCTTAGATGACAGACGGAAAGAGATAAACTGATGAACAAGTGCATCAGAAGATACAATCATAAGAATCTTATAAACTTGCATACTGTAGCACTTGTGTGAAACGAATAACACGTCACATGATAACATGATAACATGACATGATAACAACCGAACGGTTGTTTTGAGGCATTCGACGACCAGCTGACACACTGATAGGATGTCGTGGCTTGCCATCGCCAGCTCACACTTAGATTACAAGTCTTAGCTTTCCATAGTCAACTCACACACAGATTGGGAGGCTTAGAACTCTACCGCCAGCTTCTCTACACAATGATACATAGTAGAACGCTGTAGCTTGACATACGCTGCGCTCAACGACATGAACACTCGCAAGGACGCGAACGGGTCCAGCTAACTGACATTGGCCGACAAGGCTTGATCAGGGTTCCGTTGCATTGAGGGCCGGGAGTAGTCGCTTCTGAAAACACGCTCACAGCATACGGCAGACAGACTTAGTCACCTAACAATAACGCCAGGTATGAAGTCGATTTGTTGGTACGGTGCGGGAATGTCAGATGTGTGAGAGAGCCTGAAGGCTTCATCAGCAGGTACATTCAAGACCGTTAGCTGTTACCTTCCAATGGTATAATACATCACTGATCACTTCACAGGAGCGTATATGTGTTGTCCATGGATGTACGACAGTCGTGTCGTCCTGTGCATGTGTGTGCAGTCAGATGAACGCATGTTATTCAGCTCACCAGGGATCATACCAACGAGCCAGATCGCAGGGCGTCCTCTGAACGCTAACTCATTAGAGCCATAGATCAGACCCCAATGGTAACCAGAAGCGTCGCACTGTGACAGGCATGTCACACAACTGACATATACAGAAATGGGAACCTACGTTCCCACAGTGTATGTCACTGCTGCCTAACATCGCTGTGAACATGACCGGGTACCCATCTCCACAAACCAGCAAGAACATGGCAACAAAGAAGCCTCAACGTAAACAACAACAGTAACAACATGTATGGATTCTCTACTGATCTCATCTCAGGACTCATGGGCAGTCGGTACTTACAGGAATGGGTATCTGAAATCCCACAGCCAGAGATAGCTGCTCCCTAGCATCAACCACAGGGGCGGTCTCTAAATGACACTGAAATCCCAACAATGTTCAGTTGAGTTTAAGGGGTACCCTCAGTACCCACACAGAACACCCGCATCACATGGGCCGACTGGAACCAGATACAGCAATGAGCCATGATATAACTTATAACAAAACTATAACCCTAACAGCAGAGATATAGTGGCATTAACAGGTATTTAAAAGGGGGTGTGAGTGGCCTAAAACGACATTAACCAGAGCCGGGGCTCAAGTTTGCTCTACAAACAACAACCATGGCCAAGGGTCACTACCTAGAGCGGGCTTACAAATTGTCAGTCATTTTCATGGATTTCTTCGGTCATTTCGGGGCTTGTGTACCCCATCGACTGCGCGGTGGGCCACACAGGCCAGTCTTGATTAAATCTTGAGGCATTGGTGACTCCCTGCTCTGGTCCAGTGACTGGGTAGGGCTGGTTCAAGCCTCCCTATTTGATTATATCTACATAATCGCACTCTCCGCCACGGTTGTTACAGTTGGAGAGAGCGGGAAACTGGCAGGCACTCCTATTTATCGTTTCCAGAGCAGGTTTACCATCATACCCCGGGACACCGCAGTGGACGCCGGTATTGGTAACATCACTATCCTGTGCCGCATCAGGCTATCACATATATATCTCTATAAATTCCACTATTGTGATGTCTGAGTATCCTCGTGAAATGCCTCGTCGCCTGGCATTTTCTATAGCCTGGGAACACGTGTACAATTTTGCTAACAGCTAATGTTCAGATAAGCGAATATGTATATATCACACTTAAAGCTAAGCTAGAAAATACACGAGTAAAACACGGACAGCACTAAAACGCTGTGTAGAATGTAGTCTAAGCAATGAAAGAAAACTGAGGAGTACTATTAATAGAGTATCTGGCGAGAGCAGTGATGCGAGTCTTGGAATATGTAACCCAAAGTCATCAATAATAATATACAACCAAAAATGTTAAACCAACTGAACAAATGTCAAAATGCATATGCCATATGCTGGAATTAAATGATAAACAGTCAAGCAAAGAAATAATCCAACACATCAATGTAAATATGATTATGGTGTTCAATTATCATAAACGATAACATTTAAATAACTTATTAAAATTATTAATTAAAACATGTAAAACAAATAACACTAAAATGGTAGAAGATAGACGATGGTAGTTAACTTATTACAAGCGCATGAAGCCACAAACTTGGTCCAGACACTTACACAAAGGCCACCATCTGAGAGATGTAGCTGAACGCCTCTAAGCTACTACCATTGGATGAGTGAGCCGGGCCGAAAACTCACCTACCGAAATACGGAGGTGAGGTACTGAGCACGCTACATGCCCAGTTCAGATACCTGTCCGAAGGCTCTCAGCTGGGGGATATGAGGGATCCCCGGATGAGAGGGCCGCCCGTTTCTCGCTCACTGCTGTACGGAGGTAAGGTGCTGAGCCGGCAGCACATGTAGCCTACCTCGTGAGCGAGTACAAAAAGGTTGAAGAAGTGCCCCAGTCGAATGAAAGGCTGCGAAAACTGACTATCTAACTCATAGAGAGTGTAGACAAAGGTGGAAAAACATGGTGGATAAATGTCTCAACACGAAATGGAACGCACGGCTAGCGAATCCATTGCGTAGTCCGAAGCGAAAGCTTATCTAGTGGATGTCGCCTGCAGACTGACCGTTCCTGGTATGTGATATAGCGACCGGTGGCAAGCGAGATGCCCAACACATGGAAGTGAGGAACTGAAGCAGCCATGAGCAGGACGAGGCAACCCCTCGGGTGAGCCCAGTCTCAGAGCAATATGTGTCGGCTCTGCAATTATGGAAGTCTCCTTGGATAGCCTTGGATAGGCCCATGGTCTGCCCCTGCCTTCCCTTGAGGTATAACCGTGATGTCGATGATCGTTCTATCTTGACCAGCTGAGATGTGGGCGACATCATAATAATACGTCCAACGTGCCTCGAAACCCGAGGAAGCTAACCTCATTAAAAAATGCCTGCTGAAGTCGGAAGTGCCGTCCTACGGGTGGCAAACTAAAAATTGGCACTACGCATTTACGTCCGAGTGAAATGTCTCGTCCGAATGTCTCGCGTGCTAGGAACAGCTCTGACTACCTAGTTTCAAAAGGCCGCTCTTGTTCGGAACAGCTCTGACTAGGTAGTTTTTCCGAATGTCTGTCGTGCCTGGAACAGCTCTGACGGGCGCAACGACAAGCACATGTCCGAAAACTCGCTGAGTTTATACAGTCTGCAGACCTGTCTGGTTTGTGCGGGAACGGCCCTGGGCGAACGAAATGCCCAATATATTGAAGTGAGGAATTAAAGCAGCCATGAGCAGGACGTGACGATTCCCTCGGTGAGCCCAGTACCAGAGCGTTATGTGCCGGCTCTGCAATTATGGAAGCCACCCAGGATGGCGGAAAATGCTATGGACTGTCCCTGCCTTCATTTGAGGGATTACCGTGCAGTCTTCGACTGTTCCAACTTGACCAGCGGGGAGGTGGACAGTACCACAAAAGTGAGAGTCTCCCAGGAATGCTAACGTGGCCAAAAATGCACGCTAAAAGTCGGATGTGTTGGCCTAAGGGTTTCGACCCAAGGGTACCTAACCAGACACACTGCAATGACATCTGAAAAATCACTCCGGATGAACGCAAAGAAGAAGAAGAAGATAATATCTTAGTAAAATTTGTATATACTCTGTAAACCTTATCAACTGCATATAGCTAAGTTTGATATTTGTCTATGTGATGACTGAAGATGATCAGCGTTATTTTTTTTTAAACCGTTTGTCTAGGTTCTAGTAGTATCACTATTCCTACTAGAGTTTACTGGTTCAAAAATTCCGAAAGGGCAACCAAATGGTCACAAATTTCTTAACTAAGGAGTGTTTTGTACTCCAGTTTGTTAGCTAATGGAGTTATCGCTCACCCTGGCTTTAAAGTAAGTGCGGGTTCACTTGCCCTGGCTCTCTGGTTGAGAAATGATTCTTCGAAAAGACAATCCAGTATTTATACCCAGGTTTGCTTATCCCCATTACCTGTTGGCCAACGTCTGATCTTCTGATCTGCGTTTACACGAGTCAGTGTCAGGTATCTTTAACCACCCATTGGTCAGTTCACACCTTCGTCCGCTTGAAAGTTTCCCTCAGGTCTGAAATTCCTCAGCGCCCTTTAAACTGGAGAATACGTGCCGGCATTTTGTTTGACGCCAAACTGTTTCAAATTGAAATTACAATCCTGCAGCTCCTATCGCTGGTAAACAGAAATCTCGTCAGGTTTGCGATTATACGCTCGTGTGTGGAAACCTAACCTGTGATCGCTTTATTCTACTGTGGCAGCTTTGCGACACATATGTTTAAACGCTGAGAGTACAGTTTTATTTGTCTATCTACTCATTCCTCCTTGAATCGATCTGGATTGTGGAATGAGAGATTCTTTCTGATGTTATCCGAAGAGTTCCATCACATATATCAGAAACACAGAAGAACACACAAAATACAGATAAGGATATATAATGTAATATGTGCTAAAATAATGTACTATGTAATTTCAATAGGTGCACATATGCTGTGCTATAATGTGCATATGTACTGTACTATATAATGTGCATAGACATGGAATGCAAATAGCACATGTGTTGCAAGAGGCAGTAACCAAAGTGATCAATTGGTATACAGGCGTGGGTTTAGTTTAGTTTTGTTTAGATTAGTCGACAGATCAACATCATGGCACACGGGTGTAACTTATAAATGCTCAACTTTAGTCCTAACTCAAGCCTGAGTCTGGAGAAACTCAGCTCAGTGCACGAACTACATAGCACCGGCGAGGATCCTGAAATACTTTGCGTAGATTTTCAACTCGAAATTTTGCCTGGGCAGCGCCGTTAGGCTACTCTTTCTCGATTTCCAACTGCCAAGGGAGTTTTTACGTGGGCAACAAAACACATCTCACTACCTAGAGACCAGGAGAAATGTTATTACTAGAAGTTCTCGTGAAAAAAATCCCGGTCCTCCCCGGGGCTTGAACCCTCCAGCACTCGAGGAGGACACCATACCTCGAGACCGCTCAGTCCCCCCTCCCATACAGAAGTGGGTAATGTCATCAGCCCAGATAAGGTGTCAGTGTTATGGTGCTCTCTGGACAAGATGTTTGCTAAGCTGACGTCTCAGGTCTTGCAAAAAAATAGCTTAAATGTTAACAGAGAGAGAGAGAGAGAGAGAGAGAGAGAGAGAGAGAGAGAGAGAGAGAGAGAGAGAGAGAGAGAGAGAGGGAGGGAGGGAGGGAGAGAGAGAGTAAACTGAGATCCATAAAAATCACCGTCGACAGAATCGTGTCATTCACTGATCATGTGGAAACAGCTGTTATTAGATTTAAGATGGGACCCGTTGCGCTGACGATCATGGCAGAACTGGCCAATGAGTAAATAATGTTGTTCATACTCAATCAACATCTAATTCTCTCAGTAATTGAGTATGAACTGGGACTGCTCATCGTGACAAAGAGTCAGATGGTGAAACTAGAGCTCATAAAGAAAGAAGCTATGTTGGTGATACTGGGATGCACAAAGAACCACGCCGGTAATCTGAATGCGATATATCCTAGCCTTAGCCACTTTTGCAAACGAGTTCAACGTGCTGCCGGCTAAATTATATATCCGAGTGGCTGCAGACACGGAATACCCCCTGCACGAAGCCCTAGACACAGTTAAGGGCCATAGGCTGATCAGAAGAAAATCATGGGTTGTTCAGGTAGAGAACACTATCAGAGATGCCTGCATGCTTGAGAACATTTGTAGATATGTGGAGTGGGTCAGAATGCCTGTGGAAATGTCAGACCTGTGCAGGATCATAATGACATTGGAATGCGAATGCAGGGATTGGCAGGCAGGATGTATTGAAAGGGAGGTGCAACAATTGATTCACGACAATTTGCAACCAGGCGATGTAATTCATGCACACGGAATGCTGTGTGAGAAGAGGTAAAGTAAGTGCCTGGATGTTCGCAGTGAAGAATTGTGATGATTGGTGCAGGAAAGCCTGGCATATGATACCACAACATCTAGTCTGAGAATGGAGGTGGAGACAGTCACGGCGGCGTTCCACTGACTGGAGGTTAAACAACATGCACATGCTGTGTTTGTAACTGACTCACAAGCTATGGTGAGAAAGATGAAGACAGGCGTGCTTCGAGCAGAGGAGCAGACTTCCATTAAACAATCACAAATATAGAGCATGTGTTGGATTTTTTCCCATGCTGGTGATTGATTGATTGATTGATTTAGGAACCGACATCACAGCATTCGGGACATTCCCATAAGCGCTCCGTCCCCATCCTCAGCAGCCAGCGCAGAGTTTCAACACTAATAGTTCCCATGCTGGTGAACAGATTGGCGGAGGGGGGGGGGGGGGGGGGGGGGGAATGGGTATGCACCCCTTGATGGGGTATTGGTGCATGATAATGCACATGTTGTTGGAACCCTTTGAAACCCTGTCTATAATGCAGAAGAACGGGTAGATCATCATGGCTTGGAGAGAATGGTGCTGCAAGAGTGACCAGAGGATCTGACCGACACTAAAAAGGCAGAGGGACATATAATCAGACTGCTACGGTTACAATTAGTATTGGGACTCTTCGCTTGCTGTTGCAGGCGAGGATGAAACATATATCGGTATGGAATGAAGTGATGTCGGTTCTTGACTCAATTCAGCTCAATACTTGCAGGTATTATCACGTCCTAAATATAACACCTTTAATATTATAATGGAAATGAGAATGCAAAACAAAGTCGGTAAATTCAAATTTATAAGGACAATCCCTGCGATGGCAGTGTTGAGTGACAATCAGATGAAAGATCAGTGACAAAGATTAGTAGCAGAATAGGCCAAGCAAGGGCTGCATATCAGAACAAGATAAGTTATCAGTTATCAGTTATCAGTTGGGGTATCTTCGTTGCACTCCGGACATGTCCATAGGTGCTCAGATCCTCCACCCAGCATATACATCAGCGTCCGGTGGCTAATAGTGCCAGTTCTGTGTTGGTTGACGAGGCGCTTTGTTTTCCCGATGTACCTCTCGCGTCTGGCTGTGCGGATTCTTACTCCCAGGTCTTTCATCCTGGACAGCGATGTGGAATCATTTACGTCAAAGTCCTCTGTTCTCGCCATATCTTTAAGGACGTTAATAACATCGGCACGATCCATGGGCTGGCCATCTACAGGGGGTGCAGAGCCAGCCAGTTTGTCAGCTCGTTCATTTCCTTCGACTCCCGCATGTCCCGGGACGAAGATGAAGGTGACTTTACGGACAACAGACTTCCGCAGCGATTCAGTCCACTGTCTACGTACCGATCCAGCTTCGACCTTCTGAATCATGCTCATTGAATCACTTAGTACACACACGTTGGTATAATGCTGTGACTCCAGCCATATGAAAGCCTGTGTAACTGCCATCACCTCCATCGTCATGCTGCTCGTGGTCATAGAGTGGGCACCACTGGATTCTTGAACGGTTCGGCCCGCTGAACGGGCTGTAAATGCCCACGCACTTCTCTGCTGCTTTACAACAGATCCATCTGTATAGATGAGCACTTCGGGGCTATCTGAGTGTTCATAGATGAGCGCGTTAACCTCTGCATTGACAGCGGCAGGGTTCTGCTCTCTGCACCGTCTGTCGAGTGTGATAATGCAGGAGAAAGTGCACTTAAAAGCTGGAGGCACCGGCACCCATTCCTTGCCGGGGTTGATACTGGTAAGACTGCAGACCTGTCTGACGACATCTTCCGCCCGACCCATCCATGATTTGCCCCTCTTTAGCCTGTCACCCTTTTCTCTGAATATAGCGTCATGCAGAGGGTGCTGCTCATCTGCACTTATTTTTAAGTATGCACGAGCTCTCCAGATCTTGATCCTGTGTTCCATTGTCGGGAAGTCAAGGAGGTATCTCATTGCTACACAGCTGGTGTCTCTCGTGCAGCCCAAAATGATGCGCATGGCTTCGTTTTGTACCTTTTCAAGTCTTCCAATCTGTGTAGGGCTGACAGTGAGGATGGCCAGGGCATACTCGATGCGTGAAAGCACAAGTCCTTGGAACAGAAGTATTAGCAGTCTTTGCTCGATATTGGCAGTCGCCATGACTCTCATTGCTGACAAACCTTTTCGAGCCTTCGTTATGACATAATCGACATGATCTCTGAAGGACAGGCTACGATCAAGCCTCACGCCAAGATATGTCATTGACTGGGTTCTACTCAAACTGCTCCCATCCATTCTTACTGCCGGCAGGTCTGTTTTCACAATATGGTTGTTTAGTGAGAACCATGTAACCGTTGCCTTTGCAGGGTTGACAAGGGCATCGGCATCAGCACACCATGAGGAAATTCGATCTAGTTCGCCCTGCATATCATTGGCAACCGCCTGTCTATCTCGACCCTGTCGATACACGAGGATGTCGTCAACGAATGACAGAGTCCTACCCCTCCCGTCCAACTGTTGTTCAGTGATCGGCACCGTATACACGTTGAATAGTACTGGTGACAGTGGTGAACCCTGCGGCAATCCTGGACATATCGTTATCGGCTCAGAAGACCAACTCCCGCATCTTAGCACCACCTTCCTTTGGAGCAGAACTGCAGCTATCCATCGTACAAGGTGAGGGTGCACTTTCAGTCTGAGGAGGGTTTGCATCAAGTGCTCGAACGATACTCTGTTATATGCGTCCTCTAAGTCTATGGCGGCCGCACATGTCTCTTCTCTGACCTGAAATCCTTCGTAAACATCTTGAGCAAAGACCGCTGCATTCAGCCATGACTCTTTGTTGCGTCTGTATCCTCCAAGTGTGGGCGGGAAGCAGCCGAGCTGTTCCAAGTCCCAAGCAAGTCTGTGTGCGACAATTTTCTCCAGTAGCTTGCCAACAGTATTCTGCATCGTAATGATTCTGTAGCCGCTTATCTTGGAATGGTCTTTGTTCGGTTTTGGCAGCGGCAGCAAGTAGCTGTGTAGCCATTCTTCTTTGACCTGACCCCTCTGGATACTGGTGTTGAATTCTCTGGCCAGTTCTTCCATGTCATCATCTGATATCACCAGTAGGTCACCATATCGGATGCCGTCTGGGCCTGGGGCGGTGTTAGGTGATTTCTTGAGCATCGCACGCAATATCTCAGCTGTGATTGTCCATTCTTCGTCTGTCCCGACCCCCTCGCACAACTGAGAGAGTGTCGTTGTGGTCCTCTGTCTGGCGGGCTCGTCTTTCTGGTCAGTCTGTTCTATGTAGCGTGCAAGAAGGGCCTTACCTTTATCCGCATCCGACTTTTTCCATGCGAGGTCTGTGCCTTGAAAGTCTGGAATACCCCTACGTTGTGCAGCACCGTTCATGCTCTTGTGGAGGCGCCAGAATGTCGTAAGAGATCGCTCGGAGCACACCTTCCTGCAGAACTCGTCCCATTTCTCGGCCTTGGCCTGTTTGCGCAGAATTTGAATAAAGTCGTCGTGCTATCGACCTCAGTCTTCAGGTTCGCCAACTCAAACTGCGGCATGTTAGCCTTTCTGGCCTTTTGCCAGTCTTTGACAGCCTGCCTCTTTCCCAGCCATGCCTTCTCGACCTCTCCATTCCACTATGGTGGCTGCAACCATCTTTCTTGTCTCCTGCGGGAGGAAGTTAGTTTCCTTCTTCTGATCTTGCTTATGGCGTCTTGACCCGTGTTGTCGTACGGGAAGGCATTTGTCTTGTTTCTTTGACTCATGGCCCCGTCTTTCTTGATCAGGTTGACACAAGGGTAGTGGTCACTATTGTGGTATCCCAGTGTACCCCACCGGCACCTTGGTGCGATGGTGGGCGACACCAGAGCCAAGTCAATGATGCTGTCAGAGTCACCTGGTCGAGTGGCTATTCTAGTGATCTTCCCATCATTCAGACAGATTAGGGCAGCAGATGCCAGGGCGTCCTTCAGATTTTCTCCCTGTCTATTGGTGATGCAATTCCCCAATTGACTGCCTCTGGCATTGAAGTCTCCACAGTAGATGATATGCCTTTCATCCATATCGAACAAATTCTGCCATTGTCGCACGTCGACCTTCCCATTTCGTGCATAAACATTCACAATTACAAGCTGCACTGGTGTCATTATTCTTAATGCCTGCACTTGCAGGACATCACTGTTCCAGGAAGACATATCGATCTCAGACACTAGTATGTTGTCGCGGACCAGAATGGCCTGTCTGAGGTGCGGCCTGTTAAAGAATCCCTGAAATCCCGCGACATTTACTGTTCCGTCGCCGAGCTGTGTTTCTTGTAAGACTACAATATCGTTTCCGTACAGTAGTTTTTCAAGAATGGGTCGGAGTTGACTAAATGATGCACAGTTCCAGTACAGTACTCGAACGTGTCCGATGCCCAATCTGTCACATTTTAACCGCCTTCTGCGCGTGCCCGCCCTCTTACCACGCCGTGTTCTTGTCGGTCGTCTGGTCGTCATGTTAGGCTTAACTATCGCCACCGGGCGTCGATGATACGCCGAAGGGAGTCCGGACGCGCGCGCACGAACTCCGTTGCACGGTCCGAACTCCATTTCACCACGAAAAACACACTTAATCCATACACATTTAGGAAAAAACACGTTCCATGTTACGGGACGAAAAAATCTCCCGCCATCTTGCTCAAGGGACCTCACTCTGTATCATTATCAATCACTTCAACTGACTATCAAATAGAGAGTACTCAAATATAATTTTAAATATATACTGGTTGTCTGATAGTGATTCTTGAAATGTGAGTGAATAAACCTGGACGCTTGGAGGTACGAAGATGGGTTTTCTGAGGCAAATGTTGTGAATACCTTGGATCCCCAGGCATATTCAGGGATATATCGCATACAGATTTCCGGCCAAGATGGCGGCGGGAACTTGTGTTATTTTGAAACCGCGCCTTTTGTTCATGTAGGAGCTGGATAATTTCATCACGTGAGTGTGATTTCTGCGCTAGGATGTATACCAAGAGTTTCCTCTCAAAATTTTCGCTGGTGCTACGGAATTTGGTGCATCTGAGTGAATCAATCCTTTGTTGTTTTCCGCAGCGTGTTGGGTTACTGTGTGATGGTTTGGTTTTCGTAAATCATGGCGGACCTGCGTTTGTGCCCCGTACAGAGGGTAAACAAACCACTGATTTGAAACAAATCGCCGATTCGGCGCGGTCGACGATGTAAACGGGAGGCCAGTCGTTTCAGGCGCAAATGCGACCGTCTGAGCCTTAAGTACACGCATGTACTATATTGAAATTGTGCCAGCGCTAAATAACGAGGCCCTTTTCTGGAAGACCTGGCATACGGGAACTATATAATAGCGCCTCAGGAGACGAGACTGTTTGTTAATTCACACCATATAACCGGCTTTAAATGTTTTTAGAACAGGCGACACCTGAGAATGGCTATTCTAATTCGAGACAGTATAGTGGCTTCAGATCCGGACATGTCCAAGTGGGACAGTGACGAGATACAAATGCAGGCTGTTGGAGTTCAATCTAGTCTATCATTCATGTTGGTTAATGTTTATGCCTGTAAAGCGAGTGTGGATTCCCAGCGGTGGCAGTGTTGAGTGACATATTATGTCACGAGAGGAATGTCATTTTCTGTGGCGATTTCAACGCTACGGGCAAATCATGGGCTAAGATTGCTTCCAGCACACGGGGATGAGGGAGGGGGTGCTCTAGACGGCACTTGAATCCAGTGACCGTGTTTCTATCAACAATCGCTGTGTCACCAGGACAGCAAGTCAAACAGGTGACGAGGACAGTGTTATTGGCCTAGCACTGGTTTCTCCTTCACTCACTACAGTGTATAGATGGCGTGTCCCAGGGCAATATGGCAGCGATCACCACACTTGTGAGTGGTATCAGGTAACTGCGAATCCACTTGTCAGGGTCTTAAACTTGGCTCGTTAACCTAACACATGTGAGACAGTACAAGTACAACGTGATTTGACTTAAGACTCAACGACACAACGTTCAATGGATTTATTTACAGATCATATACAATACGATGATCACTACAAGATATACTTGATACTTCAAGACACTTACATACACAATACAGCTCACGGTCTATCTCTCAAGATGTCCAGACACTCGACTTTCAGGCACAGAAACCACACAACGCCTTTCTCTCATCATGCGTCCAGTCGAGTCGACGTCCCAGAGCTGTCTGCCTATAGCTCGCAACTTGCCTCCCCACCTCAAGTGGCTTCACGAGGCATGCGTGCGTCTTGCGTCGTCCTTGCCTGACCGCTGGCCGTCTCGTCAGCCAGCAACCTCGCAGGCAGGTAACTACTACTCGCCTGACGGCGTAACGAAGTTACGGCATCCCTGCTGGGGACTAAGTCGCCTGGCGGGCGTAACGATGTCACTGCATCACTGCACTATTCTAGACTCTGACACCACTATTGTTCGACTATGGCGTTCGCAATGCCGCTGGTGTAATTGTTTGCATTGCAATATTACATATGCTCTCTTATGAACATTTTATCATCTTTAAAAAAGAAACAATTATATGACAGGTAGTTAAGATTTACAACTGACGTTTAGTCATCACTGATAGCTGCAAATGCAAGTCATTCACAATTTTACGTGCAATTTGGCCTACTAAGTATATGGTGTTAGCCCCATATTTTTATCAACACTCGAGTGGGGATGTCAATATCATTCTTGTCGTCTTTACATCCCAAAACATTTATGGTATCCATTTTGGACTGGGTGCACTTGGAAGCCCGATTCAATTTAACACAATGGCGACTCTGCAAATGGAGGTATCAGACATGCTGGCCACTGCGTTACAGCCCCGGTGCTGTGTCAAAGATAAAATACTGAATCATGGATAGTATGTTGGTTGCTTCGTAAACATTGATCCTCATTGGACATCGAACCCAACGTATAGTGACTGACAACAACAGTTCTATGTTGGTTGACTATTTTTCTTTTCCTTCCCGCATGGCGCTCTGTTCTAGCTTCATAGCGTCTTACTGTACGTACTTGCGGTTTGCTCAAAGTTGCCTGGGTATTCATAGCAATCATTAACGTTTATTCAGCAGCACAGAATGGTTTGTGGTTGTTGTTTTTTTTGTTTTTTTGTTTTTGTGATATTTATTTTTTGCCACGAAACTATCAGTAACATGAGAAGGGAAATCATGCTACAGTTAAAACAAAGCCACAGACAAATCACAGATGCTTGACTGCTTAATTTATTTTTATTGACTACATTTTGACACAGAGGACAACAAAAATGGTCGATAATTTATTTGTATAAGTGAAATATGTATAACTTTAGTAAAACTGTGGAAATATAAACAACTGAAACGTTTTCAAAATTACAACTGGGAAAGGAAAGAGAAAAAAGGAGGATATTGCGTCGACAAGGCTTCATCAGCAAATAACAATAGAAGCAAACAATAACAATTCAAACACAAAAACACAAATAACACTGAGGTAACTACATTAAGGCAGGAAAATAGGAAACCATGTTAAAAAAAATAAATAAATAAAAATAAATAACACGACTAAGTAGGCAGAATAAAATGAAACACATGGTAACTGACTCAGAGACTGGTCAACCCAGACAGAAGCCGAGATAACAGCAGGAAAGAGGGTGGATGCGCGGTCAGCAGATAATGCCACATACAAAACGTGAAGAGAGAAATGAACAAGGTCCAGTGAAAAATGATTAAAATTGAGAGAGAATGAGTTGCGAGTTGCCAGTGAGGGAGTAGAACAACACGGGAAGAGGCAGGAGAAATGGAATATACAGCATGTGCCACCTTGGTCAGCGAGTTAGATGACCACGTTACAGCAGCGACAATGCTTGCTTTTATTCTGGCGTGAGTCTGAAACTTCTGCGTGGTTTCGGTCTCAGCTGTTGAATGTCAACATACACAGATCGACCGCTGTGACCGAGCATAAATTGGGAGTTTAAGTAGATTGAAGATTTGAAATAGCAGAGAAACGGTCTAAAGAGGATGTAGAGCGAATACTGCATTTATGTGTACTGAAAAAATAGTACTTAATATTCAGTTTGCATAGAAAGAGATGGATATTTGTGATGTAAAGTGTGCATGTCGCATAAAGACTGGAAAAGAATAAAACCAAGCACTTGTTTAATACTGACTTATCCCAGTCGGATAATGATAGATTGGATGATATGCAAGCTACACGAGTATCCTGGCATAGAAAAGGGGATGGGGTGGACATACAATAACACAGGTTGGTTAGTTCAGTTTATAAATTTGTTTGTGATAGTAATATATTTATGAGATTTCTGTAAGAGACTTTACCGACTGTACAATTTAAAAGTGAACGTTTTGAACATTCCTAGTATAAACACAATGGATGATTCAACATGTTTTGGAGGAAAGGATCTTTGTATATTCTCTGTATAGTTTCATTATATAGTTAAGATTCATGTAGCCAATGATCAATAACGATTAAACATGTCTCTCCAGGCAGTCAATCGCAATATGATTCATGAGTTTCTGTGGACAAAGTCATGTGAGGATTACTTGTTATCTATAAAAAAAATTAAATTAAAGAATTGTTTTTTTGTTTTAATTTTATTTAGATTAACAAAGTTATACACATGTATACAGAAAGACACAGAGACGAACAAATATGCAGATATCTAAATACATAAAAACATATATACAAGCATATTAACAACAGCAACCACACAATGAGTCGCACGTGCACTATATATATATAGTGAGAGAGAGAGAGAGAGAGAGAGAGAGAGAGAGAGAGAGAGAGAGAGAGAGAGAGAGAGAGAGAGAGAGAGAGAGAGAGAGAGAGAAAATACAGACACCCCAAGGAAACATAAATTAGTCACATACGATGAGACACACAGTCACACACACTTAGTTACATCAACAATTGCACAATCCCACACTCTCACAAAAAGACTCAAACACACGCACATACAGTCAAGGGTGACACAAGACACACACAGTTATAATTACAGACACACACATACAAAGACGGACAAAGTGTCACACATATCGTTATATAAACCAAGACACACAATCCCATTGAGTCACACACACACACACACACACACACACACACTCACATTCACACACACACAGTCACATAGAGACCCAAAGAAACACAACAACCACATGCAAAATCATACACACAGCCCAATTCAGTGATATAAACAAAAGACACATACAGTCACCCAGACATGCAGAAACGCACACAGTCGCGCAGACTGTGACAAGAAGAAACGCACAAGATCATATACAAGGTCACATACACAAAAACAAACAGTCACACATACAGTCGCATCAACAAAGACTCATATAGTCACACACAAAAAACAAACATTAACACACACAGCCACACACACACACCGTCAACATAGGCAAAGAGAAATAAAGAGATACAGTTACACACATAGTCACACTACAGTAACATAAACAAAGACAAATAGAGTCACATACACAGACACACACAATTAAATATAGTTAAGCAAGCAAAGACAAACATACACACACTCAGCCACACACACAGTCAACATAGACAAAGAGAAATAAAGAGATGCTCACACAGACACAATGTGAGTGATGAGTGGCACCTTGCAATCTTGATAGACCACAGTATGTGGATTGGAATTTGGCCAAAATTCCATCTCACAATGCTTGGGCAGAGCTTCAGAGAACATGTGGTGCCCAACAACATGATCCCTCTCTCGGCCTTACCTTGTTTGATCCAGAGCAATGGATAACCAGTACGTCTGGAACAAAGTAGGCTGCAGACGTTGGGGGGCTCAGTGTCAAACCTCCGAGACCTCGCCTCCCACGTGCAGGAGGCGAGCGGTGGCCAGACCCTAAACCTTTAGCACCCGACTTAGAGGCGTTCATCCAAATCCCACATGTAAGGGTCGTATACGCGCCCGGACCACTGGGCGCGTACACCTGTGAAACGCAAGTGTCTCGACCTTGTAAGCGTGTACTACCGTCAGACTCCCCGCCTGACTCGTGCGGCTGCCGCGACTAACGAGAGTAGGTCCGCCGGAGATATTGCTCGTCTGCTGCGAGCAAATTTCTCTTTCTGCCACTGTGCGGATCTCGCGACCAGCGAGAATAGGCCCGCCGAAGATATTGCTCGTCTGTTGCGAACAAATCTCTACGACTGACTGAATGAGTAAAGAAACAACTGAATAAGTAAGGAAACGATAAATGTATACAATGTATACATGTGACTAACCAAATACCAGTGACGTGTGCTACCGATAATCGAACTTCAAACTTTAACTGTAATAGGCGGCTGTGCTGCCGCTTAATAACAGTCAGTGGGATCTGCAGTATCAACATCTACACAATGAAGATAGCAGCTATAGAGGCACCAGAAATTAGAAGAATATGAACCCTCGTTGATGACATTCCTTGTATATATGTAATACATATTGTAAGTCTACTTTGACTCTGAGTTCTGGCTCATCTATAGTGCTGAATCTGTACATCGACATAAAATTCCCTTTCGACATACAAAAACTGAGGCCGAAACAAATCAAGACATTCCAACCACGCGCCAAATGAACAGAAGTGTGGTCTCAGCTTCATTATCGCAATGAAGTTGTCATCAAACGCCCTAACAAATGAGGGACATACAACACTAGGGAGAGGCATTGCAAACCTATCTAGATAACTGCAGGCAACTGTAGACACATTGTACGAATACAGCATGGGAACAGGCTCTGTCATCAATTCGCACAACACATCCGTACAACGGTAATCATTGAACAGCGTTGACAAAGAGGTGGTGCCAGTTATCACAACAATTGTCAGTATGATCAATTGATATAGATCAGTCAAATATGTAAGAATGACGGAAGCTTGTTTTTATGTGGGTGATAACTAAAAGGACAAAGAAGGGTTTCAATACTCTGAAAGTGATGTCAGCGCGGATTTGGTGCAAGGCATGTGTACACACTACACCAGCGTCTGATGATCTCGGTGATTGAGTATGGTCTGAGACTGCTTACGATATATCATTGCCAGCTGGTTAAGCTGGAACGCATGCTAAATAAAGACCACGCAAGTCATTCCGGGGTTGTACCTAGTATATGTATGCAGCATATACTGGTTCTGCCATCCATATAAGACAGGTACAACGTGCTCGTGACCAAGCTGTACCTATGGATCGCAGGAGACAGGGAGCATCCGTTGTAGGAAGCGTTTTATGTGATACCAAGGGGAATAGGTTGAAGACAGGCGGGTTATGGGTGGCACAAGCTAAAATCACAAACAGGCAGGCGTATGTAATTGGTAGGATGAAGCGTGGAGAAGAATGGGTCGTAATGCACCCTAATAATGAAGCATTGCATTAAGTTACAGTTAGACTGGGTCGCAAAAGGGTTGCGGGTGTTACACAAGTGTCAGTGCAACAGCTCATTTAAGACAACTACAAGCTGTAATTATATACATTTATGGGACTCTGGTGAAAAGTAAAATGAGTTAGTGAGGTGTTATTGTACACTTTGACAAATGCACACTTTACAATAGGTGAGTTTGGCATGTGCTGTTACAATATCTAGCGTGACAATTAAATGTGAGGTTTTGACGTCATGGTTTTAGAAAATTACATCCGGACATATCATGTTTATAACGGACTCACATAAAATGCTTCTTGAAGTGGGGGCCGGCATATTCCAGATGTAGTGGCTATCATCGCTAGACACGTCACAGATTGCGTGGGTTTTCTACCACGGACGTGTAGGTGTGCAGGTAAATGCCTGAACTGACAGATTAACTGCAGCTGCTTCTCTAGTCGGAGAGCTACGTTAAGATAAAGGTGACGTGGTGACGTCACTCTAGGACAGGGTAGAGACTGAACTGCACAGACGGTGTATCCATATCTAAACAGACTGGCTTAGAAGGGGGTGAGTTGTGGGTCTGGACACCACCCAAAAGGCAGAAGAAATACATGGAGAAATTTTAATCAAATTATTACTAGAGTAATCAGTATGGGCACTATTTGGTAGCTGTTGAGGATGAATGGAATTGTCCCTAATGCAGAGATTGCGATTCTTAAATTAAGTATTAATAACATATATACTATGTTTAACTGATTGGTATCTTGGTGATCCGACTGAAAGACTGAGATTTAACTTCA
This sequence comes from Cepaea nemoralis, assembly GCA_014155875.1. Taxonomy (NCBI): domain Eukaryota; kingdom Metazoa; phylum Mollusca; class Gastropoda; order Stylommatophora; family Helicidae; genus Cepaea; species Cepaea nemoralis. The sequence goes on from JACEFZ010013347.1 coordinate 644,708, forward strand.
AAACAAAGTTTTCACGTTGTTAATTTGAATAATAAAGACACAAACATTGTATTGCATAACGTATAGTCTGGCATATTTTGTTGCATCTCGTTAGGTGCATAATTCAGAAAAAAGTTCATCACGTATTAAAGCAACATAATATGAATTCTTTCAATTAAAATACGAAAAAAAGGAAAACAAACCATTGTTAGTTGTGTTCTTTACAGAGGATGACATTTTGTCACATCTGAGTATCTTGCTTAGAATAGGCCTTTGCTGGTAATAATTCATTCATAATTTTAAGAGGCACTATGAAATGGATGGATTCATTACATTATGCATATTGATTCACAGTGTTTCATTACAAACCCGTGTCATCTTTGAGAAAGAGATGTACAGCGTAAACAGCTGATCCAATCTGCCCGGCTACCTCGCCACAATCTGCTGTGACCTTGCGAATAAGGCACTGTTTTATTCTGAAATGTAAGCACCACATGGCAATGTAACTATTTTATTTATATATTTGCAGATTTAAAGAGACGATAAAAAGCTTAAATTCTATTGCTGAACAACAGAAACTGTGTAAACGTATTTACACTTCCTCTTCTTCAGATTACAGCCAGCGTCGTTTGACGAAGGTTAGCATGCCCTCCCGAATCATGTACTGCATTTTATTTCTGAGAACGACGATCACCCATTCCATGACAGAGTGTCCAGAGGTTTTTTTCTATGTGTCAGCTTGTCTCTCCCGATTCTAACTTTATCGTCATCACTGCGAACTAGGGCTTTTCCCGTTAGCATAATGTATCCAAAGAATGTGGGCTGTCATCTTCTGAGTTAAAAGCTAATTGCACATCTTTTACTGGACGTTGCAATCTACACCAGCATTTTCTTTTGCTATTGTAATCTCTTGGCAAGTTTACGTTCAGTAGTTTGCCATTGCTTTCTGAACGAGCGGCACCCATACCATTTCGTAAAAATACCAATGTAAGACGGGCTTCTGCCAAATCGCCCACAGCTTTATTTCGAAGGCGCGTATGCGGGATTATTAACTGCGTAACTCATCGCCACGGAGCGGCCAGATACGATTTTTATTCGTCCTTGGTACACACACTCACACAAACTCACTTACACACACACACACACACACACACACACACACACATATATATATATATATATATATATATATATATATATATATATATATATATATATATATATCATCATCAAGTGGTATCCAGCTGGCGTAGGCGTTCATGACTTCAAACAGATTTCGATCTTTGGTTTTTTGGGTCAACCCTGCTGATTATATTCGTCCTAGATATCGTCACAGTCCATCCAGCAGCATTTCTCTTGGTGTGCATCTGCCTCTCTTCTCCTCGATGTTTCCATTTGTCACGATGTTCTCCAATGTCTCTCTTCACATCACATAACCAAAGAAAGTTGTTTGTCTCTTTCTCATTATTGCATATGATGTTCTAGTTTCATTAGCTTCTTTCAGGCAGTCGTTGTTAGTTACTTTGGCAGTCCAAGGAATTCGCAACATTCGCCTCGGGAGCCACATCTCTGTCGCTTCCAAGCTCTTCTTAATTTGTTCATTTACATTCCAAGATTCACAGCCATACAGCAAAATAGGTTCTATACAGCTCTTCAGCACTCTCTTTCTTACATTTAATGTTAGTGACTTATTGCATTAGATATTCTTCATTTTCTAAAATGCAGCTTTTGCTTGCCCTATTCTGCACTTAGTTTCTGTTCCAGCTGATGTTATAAATGTCCCTGATTCATTCATTCATTCATTCATTCATTCATTCATTCAAGAGCATGTATTTCGCAGAACTTCGCTCTCATAACAACCTTCCGGGAAACCTCTCAATCATAAGCAAGATGTCCTACGTCCGATACACCCATCTGGAGATCATCCGCAGCATCCTGCACCCATCTTCTCTTTGGCCTTCCTCTTCCTCTCTTCCTAGGCATATCAATCAATCAATCATGTGACATGCCGGAAAGCGTGGGCGGTCATGTCTCGCTATTTCACTCGATCACCAGCGTCGTGGATCAGCTCAGTGTTCCTGTCTCGTCCATGCCATGTGGCCAAGCCATCCAGGTATTTTCCTCTCGGTCTTACTCTTGGTCTGTTCCCTTTGATCTTGCCAGTTGTCACTAAGTTCTCCAATCCATTTCTTCTCATAACATGTCCAAAAATGTTGACTGTCTACGTCTAATTTCTCTAATCAGTTTACGATTTTCATGTGTCTCTTGCAGTACTTGGTCATTGGTTTTTCTGTCTGTCCATGGTATTCTTTGCATTTTCCTCAGAAACCACATTTCTGCAGCCATCAGATGTTTTTCAGCTTGACTGCACATTGTCCAAGTTTCACATCCATACAAAAGAACAGGCTCTATGTATCCCCTCAACACTCTTTTTCTCGTTTCAATTGACATCTTTTTATTGGTCAGAATGTTTTTCATCTTGCTAAAGGTTACTTTCGCCATGGCGATTCTTGTTCTAATCTCTTCAAGGCATCTCCCATCAGATGTTATGACTGTTCCGAGATAATTGTACCGATTCACTTGTTGAAGAATATTCCCATTTACTTGTATACTACATTGTGGTACTTCGTTCTTCCTAGCGACGACCATAACTTGTGCTTCTTACAATGTACTTCCAACCCCAGCTGCTCACTGTGTACAACAACCGCATCTACTAATTGTTGTAGATCTTGTGCATTGTCTGCAATCAATACTGTATCATCTGCATATCTAATGTTATTGATGTTTCGTCCTCCAATGCTGATTCCATTTATATCTTCTACATTTCTGAATATATTTTCACTGTATAGGGAAAAAAAGATCTGGAGACATTACGCATCCTTGCCTAACACCTCTCTTAATAGGTTGATATTGTCTCACTTCATTATCAATCCTTATGGCAACTTGTTGTTTCCAATATATGTTTTTATAAGTCTAATGTCTTTCCCATCAATTTGTAGATCTGCAAGCATATCCACCATGTTGACATGTCTAACTCTATCAAAAGCCTTTGTATAGTCAAAAAAGCAAAGATGTATATCCTTGTTTACTTCTATAGAACGTTCAATAACTGTTCGCATCATATATACAGCATTTACTGTACCCTTTCCTTCTCAAACCCGCATTGTTCTTCCCCTATTTCAGGTTGTATTTTATTCCTCACTCTTTGCATGATAATAATTCGTTGAAAAATATTTGTGGTGTGACTCATTATACTAATTGTTCTATGTTGATCACATTCCAAGGCTCCTGATTTCTTTGGGATTGCAATAAATACAGAGTTACATAATTCAGAAGGTATATCTCCAGTATCATATAATCTGTTCAGCAGTCTGGTGATTTGCTCTAGTCCTAATTCTTCTAAAGCTTTAATCATTTCTGTTGTGATGTTATCTGCACCGGGGGCCTCGCCAGCTTTCATATGCTTAAGAACATTTCGAACCTCCATCGTCAAAATTGGCGGTCCTTCATTATTAAATCTAATATCATACTGTTCATCTCTGTTATCATTATACAGGTTTTTCACATAATCTGTCCATACCTGTAGAATCTGGTCTTTTTCTATTATGATATTGCCATCTTTACTTTTTAGACAGCCTGTTGAGGTACTTGATATTTTATTAGTAAGTTCCTGAATTATTTTTTGCACTAATTTGGTATTTTGACTGTTGTGTTGTTTTTCAATCTCTAAGCACTTTTACTCAAGCCATGCTTCTTTTGCCTCCTTACATAATATTCTGACTTGTCTGTGAATTTCTTCATATTTGGCAGAATTATTTTTGTTGAGTCTTCATGTTTCCATTAGGTGTAAAATTTCTTCTGTCATCCATTTCTTACGACCCACCTTCTTTAATTTTGGAATAGTTGTTTCTGCAGCCAAACTGATTGAATTCTTCAACATTTCCCATTGGTCATCCACATCCTGGAATAATATCTCTAGATCAGACAATATATCATATCTGTTCTGTACTTCTATGATTAATTTGTTTTGTATTTCCTTGTCTTTCTTCAATTTTATCCTCAGTGTTCCTGTAAGTAGTCTGTGGTCACTGTAACAATCAGCACTGGGAACTGTTTTTGCTATTGTTAGTGCGTTTCTAAATCTTCTACTAATCAGAATGTAGTCAATTTGGTTTCTGATCCTGCTATCAGGACTCCTCCATGTCCATAGTCTTCTAGGGTGTTGCTTAAATCAGGTGTTTCCTACAATAATTTCCTGTTCTTTTGCCAACTGTACTAATCTGTATCCTCTTTCATTTCTCTCTCCTAAACCATAGTTTCCTACTGTGTATCTGTCATAAAACTGTCATTTACTGCCAATATAGTACCTTGCGGTGTATGGCAGAGGGGTCTTTGAGCCTGAGGAATTAAGGCCCCTGGCTAGTGCAGTCGCCGCGAACTGTGCAGGTTAGGATTTTCTTTTTGCCCCCGACAGAAAAAAATCCCACACCTTACCGAATGAAGAGTCCGGCGTTCTAGCCACTCGGCCAGCCACTCCTCATACTGTGTATCTATCGCCTTTATTTCATACTTTTGCATTGAATTCCCCTATTATGATGTTTATTTCCGAATTTTTACATTTGATTAAGGTAGACTCTACTGTCATTATAAAATTCCTCTACACTATCGTCACTGGATTCTCCTGTTGGGGCATATACTTGAATAACATGTATGCTAAAAGGTCTGCAAATCAATTTAACTAGTAGAACTCTCTCCGACACGGCCCAATATCCTTGAACAGATTTTAATGTCTTCCGGTCCAAAATAATTGCCACTCCCCTTTGTCGATCTTCACCTCCAGAATAAATAATCTTAAAATCGTCATCTATCTTGATGCCTGCTCCTGTCCATCTCGTTTCACACATCCCTCAAATATTAATTGTTTCTCTTTCTATTTCTTGTTTATGTTCTCTAATTTTTTCGTAGTCGTTTAACGTCCTAACTTTCCATAGTGCTAATTTTAATGTCTCTGTCCTTGTCTTGCGATGATCAGTCTTAAGGCGAATCATAGTGTACTAGGCATTTTTAAAGAGGTAGTTTGCCGGTGATTTCCTCTATGGCAGTAACCGTACTGGTCGTTTGACGGCATCCATTGTCTAACGAAAGACCTAGGCATATACCCCTCCATTATTGTTCTCTCCAAACTTTCGTGGCGTTTCAAGTGACCAAAATATTTCAATGTTCTTTGTTTTATTGTCTTTAATAGCCAACGTTCTTCAATATTCAGCTCTAGAAGTATGGTCCTCTAAAAGTACTGGAGTGTTTTGGTCATAGGCCATAAATTTAGGAAGGAATAATCCCAACTGCACCTCCCCGTGGTAGAGAATGGAAACACACCACGTGTGGCTAACACAGCTCTGGGGACCGAGTATCCACCGGAATAAGTGGACAACTATGCAGCTGAGCAGAGCAGGGCACTCACTTGTCCTTATAGCCGGAAATGGCTGTCCAAGGCAGAGGTAAAAGACCACCACGTGAATGTGGAAGGCAAGGGGAAACCACCACATTATTTTCCCAAGACTTCATGGCAAAACACATATCAGAGTTAGTGAACGACGTTAATGGCTGTCTTAGGACATCCTCGTCCGGTAGGGACAGTCATGAGCCACAGGTGACACCAGACCGTCATCCAGCTACTGATGGCAAAATCATAAATAAAATAAATAAATTTAGAGTAGGACCGTGGAATTTTAGGACATTAAATGAGCTAGGAATGTTGATTAATGTTCTAAGAGAGATGGATAGCGTGAACATGAATATACTAGGCGTTAGTGAGATGAGATGGAAGGGATCGGGCACAATTATAGCTGACAACCACACAATAAATTATTCTGGAGGGGATACACATGAAAAAGGTGTAGGAATAATACTTGACGAAACAACAGGCAAGTCAATTATTGGATACTGGTGTATTTCAGATAGAGTTACTACGGTCAAAATCAGAGGCAAACAAATAGATATAAATATTATACAAGAGAGAAGCCAAAAGCTGAGAAAACAAAATGGATGAATTAAGAAATGTAATGCTGATGGACAAAATAAACCAGAGTAAACATGACAAATAAGAATACGCTAAGATAAATACAGAAATAGAAGATAAATGTGGGAAGGCAAAAGAAAGTTGGTTAAACGAACATTGCAAAATAATGAATGAAATGTGTGCCATTAAAGATACAAAAAATATGCACAGACAAATCATGAGCTCACGGGAAGAAACATAAGAATAAATACAGGGTCTTTGAAATCAAAAATAGGAAAGGTATTATTGGAGGAAGTTGCTATAATGAAGAGGTGGAATTAGTATATAAGAGATTATATGATGGAGAAAGGGAAGAATTAACAGAAGAATGTAACTTAGAAGGTCCACCTATTCTAAAAGAAGAAGTCGCTGATGCTATGAAACATATGAAGAAAGGATAAATCAGCTAGGCCTGATGAAATCGCAATAGAAGAATTAGAAGTATTGTAAAGTCTACTATTGTGCTTTCATCTGGCCCAGCTATTGAATGTTGAATGATATTTACAGCATGTGGATATTTACCAAGTGATTCCAATTCCAATTCCAATTGTCGAAAAAAAAAATAATTCAAAATTCGGTATCGTCTAACCTACTTCCTCAGCGGTGGTTAATTTTGAGAGCCGTGGTTTGTGTGGGTTCATTCACCCCGATTTTTGTCTTGTGTGCTCTTACGAGTGAGTCCTATCTCGGACTGATTATGTTGGTTAGTTTCTGTGACGTTAGCTGGGGGATCGATAGGCAGCTGTCCTTTGTTCCCGTCTCCTCTTGTGTATTGTAAAATGTCCCTTGCCTTTCCAGTGATGTTCACTAATACCTACAATTTGAATATTTAACCTCTCAATCTTATCACATACTACTTTCATCTTCCCCTGATACTGATTTCTCACATTCCAAGTTACTATTACTGCCTCTGTTTTTTAGGCTGACACAGGGGATTTCCTTGGTATCACAGTCAGGATTAACTCCGTCATCACGATTACTAGTACTGGTCCCTGTGTCACACTCTTCCCGAGTGTTATCTGAGCTGCCTGGCCTGGGGGTCTCGCCACCAGAACCCTTTCTTATTATGTTTACTTTCTTGGTTGTTATGGTTTCTTGGCACGTTTTGCAGAAGGTAGTTTGCCATTGCTTTCCTCCTGGGTAGGGACTGTACTAGTCGGTGGCCATAGCCATTGTCTCTACTGATGAGATCATCTGTCTATCGTCGCAGAATGCAGACCATAACCAACAACAATCTGTCGGCTGCTCTCACACTCCATCCACCACTTGCTTCCATGGCTTCACGTAACCCTGATTGGGGGGAGGGCTATACGGGTACTCCACCTTGTCCAAAGGTGTCCCGTAGACTAACGGAGGAAAGTAGGCGTTTTACATCTCCTTTGATAGGGGATACCCCTACCCCGCTAACCAGATAAATGCCCCTAGGATATTTAAAACTATCCACTTGGTTAATAATTTTCCCTTCTTGTTTTATTTCACATTTTATGCCACCTTTTTCTTCGATATCATCATTGTCACCGTTTTTTTTAATATTCAAGGAGAGAGTCAATTATTTGCACTCTCTGTTACTACAATGTCCAACAATTTTTGTAGATCTTTTGCATTGTCCGCCACTAATATTGTGTCATCTGCATAACGTATATTGTTGATATTATAACCTCCAAATAGTATTCATGGCTTCTCTTTGATCTCTATCATTATTACTTCGCTATAGAGGGAGAAGAAATCCGGTGACTAAACACATCCCTGTCGATCTCACAGCCATATTTATTCATAACTGCCCTCTTTATGTCCAATGTTAATTGCTACTGTTTGGTTCCAGTAAATATTCTTTATTATTATTTTGAGATATGTCCCATCAATGTTAATATCTTCCAACATTTTAATCAGGTAATCATGTTTTATTTGTCAAGTGCCTTAGTTTTATTTATGAAGCACAAGTATATGTCTTTCTGTGTCTCTACTGATCTTTCTATTTGTGACCATAATATAAATATTTCACTGTTTATACCCTTTCCTTCCACAAATCTATACCGTTATTCACCAATTTCCAATGCTATTTTCTTTCTTGTTCTTCTCATTATAATTCCGAGTAGAAATTTAGTGACATGTTTTATCAGGTTTATTGTAAGAAAATCATTCAATTGCTTCCGATCTTTTTGGTATTGCCTAGCACTTCTAATTCATCTATTTTGATTCCAGCTGACCCAGCTGTTTTCCCTTTCTTCATATGTTTATCAGCGTCATTGACTTCTTCTTTTAGAATAAGAGGACCTTCTAAGATACTTTCTTCTGTTAATTCGTCCCGTTTTCACCATATAACTGTCTTATATACTCATCCCACCTCTTCATTATAGCATCTTCCTCCAATAATATCTTTCCTGGGTTTGTTTATTTTAAACACCCTGTATTTATTCGTATTTTTCTTCCCGTGAGCTCAATGATTTGTCTGCGCATATGTTTTTGTATCTTTAATAGAATTTAGTTCAAATTTCTTGCACTGCTTGTTTAATCAACTTTCTATTGCCTTCACACAATTATCTCTTATTTCTTTATTTATATGATCTATTCTTGTTTGTCAGGTTTACTGTGTTTTCTTTTGGCCATCAACTTTAAGATTCCTTCAGACATCCATTTTTTCTTAGCTTTTTGGCTTCTTTCTGGTAATATTTATGTGCTCGTTTGATAAATGGAGTCTTTTAACATTTACAATTTTTCATTTATAATCTGTATTTTAGCTATTGCAGTGTACCTATTTTTCAGAGTCACTCTGTATCGTTCTTGAATTTCTTTATCTACCTTCAAAAACTCCTTATTAAGTCTTATGGTCTTAACCACATTTTTCCTCTTGCTTCAGTCTTACTTTATTTAGTCCACATAATGGTACATGATCACCATTACACTCAGCACCCGGCATTGTCTTTACGTTAATTAATGCATTTCTAAATCTGTTATTAATAAGTATGAAGTCAGTTTGGTTGAGTATTTTCTTATCAGGGCTTTCCCATGTGTAAAGTCATCGTTTATTATGTTTAAACCAGGTGTTACCAATTGTCATAACATATATATTCAAAATTGTTTTATAGACGACAGACAGAACGCCGACTGTGATCAACATGAATATGTTCTCCATCGCCTCTTATCTCATTGCGTGACCATAGAGCACATAGTGTCTTTCTTAAGGATTTATATATGTAAAGTAAATAAGTTAACAAAAATGGGAAACTACAATACAACCAGCATTATAGAATGGCTTAGTTGTGCAATGTCATATAAATATTAGTTGTCCATCTTATCAGACTAACGCCTACATTACAGTAACTAGAGATATATTTAATGTGTAGCAGACTAGACATTGACTAATTATTAGACTTAATGACACAAATGTGAAAGTATTATGGTGACATGTAACAATAGCAACGATTCTAACTCGCATAGGAATAACGGAAAACGAAAAGGGCACCTTAATTAGAAAACAGAAGTAAAAATGAAACAGACGCAGGGTTACGGAGAGCATAAATATACAGTCCAGACAAAAGAGAAATGCTCAAATATTGAGGGTAATGCTGTTGAAGAAGCAAGAAAATCAGAATTACAGGTAGAAACACTTTTCCAAGAAGTAGGCAAAGAAATATCTCCGATGAGGCTATGATCACTATGCAGATTCCAAAACGGTGCGTCCAGAAGGAGGAGTGCCAACGAATTTCGGAGTGAAAACCACACTTACAATAGAACGAATGAAGAGAAAGTATAAACCCTCACTGAAAGATCCATCAGACAAACATGATAACAAGACAGTGATAAACTGTTGGCCACAATGAATATGCTCGCTTAACTATAGTGCTGGCTGAAAATTACAGATGTTCTGTTGATCACCACCGATGACATCACAGATAGCAATTAAGAACTTTTAAAAAATCATGCACCTGGCCCTGATGGACATCAGCTACGAAGACATTGGCAAACTGAAATAAACAGATCTGCAGGACCACTGCAATGTCTCAATAACATCATTTAAAGTATCATCATTTCGAGAAAGCTGGATTCATAGCTGTTTACTTCCAATAGTGAAAAAAGTGATACACATTTTAGTGGATACAGAGCCATCGCTAAGCAGAACACTAGTGGGCTAAAATGTAGAGAAAACAATTACCATGAAGACAGCATACGAACTCGAAAAGAATCATGTCCTGTCTAACACGCTCGAAGGATACAGGCTAAATACAGACACATAACACAATTCAAAACAATGTTTTCCCGTAGTTAATTTGAATAACGAAGACACAAACAATAGATTGCACTATTTATTGCCTGGCATATTTCGTTGCATCTCGTCAGGTACATACTGCAGAATTAACACAACATAAAGTAAATTAACTAGATAAATCCTTCAAGCTGAATTATACACAAGTTCGCACATTAATGTACATTGTCTACCACGGTAATTTTAAGCTGACTAACATGTCTTTCTGTTTGAACAAATCTGGATTGCGTTGATTGATCATTATTGCTGCTGCAAACTTTAACAAGCGAGTATTTTGTGTGTTAAACAACACGCGAAAGGCAATGTCTCTGTCAATCACATGGCCGCTTTCGAGAATATGCCTAGCAATTGAAGACGCGGGGAGCTTCCGGTGTGTCTGCCCCACTAGGCTCGCATCGCCTGTGTGTCATATCTTGTCGACCCATCGAGGTATGTGTTCTGACACTCTTTTGTTCAGCTGTCGCTCTGTTCTGTCCATGTAGAAAGCCTGGCATCAACATGTGAATTGAATTGGTAAATACAATTGCTTTTGGCGTGCAGAGGAACATACTCTTTTACTGCAGGTGTGGGAATCGGTGTGGTTCTATACATAATGACTAGAGTTGAAGCACAGAATTTTCATCCTCTGCTGTAGTAAGCCGGTTTTGTAGACGTTGCATTACGTCATCCCCTCGAAAGGTTAGCTGGATGAATACCCTGAGATTAGGGACTGTAGTTTCGTCTGGTTTTCGTTTGAGCTGTTGGCAGTGTCGCTTTCTAAATCCTGTGGAGTGCCCATTCAGGTTTAAGACATTCTTCAGAGTTTCAAATTCCTCTGTCAGTGTGTCCTGTGCGCATATCTTTCTTATACGGTCAAACAGGGTCCACACTAAGCCCCGTCGTTTATACTGGACAGGTGTGAACTTCTCAAAATTTAGGTATTGGCCAGTCCATGTTTCTTTGCGGTACACCGATCTTTGAATTGACGCGTCTGCTCTACGTCCCATTATAATATCTAGGAACGTCAACTTTCGTTGTGTTTGTGTTCCATAGATAGAGAGATGTTTTTATGCGTCATGTTAATTATGGCCTGTAACGATGTTGCTTGTAGCTCGTCTGTGGTGATAATTAGTATATCGTCCACATAATGACGGTAGACGACCAAGTTGTTAATGTCTGTGGATCTCTTTTCTTCTAAATTTGCCATGAAGATGTCCTTTAGAATAGTACCAAGAGGACTCCACATTGCCACTCCGTCAATTTGGCGGTATGACTTTACTAGAAAATTGATTTGTATGTTGGCGGTACATAGTAGTAGTAGCCTCTCCAGATTAGATGTTGGTAAGCCTAATTTTAGTTGTTTGTCTTTAATGCGTCCCCTTATTACTTTCACTGTCTCCTCTAATGGGACATTGGTGAATAGGGAGGCTATATCCACGAATGCTATGTGTTTATTATTTATGTCCATAGTATCCAATAATTCCATCAGTTCGAATGTATCTCTAAGTATTTTTGGATCGAAGGACTGTCGTATTGGCTTTGAAAGTTCAGCTAGCCATCTCGCCATTCGGCGTTGTGCAGAGTTAACCTTGGACAGGATTGGTCTTAGCGGGATTCCGGGCTTATGAAGTTTGGGTAGACTGTACATCTGAGGAGTTTGGGAGCCACGTGATGTGAGAGTTTTTGCAGTGGCCCCACTGATGAGTCCCGCATTCACAAGTGATTGGATGTCTTTCATCATTATTGAATCCAGGTCCTCCGACATGTTTATATTTTGATCTACCTTGAATTTAGATTACCTGTTAATATTGCTTCCATTTTTCTCTGGTAGTCTGGCATGTCCATCAGTACTGCACCACCCCCTTTGTCAGGTTTCAGTGTTACGAGGGTTTTGTTGGCCTTTAACGCTTTTAAAGCAGCAGGGTATTCGTTGGTCAGCGGAGATGTCTGTTTGGGGGGTGTTGTGCGATACTGGTATTCTAAATCTACCAGTTTGGCCTTCAGCCGCCCGAACGACTCAGCAGAAGTAGGTGATAACTTGGAGACTTGATCAAACAACATTTCAAACTGTGCTTGCGACTCAACACGGTTGATGTTTTTAGGCTTTATGCAGAATTTTAATCTCTGTAAGCCACTCATGTAATACTCTGTACGCAATTCATGTAATCCCCTTACGCCACAAACAATTGTATTTACCAATTCACATGTAGATGCCAAGCTTTCTACATCGGCAGAACAGAGCGACAGCTGAACAAAGGAGTGTCAGAACACATACCTCAATGGGTCGACAAGATACGACTCACAGGCGATGCGAGTCTAGTGGGGCCGACACACCGGAAGCTCCCCGCGTCTTCAATTGCTAACCACATTCTCGGAAGCGGGCATGTGATTGACAGAGACATTAACTATCGTGTGTTGTTTAACACACACAATACTCGCTTGTTAAAGTTTGCAGAAGCAATAATGATCAATCAATGCAAGCCAGATTTGTGCAAACAGAAAGACATGTTAGTCAGCTTAAAATTACCGTGGTAGACGAGTGACATTACTGTGCGAACATGTGTATATTTCAGCTTGAAGGATTTATCGAGTTAATTTACTTTATTTTGTGTGAATTCTGCAATATGTACCTGACGAGATGCAGCGAAATATGCCAGCCAAAAAGAAAATATGCAATCTATTGTTTGTATCTTCGGTATTCAAACATAACACAATGCTGTTTTATTTTCAGTTTACAAATACGAAGGCTTTCATGCCCGTTAGCTAGTTATCAACTCTTTAAATTTTCTTCCACCTGCCATAGATCTGGATGACGCATACAGCAAAGTTCTATTGCATTTACTGATAATCATACTGCTAGAATGTACTCTCCACCCACTCCTTGCCAGTTGGATACTCTCTTCCCCGTTAGAAAAAAAAGCGTGTGCTCAGATGCGGCGCCGGTCGACATACCTGATAGCAATAAATTAAAGCTTACCCCAAGCTTCTCCCCTGTCACCAGTCTTCTTCAATGTCTAGTTAGTTAGAATCACTGATGAACAATTCAATGACAACGACAGAACCCTCTCGTTTTCTAGTTAAAAATCTACCCAAAGTATTTCAGGATCCTCGCCGATGCAACGGAGTTCGTGCATTGAGCTGAGTTTCTCCAGACTCAGGTTTGAGTTAGGAGGAAAACGGAGCACTCATGGGTTAACCGTGTGCCGTGATGTTGATCCAACGACTAAATTAAACTAAACGAACTAAACTAGCTACAAGAAGTAGATCGAATAACATCATGGTGCAATAACTTAGCTGCAGCAATCAATCGACCATATAGCGATCATAACAAGATTCCTATTGAATAATCGACTTGTCAAAAGACTCATGTCAACGGTGAAACTAGCTGGACGGGGCTTTGAGAAAACTAGCTCTGTGTAATATATGGGTGTGAAATTCGATCGAAGTCTGACATTCAAATACCACACAGACCACATAATCACCAAGTCCAGGAAAGGTCTGTCAGCAAAGAAAATAATGGCTGCTGCATAACATTGGACAATGGCTACTTGTTGTACCATGCAGTGATACTCTCTAAAATTGAATATGCCCTATCCATTCAGACAATAGGTCCCACACAAATAAAAAACACTTGTAAAAAAAGATAATAAAAAAAGGGGATCATCGTCAAACTTTCCTTCTTTGGGTGACATATTAAAACTGGCCAGAGCACACGATAACCTTACAGTAAACACCGATATATGACACCCACAACACTCTATCGTATTCATATCTATAGGAAATCGATTGGACAGAGGCCAATCTCGGATGTGAAGTGCTGAGGAAGCCATCCATCCAGAATGCAGACCCAAAAATATCAACAATAGAAGGTAATTGATACCAATGCCTGCAGAATCCCGTGTTAAAATGTATATCCACACCAATCTTGAGACCAAGAAAAGGAAAGATCCTGCAACTGACAAAGAGGTCAAATTGCTAGTACGAAAACACTGATGTGGGCGATACAGTGGTGTTTTCGGATGGCTCGGTAGTCCGGGGCTAGCGAAGTGTATGGACATGATCAGGAATCTCAAGTTGCACAACTGTCAAGGAAGCAGCAAGTTATGCTTTTGCCGTGACAACAAGCAGCCTTACAATGGAAATACTGGTTGTCACCCGTGTTCTGAAGTGGCCGAGCACACACAAGTATTTACACGCATGCGTACTGAGTGATTCAATGAACATTCTCATAAAGGTTCAGGCTGACGTCATACGACATGAGTGGCTTGACACGCTGAGCACATCACAATTTTTTTTTTGCATATCCTTTACAGGACATCGCTGTCAACATCAGCATCTTGCAGCTGTATGTTGATTTCTGGGCAAGATTACGCTCAGTAGTTTGCCATTGCTTCCTGAGCGGCCAGCTCACATACCCCGTAAGTTACCGACGCGATTCGAACCACTGCTGATTCTCATCGTCGTCACGTTACCTACGAGAGTATACGAGATTACGGAGAAAAGTCGCTAACCTCTAGGCCAGGAAGCCGGCACATCACAATTAGGTAAGCTAAATGCCACCTATGTCCTGGGGATTACTAATGAAAGAATACGGACGTCAACAGGTTGCCTGAAAACAACATATGGAAAAACGTTAATAGAAAGAGCATATTTAGCATGTATGGTCAGATTATATAAAACACCTTTCTGATGATAACAGAAAAGAACAGTACAGTATTATAACAAAATTGTCTGACAGTCTCTCTCCACTTTCCCTAAATTAAAGCTTGAAGCAAAATAGTAAGCAGTATTGGTCCTAACTGCCGGCTTCGTGGCTTAGAGGTTATGACTTTTCTCCGTAATCTCGTATACTCTCGTCAGGTAACGTGATGACGGTTCAAATCAGCAGTGGTTCGAATCGCATCGGTAACTTACGGGGTATGTGAGCCGGCCGCTCAGAAAGCAATGGCAAACTACTGAGCGTAATCTTGCCAAGAGATCAACATACAGCTGAAAGATGCTGGTGTTGACAGCTAAGTCCTGTAAAAAGGATATGCTAAAAAAAACAAAAAAAATTGGTCCTAACTACTATATAAATTTGACCGAAACTGGTTTCCATACACGGCTTCAACTCGACCCACTGTGCAACCTCATTAGCATAGATCCTTCTCGAAAGTTAAGACAAATGGTAATTAGTGGAGACAACTGAGATTCCATAACTTCTCACTAATCACGGGGTGAACTTTACTGGTAAGCAACTATTAGGTACAGAAACTTCACAGGAATTAAGTGAATTTACAAATTCAGTGAAATCCCGGTAGAGCCGAGATTATCGTAGCTCCGCCTCCCGTAGCCATTTTTTGTAGTTATCAACAGTGTGGGTCAGGTGTGCTTAAAAAAAAAACGGACGGTTTTGCAACCAGATATGAGAGGAGATTCGAGTCATTTAAAATAAAGAACTCCATCCAGCCTTCTCTCCATAAGGGAAGAGTGTTCCAACCTGAAGGATTTGTGATTATTAGTTTAGTTAAAGTTTTACTACACTAATCACACGCCCCTCTCTCGCAACTGACTTGAAGGAAGCAAGCGTTGAAGACGTCACGACCAGCTGTGCTTAGAATGCCATTTGCCGTTGTCCATTAAATTACTCCGTAGCGGAACCAAAAGTCCTATAGACTAACCACTAAAACCTGATCTAATAATGGGATTAATCGAAGGGGAATATAGGAAACAAGGTTCTGAATTCAATAAGCTTCAAGATACATCCAAACTCGGAGTAGTTCGCTGTCTTGCCACATTTAACATCATGTGCCAGAAGGGGTTACGCAATGAGTATGAGTCACTGGATGACCGCTCCATATATATATATATATATATATATATATATATATATATATATATATATATATATATATATATATATATATATATATATATATATAGCAAGATAGGGAATTCTACTTCTATATAATGAATACATACACTAAAGCAAGCCTAAAACTTCCTAACTAATAATGGAAGGATCTAGGATAACTATCTGTATTCTTTTATATTGTAGGGGTACTTTCTTTACCAACCCACCAAATGGGATTTCAAATAAAACCCAGTCTTGATTATCTAAATTAACGAAGACAACAAAGGTAAACTAGGGTGGGAAAACCTACATGTGATGAGCAATAGAGGCCAGAACATAACACCAGACCAGGGTACAACTTATAACTCTTGATGACAGCCACTCTGTTTCTCCTATCCAGATCAAGGACTCCACATGGACATTTCTTTGGTCCAAGCTAAGGGTTTTGTCCAGAAAGCCATAGGGTTTGGGTCTAAGGATAATGATGCCAAGTATGACAAATACGCTGAGATTAAGAAAGGGGGGGGGGGGGGGGGGGGGGCGAGGGGTGTGATACTGTTGTGTTGAGGTTGAATTGCCACACATACTACCCTGAGGTTCTGTATATATTCATAGGTCCCCTAAGTGAAGATTATGGATAGACAGCTATGAGGAATGTTACGTTCATGAAGAATATACATATTCGATGAAGTTACTGACACCTGAGGCGTCTGAATTTGATCAATACATATTCATTTTACGGACGTCAACTGTCTATACGTCCATGGTCATGGATTCCGGGTGAAACTGAAAATCCAACGAAGGACTGTGCCATGATCTGTAGGGAAAATCCATATATTCAATATATCCCCAAGTGACTGAGGCAAGGGCCTTACAAAACATCCCTCCATCCTGCCTCCTTGCACTAACTGGTACAGTCATTATTATTCACGGTTGAATTTTGTTCCAATACTTCGACTTGGAAATAGGACTACTGAACATTCCATATTATTGAGATAAAGTCGATCATTGAACGAATATCACACTAGGACCAGGGAAAATTGCTCAATAGCACGAGCAGTGATCTTACGTACAGGTCGGTACTACTGAGGCTGACTGATGAAGCCCAAAATCCAGGGTTGAATTATCCTCCAGTTTAGAATCGAAATAAGAAAAACCAGAAAGCTAACTCAAAGTTATCCAAGTCAAGTGCAGAACTGTCGATAGCCTGGAGGATTCCTGGGCAGACTATCATCGAACCATGTGAAGTATTGTCTACCCGACCTGACGTACAGATGCACTGAATTCCCCGTCTATGACGACACTGTCCAGACCCTTCTGAGCTTCTGCGCATTCCTACTAGTCGTTCTGGTAGCCTAACGTGTCTATACAAAGAAATCTATTCTGTGTTGTGTGTTGTGTGGTGCGTTGTTTTGAATTAATTAAAATAACAAAACGAGAGGCATGAGTTATGTTTTAAGAAATAGCCTAAGATGAATGCCTGGTGCATGTGTTGTAATTCTTGGGTCCAAAGTGTCTGCAGAATCACCAGTTGATCACCAATTCTAAATCCAACCATACCAGAATCGTCACATATTCAAAATAATAATGAAAGGCAATCGACTTTGAAGATGGAAGTTCAGAATGCTGTTAACCGTATGAAAGCAAGCAAGACCCCCGGTTCAGGCTACATTACAACATAAATTATTAATGCCTTAGAAGGATATGGAATAGACGAACGAAAGTCTTTATTTTCAAAGGGTTAAGAATTGGGCACGCAGGCCCGTCTGACATTCTGCCCTTCTTCTATATTTCCTTTCATATATTCCTTCATTCAACATCACTTATGAAGCATATTTTGACAACAAAAGAACAATAGCATTAAAACGCATGAAAAATAATAAATACCAAATGACTCACCGAGGCAGTGTTTAACATGGGCATTATAAATACCTAAGAAGAGTGTGCATGATGATTCTTAGCAAAATCATCGAGAGGTGGCTCATAATACTAATAGTTCGATGTTAATCACATTCCAAGGCTCCTGGTTTCTTGTCATCATGCCGGCTTCGTGGCTTAGAGGTTATGACTTTTCTCCGTAATCTCGTATACTCTCGTCAGGTAACGTGATGACGGTTCAAATCAGCAGTGGTTCGAATCGCATCGGTAACTTACGGGGTATGTGAGCCGGCCGCTCAGAAAGCAATGGCAAACTACTGAGCGTAATCTTGCCAAGAGATCAACATACAGCTGAAAGATGCTGGTGTTGACAGCTAAATCCTGTAAAGGATATGCTAAAAAAAAAAAAAAAAAGGAGAGTGTAACGTACCATACATAAGGGAATGTTTTTGGCTAGTTGTCGTTTAAGATAAGTTACCATTATTATTGTGCTTTTATGTATTTGTTTATGGGGGTATGTAGTCTGTACTGAGGTAGTGTTTAAAGAGGTTGCGAATGTATGTATAATGATTGGTGGTGTCTTTGATTTCTTGTGGAAGATTGTTCCACAACTGAGCGGCAGAGAACTAAGCTTGTTTTATATAAGTCTATCCTAGGTTTAGGGACATAGAGTATATTTAGTCGTTCGCTATGCTAGCGTTATATTTAAACAATGACCAAAGGTAGCTTGGAACATTTTGAAATAGGATTTTGTGAATTAGTTTGGCCTTATTAAAAAGTAAGCGTTTGTGGATTGGCAGTAACCGAAGACGTTTATGTAGGTTAGAATTGTCGGTGAGCTTTTCACCAATAATTAAACGCACTGCCGTTTTCAGGAGTGAATATAGGCGTTTTGTTATTGATTTGGAGCATCCATCCCAGATTGTGGAGCAGTAATCAATATGTGTTTGTATATGGGAAGTATAGAATATCTTTCTTGTGTTTTCGTCAAGGAAATTATTTAATTTTGGCAAGTTGGTATACTTTTTGTTGGTTATTTGTTTAACGGGAGCATGAACATTTAAGTTAAAGGTAAGATTTTGATCTATGATAAGACCCAGTGCCGTGTGCTCGGTTACACTTTTTATAGGCATGCTACCAATGTGCAGTTGTAGAGTTCTCTGCGAGTTTAGAGTGTGAAGTCTTTGCCTGGTTCCTATTAACATAGACTTTGTTTTAGAAATGTTAATTTGCATGCGGTTTGCATGACTCCAGCTAACTACACGATTTATTTCCTGTTGCAAGGATAATTCTAGCACATTACGATCAATAGCGTTTGTATATACTGTGCAGTCATCAGCAAATAGATCGCAGGACGACGACAGATTTAAGGGAAGATCATTTATAAAATGGCAAATAACAGAAGGCCAAGATTAGACTCCTGAGGAACTCCAATATTAATGGTAATGGCTTGAGATAAAGCTTCATTGTGTGATACTACTTGCTTTATGTCTAATAAAAAAACTGATTTTATTAATGTCACTATATTAAGCTTACTTTCATTGTTTCTAGTTTTTTAATTAGAATAGTATGATCTATCATATCGAATGCTTTTCTAAAGTCTATAAATACCGCTCCACATAGAGTATTGTTGTTAATATTGTGATGTCAGTTTTCTATCATATTTGTTAGGGCCGTATGACAAGAATATTTTGGCCGAAATCCTGACTGACTGTCAACTATTAGTTTGTGGCGAACTAAGTGCTGTAGTGTTGTTTTGTGGATGTGCTTTTCTAGCGGATAGTTTGGATAATGAGGATAATATGGAAATTGGCATATAATTACTCATGAGACGATCGTCTAGAGAACCAGCTTTTAAATGAGGATATACTTTAGCGATTGTAAAGGCTGATGGGAAGTGACCTTTGGTGAGTCATTGATTATATATATATATATATATATATATATATATATATATATATATATATATATATATATATATATATATATATATATATATATATATATATATGTGTGTGTATGTATATATATATATAAAAGTTAGTGACTCGCTGATCGCCGATGCAGCATTGCGAAGGATCCGATTACTGATTCCATCTAGTCCTGATGAGTTATTGTTTTTTAGATTACCCAGATGAGAAAATACTTCAGTGGTAGTCATTAGCGGTATGTTGGAGGGAATGTCTCCATAGCATTTGTTCTCACATAATGATGATAATAAAGATATGTCACGAAGCGCATCTGGTATTGCAGCCTTCATTTGGTTTATGTCGGACTGAAAGAATCTACTGAATTGATCACATGTAATCTGATTTGATGATACTTGAGATATAACGGAATTATGCAATTCTATATTTATTGCAATCCCGAAGAAACCAGGAGCCTTGGAATGTGATTAACATCGAACTATTAGTATTATGAGCCACCTCTCGATGATTTTGCTAAGAATCATCATGCACAGAGTTATGGAGAAAATGCAAACCGAAATAGGACAACAGCACTCTGGGTTCGTAGAAGACAAGGATACAGTAAATGATGTGTATATCATGATAATATTAAATGAACGTTTTATAGAAGTTAATTAAGATGTAGATTTTTGCTTCATTGACTACACAATGGCTTTCGATGAAGTGAGACATGTCAACATGACGACGATGCTTGTAGATCTAAACATTGTTAGGGGGACCTTAGACTTGTAAAAAAAAAAAAAAAAAACAATATATATTGGAAGCAGCGATCTGCCATAAAGATTGATAACGCAGTAGGTCAATATCAGCCTATTAAGTGAGATGTGCGACTGTGATGCATAATGTCACCAGATCTTGTTTTCCCTATGCAATGAAAATATTTTTTCAGAAATTTAGAAGATATGAGTGGAATCACCATTGTGGGACATTGCGTAAATAACATTAGATGATTGCAGACACTGAGGAGGATCTGTAACATTTAGTAAAAGCGGTAAGAATTAAATTGTAAGAAGACACACATTATGATCGTCACTAGGAAGAAAGCAATACCACAGTATCTCTTAAAGAAGAGAATCAGTACAATGATCTCGGAATAGTCATAATTTGAATGGATATGCATTGAAGAGATTAGAGCAAGAATTTCTATGACAAAGGCAGCCGTTTGCTAGATGGACCACATATTGATCAATAAAATGATGTCTTTTGCGACCAAAAAAAAAGATTGTGACGTTCTACCTAGAACCTATACTTTTGTGTTGATGTGGAAAGTGGACAATGAGAAAAAATATATAATGGCTCTGGAAATTTGGTTTCTCAGGAAAATGCAAAAATACGTTGCACAGACAGAAACACCAAATACCAAGTACTACAACAAACAAATGAAACCGTTAACTGATCACATAAATTAGGCGTAGACAGTCACATATTTTAGACACATTATGAGTAAAAATAAATTGGAGAACTTGCAGTCAACTGGCAGATTGAGTGGAAAAGTACAAGAGGAAGGCAGCGATGTAAATATCTTGATGGCTTAGTCATGTGGTATTGGCGAGACAAGAACACAGAGCTGAAGCACGACTCTGGTAACCGTGTGAGAGGCGAAACTTGACAGGCCACACGTATCGGCATGGCATATAATGATGATAATGGTGATGATGATGATGATGATGATGATGATGATGATGATGATGATGATGATGATGATGATGATGATGATGATGATGATGATGATGATGATTAAAGGTGATTCGTTACAAACCAATTAAAACTTACGTCAGCTTGGAGATGTTTGCATGAGATTGGCTTTCTTTAGTGTTATTCGTCTCTTGCCTCTTATCAAACCAATCCGTTACTGTGCACAAATACTAACTTACCTATTTATTCTGGCTTGAAGGTAATAATGTTCACTGCATTCCGAATCGCAGATTGAACAGTATTGTGGAACACCAGGAAAGTCATCGTAGCAAACGGAGTGTGTGTATTCTCTCAGCACTAGAAATAAAACACTGGTAAAATTACCATTGTAAAGGTTCGCGACATTAGGTGAATAATTGTGGCAACAACTGTTATATTGGCGAAGACTAGAGTTATAGTCTTCATTATAAAATGACATGTTAAATGTGATATGTAAATGTTAAGAACATATGTCACGGCACGAAATGACATCATAACTATACACCATTCACATATGCCATCACACATACTAAACATCACACAGACACAATAATAAAGGAACATAACAATTTTTAAAAAAGTATCACTAGCCTATACACGCAGATATATTCACATAAACAAACATAACATCATCCGGTGCTTTGCCGGATGGCGTGGGCGATCATGCCACTCCACAATTTACGATCTTCGACGTTATGGATCAATTCGTTGTCGAGCCGTTGTCGAAGCATACGTTAGCTAGCGAAAGAATTTGATGTGTCAATTGAGACAATTCAAAAGGTCGTTCGTAAGAAACTACAATACCGGGATGTGTGTTCACAATGGGTACCACGGATGTTGACCGACCACCAAAAAGAGGAACGCGAGGGATGGTGTTTGAATCACTTGCTGCGTTACAGAGTGGAGGGTGATGTATTTCTCTTCCGCATAGTGGCAAGCGATGAATCATGGTGTCACCACTTTGAACCGAGCAGCAAAAGAGAGAGCATGCAATGGAAGCATGCTGGTTCACCAAAAGCCAAAACATTCAAGTTACAGGTTTCCGCTGATGTGGTTATGCTGAGCGCATTTTTTGACCATGAAGAGCTATTGTTGGCCGACTTTAAAGAAACTGGTGTCAACATCAACTCTACCCACTACTTGCAAACACAAGGCAAGCTGCAAAACGCCATTAAGAATAAACGACCCGGCATGCTTTCTCGCGGCGTGATTTTGTTGCACGATAATGCTCGTTTCGCATGTCGGAAAGATTGTGCAGGAAGCATTAGCCTATAGTCCTGATTTGTCACCATGTGATTTTCATTTGTTCGGACCTCTAAACAAAGCTCTTAAGGGGCAACGATTTCACACAGATATAGACGTAATGAAGGCGGTAAACACTTCTTTCAGTGAGCAACCTAGATCCTTTTCTTTTTCTTTTTGCGGCCGGCATTCGCCGCCTACCTAAGCAAGGGATGCTTGCCTGAATGCCCAGGGCGACTTCTTCTGACCAACCTATGGTGCGTAATTCATTCAAAATGAATGCTTTGTTTAATTCTACCACACATGTTAATGTTTCTTTCATGCTTTCGTAAAAAAGCCACTGGAATGGGTTTCAAATGAACGTCTCTAATAATATTTTGATACCTAGAATAGTCATTTTCATGCTTTTAATGTTTTATGACATTGTTCAACATTCTCAACTCAAGTAATGTAATGACATTTCATGTCCCTAATTTAAACGTATTTCTCAATTTTACGTTATGATTTTGATATCAATAGCTGGATGACGTTCTATTGTCACCTGTAGCTCATATGACTGTCGTTACCGGACGAGGATGTCCTCCAACAGCAATTATGTTCGTTCACTGCCACTAATATGTGACTATTCATTAAATCTTGTGAAAATAATGTGGTGGTTTCCCCTTACCTTCCACATCCACATGGGGGTATTTTACCGCAGCCTTTGACAGCCACTTAAGGCTGTCAGTACAAGTGAGTGCTCTGCTCTACTCAGCTGCAGAGTTGTCCACTTATCCCGGTGGGCACTCTGCGTTTGCCACATCGTGATGTGTTTCCCATCCTCTACCACTGGGAGGTTGGTTATCAGTAAAGTCTACCCAGTGATTAGTGGAAGGGGTAGTTGGGATTTTCCCTCCCTAAAGTTATGGTCTATGATGGCCAAAACTCTGAAGTACTCTTAGAGTTGGTGGGCATAATGTAAACAACGTAGGTTTTTTTGTTTTTTTTATGACATGCTATTGGCCTCTGAAAATGAATATTTATATATAATGGCAACAGAAAGTCAAAACAAAGGACTTAGACTAAATAACAGAAATACTAAATTATTGGTTATTACAAAGAATCATTTAAGCGCCTGGCCGACTGGATAAGAATGCCGAATTCTCATTCAGGAGAACCGTGTTCGAACCTGGGTAAGGTTGGATTATTTTTTTCTGTCGGGGGCAGAAAGAAAATCTTAACCTGCACAGTTTGCTGCGTCTACACTAGCCAGGTGGCATTAATTCCTCAGACTCAAGAACCCCTGTCCTACACCGCAAGGATACTACTACAAGCAGTAGATAACAGTTCAAATTGGTTGGGCACATGGAATGGTCGAGACAGAAACACGGAGCTGATCCACGACTCTGGTGATCGAGTGAGATGGCAAAACATGACCACTAACGCTTATCGGCATGGCACATGATGGATGGACGGATGGACAGTTCTCCTACTAAGAAACATTGCATAAGCAAATGCAACATCAAAGTGAAAAGAACCATTCTGAGACAATTAAATTATTTAAGTGTTTGAATGCTTTAAAACAGCATTGGAAGATGTATTATGTAAGTTACATGTAAAATAGTTCAGTCAAGGGCAGCATTCCACAAGATGAAGAATGGTCACTGTAATGTATCTGTGTCCAACGAGGTGAGGAAAGGAGTTCTTCAGAGATATATTGAGCCAAAGATGATATACAGAAGCAATTAGTGGACACTTGTCAGACAATTGAGAAATTATGTAGAGGCTGCAACGATCTGAGTTTATAGAAGAGTGATGAGAACATCGTAGTCAAATAGAAAGGGGAATGAAAATATCGTGAAGGAAGTTAACTCAAAAATGCACTGATTATTGGCTTCAGAAGTAACTATTCCACATTTCTTGGGCATGTCATAAGATGACAAAGGCTGGAGTACGTCGTTAGTACGGGAAAGCTGGAAGGAAGATAGGCAGGGGAAGACAAAGAGGGAAGATGCTAGACAGTCTGACATCATGACATGGAGGAACATCCGTAGCAGAAATTATTGGCAGCAAACGAGATAGAGTGCTGTAGAGAGGCATGTTCACTAATGCTAAAGCTTCAGAAATGTTATTTTATAGACGTGTGATGCGATCACCAACGACAGATAAAAAGCGAAATGAATATATCTTGAATGAAGTTACCTCCTTAAGATTACTGATTACTCGCATCAGACAAACACGGTCGACACTCTGTGCACACATCACGAGAATGAGAATTCTGCAACACGTCGTGACATTAGGAGAAATGTTGGAGTGGAAGAGAGGCAAGAGAAGAAATTGGGAGAAGAATGCTGTGGACTGACATGATCACCAACACTACACCGCAAAGAAAAAAGTGGTTATAAACAATGTTAAGAAAATATGCCATTGAATAAAGTAG
>JACEFZ010013347.1:680000-924428 GCA_014155875.1 Cepaea nemoralis
GTCCCTCTGGAGTCTCCTAGAAATATGCACTCGTGAACCACAATACTTAGCCCGGAATCGAACCCACAACTTTCGGGGCACGAGGCAGACGGTTTGAAGAACTTCGAAACGGAAAATCCCATAAACGTAGAAGAAAGAAGAAGAGACTAGGGGATATACTTAACTACATGAAAATTGAATGCTATATTTACCTCACTGGGATTCAAACTGCCACCTCCAAATGACGACAGGAACAAGTTTACTTCAACGCACGACCAACTAGACACTCCTAATCAGGTTTCACCTGAACCAACAACTACGGTATATGTACAGAGTTCGTACCTTAACATTGACATAACACCAGGAACTGTTTTGGGAATTAAAGGTGGTCGGTGTGATATTACACTACATTGCATCTGGAGTGTCAACTAATCTATAGAACTTTTGGCTAGCACCATATTCTACATAATCCTCAAGGCCAGTAACATGGTCCCATACTTATTTGTTCTTTTGTTGAATTGACAACAGAGTCGATTTTTCTTACTCTTCTTTCTTATTGTTTCGCTCTTTACCCTCTACTGGGACATAGCCTGAATTCTACATACTCCTCAAGGCCAGTAACATGGTCCCATACTTATTTGTTCTTTTGTTGAATTGACAACAGTCAGTGTCGATTTTTCTTACTCTTCTTTCTTATTGTTTCACTCTTTACCCCCTAATGGGACATAGCCCTAAATAACACACTTCTAGCTATGCTAGTCTTATTTATTCCATGCAGCTCCGTCAACATCCTCTTCATATAATTCAATTCTGCCTATATTTCTCTTATCTGTGTGGTTTAGGTCTTAATTCTATTTTTTTTTTTCGCTGTGGATTCCAGACAAATGCCTTTATTCTTATACCATTCTCAGGTTTTCTCGATGAATGTCATATCCAGAACCAATTAATGAACGAGTGTAGCATGGAATACACCGTCACACAACCTGATCTTTCCAATACTTCAGTATTTGTGATTTTGTCTTGCCACTTAATACCAAGTATTCTTCGCAGACACCGCATATGAAAGCTGTTTAAACGTTTCTCTTGGCGTGAGTAAGTTGTCCAGGTTTCACTGCCATAAAGAAGAGTACTAAGGACACAGGCTTGGTAGACGAGGACTTTTGTTTTGGCAGTAAGCTTCCTGTTCTCCCAGACTCTTTTTGCTAACATGTTCATTGTTGTTGCTGCCTTGCCAATCCTGATGTTGATTTCCTGATCGAGGGATAATTTGCTATTTACCTCTGATCCTAGATATGTAAAATGGTCTACTATCTCCAGTTCGGAGTCGTCAATAAAGATTGATGGTACACCATGTGCACCTTGTGACATAATCTGTGTCTTCTTTTTGTTAATTGTTAAACCAAATTCAGAACAAGCATTGGAGAATGCAGATAGTAGATGTTGTAATTCTTCCTCAGAGTGGGTCGTAATAGCAGCAGCATCCGCAAAAAAGCAACTCTCTGATTAGTACCCTGCTAATTTTGGTCTTGGCCTTCAATCTCTGAGCATTATAGAGGCCACCATCTGAGCGTGAGTGAATGTATATACCGTCATCCTGATCGCGAAAGGCATATTTCAGTAGAAGTGAAAAGTATATCCCAAAGAGGGTGGGGGATAGTACACAACCTTGCTTAACTCCACTCTTGATTTCAAACTCTTCTGAAGTTGAGCCATCAAACTTGATTATACCCTTCATGCCTGTGTGGAACGATTCCACAATGGACAGAAGAGTTGGTGGACAGCCAATCTTCTTTAGTGCTTTGAACAGACCCTCCCGACTGACCAAATCGAATGCCTTTGTGAGGTCGATGAAGGCAATAAACAGTGGCTGATTTTGTTCCCGGCATTTTTCTTGCATCTGTCGCAATGAGAATATCATTTCAATGGTAGACCGGTTCTGACGGAAGCCGCACTGTGATTCGGGGTAGACGTGATCTCCCAGGACTTGAAGTCTGCGCAGGACAATTCTGGCAAACACTTTCCCAACAATACACAGAAGTGAGATACCCCTATAGTTGATGCAGTCGCTCCGATCTCCCTTTTTCTTGTACAGCGTTATGATGTTTGAATCTTTGAATTCCTGTGGGACTTGTCCTTCTCGCCAGCAGAGCTCTATAAGCTGGTGGATATGTAGAGCGAGGGTGTCTTGCCCACTCCTGATCACCTCTATTGGAATCCCATCCTTACCTGGAGCCTTGCCAGATGCAAGCTCATTTATAGCACACGTTATAGTGAGAAGTGTGTACAGGTGGTCAAGAGTTGGCAGGGCCTCTATGGCGTTGAGGGCATCATCCGCCAGCTTGGTCTCACTTGAGTAAAGCTCTAAATAGTGCTCGATCCATCTATCCATCTGCTGTTTCTTATCAGTGATGATTTCTCCAGTCAAGGTTTTCAGCGGTGCACTTCTTTTGATCATTGGACCACAGGCTTTCTTTATCCCTTCATACATGCTTCTGATGTTTCCCTTATCACTTGCGATTTGAATGGACTCACATAACTTGATCCAATAGTCATTCACACACTGCCTGGCAGCCTTTTGTACATCCTTCCTCGCTTGCTTCAGCTCACTCAGAGTGTTTCGCGTTGGTCTCTCCTTGTTTCTTAAGAGAGCTATCTTCTTTTTATCAATCAAGGGCTGCAGTATCTGGCTGTTTGCCGCAAACCAGTCCTGCCTCTTATGATCCACAGTGCCGTAAACCCCTACCGCTGCTTTATAAATAGTTTCCTTAAGTTTACTCCATTTATCATTTACTATACAATTTTCTGATAAATCATTGAAAGCGTCCTCAATTTGCTGTTGAAATTCAAAGCACTTTCCAGGATCGTGAGTGTTAATAATATTAATCCTGGGGCTAGACTTGTGTTTAACTGTGTAGATTCTCTTTGATCTCAGTCTAAACCCTTGCAACAACCAAAGAATGATCTGTATCACAGTCAGCACTGTGGTAACTTCGAGTTAATGATGTATGGTTCAGATGTTGTCTCCGTGTGATAATGAAGTCCAGCTGATGCCAATGGCCGGATCTTGGATGTTTCCATGTGACCTTATGCATCTCTTTTGTTTTAAAAAAGGAGTATGTAATACATAGGTCATTTCTAGTGCAATGCTCCAGCAGCCTTTGCCCATTATCATTCATGCGACCGATGATGTATTTTCCAAGGCACACTGGCCATGAACTCGAGTCCTTGCCCACACGAGCATTGAAATCACCGAGCATATAAATGTAGTCGGACTTTGGAACTGCCTTGATCGCAGAGTCTAGCTGCTCATAGAACGTATCTTTCAACATCATCAGAGGAAGTGAATGTCGGTGCATATGCAGTGAGAATGGTGGCAAATCCACAAGAGGTTGCCAAGCAGCAGTGATAATAATTTTTCATTACCTCCACCTGGGATATCAATCGTTCCCAGTAGCGAATTCTTCACTGCAAAGCCCACACTGTGTTGCCTTTTTTCTGCCTGCCCTCTTCCCTTCCAAAAAAAAGGTGTAATTGTTTTCCCTGAGTGACCCTTCCTCAGCGACGCGAGTCTCCTGCAGGCCAGCAATATCAATGTTAAGACGATCGAGTTCAGCATCAATCACAGCCGTTTTTCTCACATCGTCAATATTTGTCAAGTCAGTGAAAAATCCTGGACACATGGTTCTCACGTTCCAGGTTGCAAGCCGTAGCTTGAGGTTTCTATTATTCTTTTTATTAGTACCTTGTGCATTGGTTTTACAGCTTGCTATTCAGATTTTGTCCTAGCCCTAAGCACCCATTGAAGCAGGCAGGCTGTGGCGTATCAGCACCCAATTGGCCGGGGGCTGCCTAGCTTGAGGCGGGCGGTAACTGATCAGTGACACCTGTAGGTGTCTCCCACCGTCAGAGGCAACGCGTGGCGCCCCATGTCTACGCCAACTGACAAGGACTTATAACCCGTAACAGTTGCCTCTCGCTTTGATTCCGAGACCGGTTAAGACCAGGGATGGAGTTATTGCCTCTCCATAGCACAAAGCCTGGGCTAAAATAATGAAACCATGTGTTGCCTATGCAGCATGATCCCTCTCTTGACCTGCCTAGTTCACTCCAGAGGAAAGTTAACACCTATACATCTGGAACAAGATAAGCTGCAGAAGCTGCCGGATCAGCAAAGCAATGCTCTAACTGTCCACCTGTCGTAGCTTCGATCCTAGACCAGCTGCCAACCAAGGCTTAGGGCCTGGTCTGCCCTGCCATGACTTATTTTGTCTTTGGGTTGCATTTCCTCGCACCAGGATAAGGCTAGTACCCTCCCAATTGCGCTCTTCCGCCCGAAGCCGTTGGCACAATGTGGGTGTCGGGTTTGGTAAGCGCCGCCCAACATTCGGCGTTGACAGAAAGCAGGTAGTACCGTCTACTGTCATACTGGTAGCTCAGTCATATCTGACTAAGACCTGACTCCTATATAATCAGTATAATCATGTAATGTATATAATCAGTGTCTCACCAAAGGTCACTTTCCATCAGCTCTCAAAATCGCTAAATTGTACCCTCTTCTTAAATCTGGTTCATTGGACAATGGTCTCCCGAACAATTACAGACCCATTTCCTTACTATCATCACTATCTAAGCCACTAGAAAAAACACATCCATAAGTAACATTACAGTATTTAGTTCGCAACAAGCTTATTGTTGACAGCCAATCAGGATTTCGACCAAAATATTCTTGCCATATGGCCCTAACAAACATGATAGAAAATTGGCACCAGAATATAAACAACAACAGTCTATGTGGAACTGTGTTTATTTATTTCAAGAAAGAATTTGATATGATAGACCATGTTATTTAATTAAAAAACTTGAGACTATGAAAATTGGCCCCAATGTAGTCACTCTAATATAATCTGTTATATCTAACAGAAAGCAAGTAGTATCACATAATAAATCTCTGTCTCAAACCACTACCTCCAATATTGGAGTACCGCAAAGGCTCTATTCTTGGCCCTCTATTATTTGCCATATATATTAACGATCTACCTTTGTATCATTCGTCGTCCTGCGATCTATTTGCAGACGACTGTACAGTGTACACAAATGCTGAAAACTGTATTTTACTGTAGTCGTCTTTCCAACAAGAATTAAATAATGTAGTTAGGTGGAGCTATTCAAACCGTATGCAAATTAACATCACTAAAACAAAATCAATGTTATTAACAACCAGACAAAGACTTCAAACTCTAAGCTAACACACATCACTTCAACTTCACATCGATAACATGCCAGTAGAAAGTGTAATTGAGCACAAAACATTAGGCCTAATCATTGATAGAAACCAAACCTTTAATTCCCACATTCAAGCGCTCATTAAACAAACAGCGAAAAATGTCTACCAACTAGCCAAAATTAAAAATTTCCTTGATGAGGACACAAGGAAACTATTCTATACTTCTCATATACAGACACATTTTGACTGCTGCTCTACAATCTGGGACTGTTGTTCTAATTCAAACACCAAGCGACTTTACTCACTCCAGAAACGGGCCATGAGTCTAATTTATAGCAAACATTTATCTGACAATCCTAGCCTGTATAAATGCCTTCAGTTACTACCACTCCGCAAACGCCTGCTTTTCAATAAAGATAAACTAATTCACAAAATCCTGCATCGGAATGCCCCAAATTACATTTCGACATTGTGTAAATATAATGCTAGACACAGTAAACGTTTAAATATATTACACATTCCGAAGTCTATAATTGACTTATACAAAACAAGCTTAACGTACTCTGCAGCTCAGCTGTGGAACAATCTTCCACAAGAAATCAAAGACATCGCCAATCTCTATTCATATAATCGCAAATTATTCGAACACTATCTCAGTACGGATTACCTTCCCCCTTAATAATAGAGATGATAATAATAATAATAACAAAACCCTAGTATAACAGCCAGTCCCCTTTTTGTAGGCCAGTATATTCCACATGGCTAATAACAAGTGTCAGACCATTATCTAATATTACTGAGTCGTGTAGTTTTGATGTACGCATTTTGTCCATGCCTTTATAATGCATATCTTTTATATTGTTGTTGTTCTCTGTTAGCTTGAATGATGTGTGAATGAAATAATGTATGAAAGACAGTGATAGAAGGGCAGAAAGGTTAGACGGGCCTGCGTGTCCAATTCTTAACACTTTGAAAATAAAGTTTGTTCGTTCATTCGTTCTATCTATCTATCTATCGATCTATCTATCTATCTATCTATCTATCTATCTATCTATCTATCTATCTATCTATCTATCTATCTATCTATCTATCTATCTATCTATCTATCTATCTATCTATCTATCTATCTATCTATCTATCTATCTATCTATCTATCTATCGATCTATCTATCTATCTATCTATCTATCTATCTATCTATCTATCTATCTATCTATCTATCTATCTATCTATCTATCTATTTATCTATCTATCTATCCGTTCATCCATTCATTCATTCATCTAGAGGACCCGACACTGCTTCGCCCAGCCCGTGGCGGGGATCTATCTATCTATCTATCTATCTATCTATCTATCTATCTATCTATCTATCTATCTATCTATCTATCTATCTATCTACCTATCTATTTATCTATCTATATCTATCTATCTATCTATCTATCTATCTTCGGCGTGCATATATCAAGAAGACTTAACTTAAGATACAGCAATGCTACTAAAAGTTATTTCCCTTGATATAACTTTTCTTAAGTTAAGTCCTGTTGCTACCTATTAAATATAATGTAATCAAAAAATTAAATTTTATTACGTAAATAACTGTTTGTAAACTTAACAAACTATGGCAGTTGCCTGGGCTGGAATGAGAGGAACATGTGTAGACAATCTCATATCAATCGGATGGACCGTTCGCGATGCAGAAAGGACATACGTACTTACATACATACATACATTGTCTTGTATATATATATATATATATATATATATATATATATATATATATATATATATATATATATATACACACACACACACACACACCCACACACACACACACACTACGATATCAATGGTTGACATTTAACTTACGTGCAAAGCTGGTCAATGCAAGGTGCTAGAGTGCCAAAGTCACCGACTTCCTTATTGAAATACGGATGATCAATGAGAGTAGGCACGCAGTTAGTAATGTTCTGTAAGCATCTGTCATAGGCTACCGCCATATTGTCGCTTTTCAATTGTCCTGAAACATTCTAAACATATATTCTATTATAAATATGTAATTCTTTCAATAGCCAAGGATACCAGTAAGTACATCAAAGTACACCAGACAATCATAAACAAAGCACACAAAACAAAGTAAGAGACAAACACAAGTGTTGTGTGTGGTGTATTGTAGTGTTATTTCAT
Source organism: Cepaea nemoralis (assembly GCA_014155875.1). NCBI lineage: Eukaryota > Metazoa > Mollusca > Gastropoda > Stylommatophora > Helicidae > Cepaea > Cepaea nemoralis. The sequence goes on from JACEFZ010013347.1 coordinate 687,386, forward strand.
CATCTCTGGCTCCAGGCAGCCATGAACTAATCAGTTGTTGCGTTCATTAAAGTTTAGGACCCTTTTTCGTTAAAAAGAGCTTTATTGGCTGCATGGTGATAGTCGCTTTATATTCAGACCAGTGGGCACTCGATGGGTAATGTCAGTATCACATCAGTCGTCTTTACTTCCATAGAACATTTCATGGTCCCTGTTTTAGACCAGGTCAATTGGGGATAGAGGGAGGATGGTGGGGGGGGGGGGGGGGGGGCCCTGACATGAATGGAATTCCGGCAAATGACAACTGGGATCTTAAAAACCAGAATTTGAGGAATGTTTACATTTTAATTCCATATAACCAGCCAACCCCACCCCATTCCGTGATCCTGGGGTAGTGGATCTGACGTCAAGTCATCTTGGATTAAACGGTAGAACTGAGCACACAGACGTGAGTTATGTGAGTTAACCAAAGCTATAACAATAACTGGTGGTTAGATGACTGATCTGTACGTACCTGTATTTATAAACGTGGCCGTGACAATCAGGAGAATTCTTGCAGCGGCTTTCATGTTTACTTGGACCATTTTTTCTGCTGTCTCAGTCTGTATAATGGAAATACAGAGATCAGTAAACAAAACAATGCATTTGTCTGTTATTGTTTTTGATAACTAGAGTTGTAAAACAAAGCTAGTCCATTAGCGAAGTTGATAGTGAACTGCGCCAACAATGTCATGAGCATGGTTGGACCCGGGACTAAGCCTGCGCTCATTGCCTGCGAAAGTGAGTGAAAGATTGCCCCCCCCCCCCCCCATAATCCTCAGTGGCTTTCAGGCCTGTACAATGTTATGCCGCTATAATATTACAGTCTCATAGCAAGAAACTGTTTCGCGATCATTTCTTTACAAAGTAAAATTTAAATATAAGAACAGTGTTCTAAAAATAATAAACTGTATGTTCTCAAAAGTCAGCCACTACACTGAATACCGTCACACACACACACACACACACACACACACACACACACACACACGCACACACACACACACACACACACAAACACACACTGAGAGATTGAGAAAGAGAGAGAACGATAACTACCCCTATGTACACACAAATAGCATTCAACAACAAAAACAAACTGTGATAGAACCAAGAGAAGTATGGTTTCAGTGTGAGGTGGCTGCAGGCGAGCTGATGTCCATTTATACAGTCTTGAATAACCGATGCAACAAATGACTGTAATCGACAACGTTTTATCTCAGTCGGCAGCTAACTATTTGTGATTGCTGTTTCAGAGTACGCACAAGCTTTTTCTCTATGTGGGCGCTAATGTTGTAGCAACAAATTGTAAGTGGTATCAATTTGTAATCGACATGTAACTACATTTATCTGGACACGTATGTCATTTGCTAACTTTCATCATTGTTATCATCATCCTATTAAATGTCCACTGCTGAAATTTGCTTATTTAACAGTCTTTTGAGTGGGCGCGTAGGTGCAAAGTTTAGGACATTGATTGATTGATTGATTGATTAAGGAACCGACATCACAGCATTCGGGACATTCCCATAAGCGCTCCGTCCCCATCCTCAGCAGCCAGCGAAGAGTTCCAACACTAATAGTTCCAGTAGCAATCTGATTATATGTCCGTCTCGCCTTTCCTCCGAGCCCCGAGCGTCGGCCAGATCCCCTCGTCACACCTCGCTGTCTCATTCTTACCAGACTATGGTGATCCATCTGCTCCTCCGAGGTGTACACGTGCTCCCACAAGGCCGCAACCACGTCTGCCTAGTCATGCATCAATACTCCACCAAGTTTTGCCGAGCCAGCCAATCTGTCCGCCTGTTCATTCCCCAGCACACCGGCATGCCCAGGAGAAAAGATCCAGGTGATGCTTACTACCCGTGACCTCCGAAGCGAAGCAAGCCACTCTGCACGAAGCTTGCCTGTTCTCACCCTTCTCAGCATGCTTTCTGAGTAGTTACAATCACAATGTGTGTATGTATCGTGTTTTCTATCCAGCGGAAAGCTGCACTGACCGCCTCCACCTCCATTCTTAAGCTAGATGTAGTGTTATCATACGCCAGGCTCTCCTGCACCAAACGCTGACCATTAGTTTTTGCCAAGAACCCCCAGTCACTTCTCCTACCTCTCAACACTGACCCATCCGTGTAAATAATCACATCACCCGGGCGAGAATTTTCCTGAATTAGTTGCTGAATTTCCACTTCCGTGGCCCCTGCTGGCCACTCCCTGCACTCCCGGCTCAATGTTATTACAACTCTGCACAAGTCAGACCAAGGATGTAACGCATACACACTACTGGAGTGTCTCTGGTGCATCCCAGAATGACCCGCATCGCTTCATTCTGTATGCGCTCTAATTTCACCAGCTGACTCTTTGAGACAGTGAGCAGTCCTAGTCCATAATCAATCACTGAGAGGATCAAGTGCTGGTACAGTGTGAAGAGCATTCTCTGCTCTCTGTCCATTGCAGCCATAGTTTTAAGTGCATTGAGTCCCTTTTGAGTTCTTGTCACAGCCGTCTCCACATGGTCCTTGAAGGACAGACTCCTGTCAAATGTGATTCCCAGATACTTCAGTTTGTTCTCTCTGTTGACGCTTCTACCATCTATCGTGAGGCTTGGGGTATCATCTCTCACAATCCTGTTGTCCAGAGAGCACCACAACACCGCAGCCTTTTCCGGGTTGATGACAGCACTCATTTCAGTGCACCAGTCAATCACTTTGTCTACTGTCACCTGTAGCTCCTGGGCTGTTTGATCCCTATTTCTCCCCTGCAAGAATATCATCTGCAAATGTTAGTATCCTTCCAACCCCTGGTGCTTCTAGGTATGCAATCTTGCTCGTATACACATTAAAGAGCACCGGTGAGATTGCAGATCCCTGTGGCAGTTTAAGACACCACGCTGCCAATGATATGAGCGTGGTAAGCGAGGGTTCTATACCAGCTCTCATTGCCAGCCACAGGATGGAAAGATTGTCCATTTATTCCTCCGTGAATTAAAACTTTAACAAATGTGATGGTTATAATACTTTACATTACAGATAGCAGGTGTTTTATGTCTTAGTAATTTTCTCTCTCAAGCCCGATGTATTGCCTCTATGCAAATAAGCAATCAGATCTTGAATCTACTGACGCTGTTAACTTCCTCCTCTCCGCTTCCCCGGTACACCTCCCTCAAATATTACTTTTCCAGATCTTCGTGTCTTTTGTATATGCCCAAAACATTTCATTGTCGTCAAATTTATTCGTCTTAATAACCAGTTGTCTTCACTTGTGAGTTGTTGCTGATGATTCTACTTTCTTCTTGTGGATTTTTAATTTTCCAAATTAAATCTATTGAAAGTCCAATAAGATTTTAGCGTATTTGTTAAATTCATAAATTTTACAGTGTGTTGCCAAACGAAATATGCATGCTCTTAATATTTTTACATGTGTTCTTTGGTCTGTTTCAATCCATACAGTTGTTATTTACATTTACATCTACCGTCGTCAATAAAAATAGATATCTATAATACTGTCTACTCTCTTTAATGTTTCTCCATTGACAATTAATTACATGATGCCCAAATGTGTTTAACATGTTGTCATTACGTTTGTTTTTGCTAGACACAGATAAAAATGGATTTTCTCACTTTGCTTTTGCAATGGCTTTATTAGTTTTCCCAATGCCCATTTATGTTGTTGATAGTAATACTGTATCGTCAGCATATCTAAGTTGAGTATTTCTATTCTTCTGACTACATATATTCCTTTGTCACAATTTTCTCGAATATTCCACAAGATAATTTAATTATATATGTTGAGTAAATATAGGGGAAAATTCAGCATGTATGCATCAAACCAATCTGTAGAAATCATCACATATTCTCACAACTACCTTTTTTTCAATGTAGGATTTTATTTTTAATATTGTACTTCTACTTTATTCAAATTCTTTTTTTTTTCTTCTTTAAATAATATTTCTAATAAAGCTGAAATAGACTAAGGTCTTATGCAATATACCTTTGCCATTGGGGGTTAGAAAACTAATTCTTGAATGTTACATAGAGCCAATTTTTAACATATGGCTGGGAATCCTGGACAATTAGTCAACATAAAAAACAAATGTTTGAAGCTACAGAGATGTTGTTTTATATAATAATTGTAAAAATTTCTTGGACATCCAAAATACGCAATCTAGACGTTTTGAAAGAGATTAAGACACAAAGACAACTTATCACAAACATTAGTCAGAGGTACTCATCATCTCTGGTACATCATCAATCAATCAATCATGTGCCATGCCGGAAAGTGTGGGCGGTCATGACTCGCCATTTCACTCGATCACCAGAATCGTGGATCAGCTCAGTGTTCCTGTCTCGACCATGCCACGTGGCCAAGCCATCCAGGTATTTACTTCTCGGTCTTCCTCCCTGTCTTTTCCCTTCGAGCTTGCCAGTTGTCACCAAGTTCTCCAATTCATTTCTTCTCATAACATATCCAAAACATTTTGACTGTCTACGTCTAATTTCTCTAATCATTAACGATTTTCATTTGTCTCCTGTAGTACTTGGTCATTGGTTTTTCTGTCTGTCCATGGTATTCTTTGCATTCTCCTCAGAAACCACATTTCTGCAGCCATCAGATGTTTTTAAGCTTGACTGCTCATTGTCCAATATTCACATAAAAACTATACCATAGTTAAAAACTGGAAAGATGTGTGGAAAGAAATATAGAGGAAGGCAATTCTTGACAGATTTGGGCTATGGCACCGAAGAACGCCAGGGCACGAATTGATACATTGTTGAAAATTGCAAAATGTGGATATGATATATTTAAAAATAAATGTTTGCATATCCTTTACAGGACATCGCTGTCAACATCGGCATCTTTCAGCTGATTGTTGATTTATTGGCAAGAGCTCATTAGTTTGCCATTGCTTTCTGAGCGACCGGTTCACATACCCCGTAAGTTACAGACGCGGCGAGAAACGCTACCGATTCTCGCCTTCGTCACGTTACTCACAAGTTTATACTGGATTACGGAAAAAGTCGCTAATCCCTAGGTCAGGGAGATATATATTATAAATATATAAGACAAAACATGGATAAGACATGGATAAATAAATATGTGACTGATATTTTGCCGTATGATAGACAAGGGGGAGGTGGTCATGCGCTTGTGGGACCAGGTCGAAAAGACGAGGGAACAGACTGAGAACCCGTATGTGGAAAGAATGAGATTGCGGGGGATCGGCAGGGGTTCTGGAAGAATCTCAAAATTGAGAGGGAACACTAGGAGAATTTTAAATCAGATAGCGGTGGGAACGATTAATAGTGTGATTCTTCCCTGGCTGTTGAACGAGGGGACGGAACACGTATGGGAATGTCCTGAGTGCAGTGGTGCTTGTTCTTAAGTCAATTCTACTCAACTCAATTGAGTTGTTCCTATCCATAGCACAACGCTTCGGCTTAATTTAGAGACCATGTGTCGCCCATGCAGCATGATTCCTCTCTCAGCCTGCCCAGTTTACTCTAGAATAATGGTAACAACAATCTGAAACAAAACAAGTTGCAGAAGCAGCCGGATCAGCAACTGCCGGCCTGTCGAAGCTTCATTCCTAGACCGATTCCGCCAAGGCTTAGGGTCTGATCTGCCGTGCCATGACATCTAGTATTTAGGTTGCATTTCACTACACTAGGGTGAGAACTGTACCCTCCCAACTGAGCTCCTCCTTCATCCGAAGCATTTGCCACAATGAGGGGTGTCGGGTTTGATGAGCGCCGCCGAACATTCGGCGCCAACAGAAAGCAGGTAGAACCTCTACTGTCATACGGTAGTACAGTCATATATGACTAAGACCTGTTCTTTGATATACATACACGCAGACAACACACACACATACAAACACACACACACACACACACAAACACACACACACACGCACACACACACACACACACACATAAAGTGTCGTGTCCTTTGCAGAACGCAGTGGTCAATCTCGAGTTGATTTTTCCATGTAACTTTACGTCTTTGTAATTGCTTTCTGAACGAGAAGTCAAACGTTTAATTTCAGCTTACCAGTGTGAGGGATGAACCACCTACCCGGTCATCAGCGCATTGAAAGTCTAAGAGCTCTAGAGTGATGCTGTCAGTATGTTACCGGCCGTCTTTACCTCCCAATACATTTCCTAGTACCCATTTTAGTCCTGTTCCACCTGGGTCAGTTTTAGAAATCTGCCTAAACGTGACAGTGACAGATGTTTAAATGTCAGCTTAGTGTCAATGTTTGCGTGTGAAGTTTATGTTGTTTACACAACAAGATTAACGTGCAGATGTTACGCCATTATACTAGTAGTCTAGTCACTGTGACCTGCATGCGAATTACTGTCAAAGTTACTTTCTTGTCACAGCTGCATTGGTTGAAGAGACGTTTGTTGCAGCAATTTGTGTTAATTCTAAACACAGTGTGACCGCATGTTGTGCGAAAGTAAATGATACAGTTTTACGTGCATGCTACTTAGAAGGGCCTGTAATATTGTCGGAGAGTTTAAGACATGTCACTGTAATCTCATAACCAGTCGAACAGAAAATCCTGACTCCACCTCCGCCTGATAAATATTTAAAATGGTTCATGTCATTTGCAGGACTTTGTTATCCACCCTGTTTGATCATGTTTACGCAATTATAACTTTCAGCTCGCTCTTAAGCTACCGGTGCGCAGATGGCGGAGAACGTGTTCAATGGCAAACTATTGAACGTAAAATCACCTAGAAGGTCATCCTGGGCTTAATCGCAGTGTCCCACAAAGGACATGCAACATTTTTATTTCTGTTTGCCATTGCTTTCTGAACGAGAAGTTAGTGTTTCCAAACGCTGTTCAGGGGGACCGAGTATTCATAAGGATAACCGAACACTGCTAAAGTGTTCTTTAATGTTACTGATAGCAACACAGTGCAGGCTATAACAATGTATGCTGATAACTTAAAATATTGCTAAAGGCTGAGGACGTAATCCACAACCAAGTGGATGCGGAAAGCATCAGAAAACTACCACAGTTTTCCTCTTAGACACCTAACATAATAGTGTGTGTGAGAGAAGGTGAGACAGTGATAATATTGTGAGTGTGAGATTAACAGCAACGAAAGCAGCTGGGGTTGATACACCAACTGTATATCCATCATTCGTGCTGTCTTACACCTGTACATGAGTTTCAATATGTGGTATGCACTAAAACATAGCAGGAGATAGCTTGGGTGTTACGCGTCAGTGTCACACCATATAACAATCATCCCTAGATGTGCCAACTCATATCATGTGCATTAAGCATGATCTGATCATATGCAACCAGAATAACACAATGCATTCCGAGATTTGATACTACAATACGTGGTATAAAAATCAACATTACAACGTTACTGACTCTATTTCATATGGAACAGTATGAACGAAGCTTCATAATTATAGACCCTCCAATTCTGCATATCTTAGATAGCATATCACAGGTGCCATGCTCCCCTATCTCTCTCCTTCCCTCCATCTCTCTCTCTCTATATATCTCTCTCACTCGTTCACTCATACACACATGCACACAAACACACACACGTATACATTACATTGGCACCTAGTCGTCTTGACAGACGATAGTTTGTGCTTTAAAAAAGCATAATAACTTTTACCTATGGCGGTAGCGAATGTGACTAATAAGGCCAATTTGCGTTGTAAATGTCCTTTCACAGTGGGTGCATGTGAACGCGTGGTCATTTCCACCATCATGCACCATCTTACGTCTCAAACGCTTGGTGTGTGACTTTTCTGCAATAATTTTCTCCTTTGACTTTATTCCATTTCTGATATTTGCCCTCCATGCAACACGTTCAGCGGCGACTTGCTCCCAATGTGCATTATCAATGCCTGTATCAATCATGTCCCGCTTACACACATCTTTGTATCGTAGTAGAGGCCGACCCTGAGATCTCTTACCCATCTGTAATTCACCAAAAAAGATATCCTTTGGTATTCTACCATCATCCATCCTCCTAAGATTTCCTATCCATCTAAGTCTACGAAGACTGAGCATGGAATAAACTGTCACACAACCTGATCTTTCCAATACTTCAGTATTTGCGATTTTGTCTTGCCACTTAATACCAAGAATTCTTCGCAGACACCGCATATGAAAGCTGTTTAAATTTTTCTCTTGGTGTGAATAAGTTGTCCAGGTTTCACTGCCATAAAGAAGAGTACTAAGGACACAGGCTTGATAGACAAGGACTTTAGTTTTGGCAGTAAGCTTCCTGTTCTCCCAGACTCTTTTTCTTAACCTGTTCATTGTTGTTGCTGCTTTACCAATCCGGATGTTGATTTCCTGATCTAGGGATAATTTGCTATTTACCACTGATCCTAGATATGTAAAATGGTCAATCATCTCTAGTTCGGCGTCGTCAATAACGATTGATGGTACCCCATGTGCACATTGTGGCATAATCTGTGTCTTCTTTTTGCTAATTGTTAAACCAAATTCAGAACAAGCATTGGAGAATGCAGATAGTAGACATTGCAATTCTTCCTCAGAGTGGGTCGTAACTGCAGCATTACCTGCGAAAAGCAACTCTCTGATCAGTACCCTCCTAATTTTGGTCTTGGCCTTTAATCTCTGAGCATTGTAAAGGCCGCCATCTGAGCGTGAGTGAATGTATATACCACCATCCTGATCACGAAAGGCATATTTCAGTAGAAGTGAGAAGTATATTCCAAAGAGGGTGGGAGCTAGTACACAACCTTGCTTAACTCCACTCTTGATTTCAAATTCTTCAGAAGTTGCACCATCAAACTTGATTATATACTTCATGCCTGTGTGGAACGATTCCACAATGGACAGAAGAGTTGGTTTGCAGCCAATCTTCTTTAGTGCTTTGAACAGACCCTCACGACTGACCAAATCGAATGCCTTTGTGAGGTCGATGAAGGCAATAAACAGTGGTTGATTCTGTTCACGGCATTTTTCTTGCATTTGTCGCAATGAGAATATCATATCAGTGGTAGACCGGTTCTGTCGAAAGCCACACTGTGATTCGGGGTAGACTTGATCTCCTAGGACTTGAAGTCTGCGCAGAACAATTCTGGCAAATACTTTTCCAACAATACACAGAAGTGAGATACCCCTATAGTTGTTGCAGTCGCTCCGATCACCCTTGTTCTTGTACAGTGTTATGATGCTTGAATCTTTGAAATCCTGTGGGACTTGTCCTTCTCGCCAGCATAGCTCTATTAGCTGGTGGATCTGTATAGTGAGTGTGTCTTGCCCACTCCTGATAACCTCTATTGGAATCCCATCCTTACCTGGAGCCTTGCCAGATGCAAGTTCATTTATAGCACACTTAACTTCTGTTATGGTGGGAAGTGTGTCCAGGTGGTCAAGAGTTGGTAGAGCCTCTATGGCGTTGAGGGCATCATCCGCTAGTTTGGTCTCACTTGAGTATAGCTCTAAATAGTGCTCAACCCATCTGTCCATCTGCTGTTTCTTATCAGTGATGATTTCTCCAGTCAAGGTTTTCAATGGTGCACTTCTTTTGATCACTGGACCACAGGCTTTCTTTATTCCATCATACATGCTTCTTATGTTTCCCTTATCACTTGCTATTTGAATGGATTCACATAACTTGATCCAATAATCATTTGCACACTGCCTGGCAGCCTTTTGCACATCCTTCCTAGCTTGCCTTAGCTCACTCAGAGTGTTACGCGTTGGTCTTTCCTTGTTTCTTAAGAGAGCTTTCTTCTTCTTATCAATCAAGGGCTGCAGAGTCTCGCTGTTTGCCGCAAACCATTCCTGCCACTTATGATCCACAGTGACGTAAACCCCTACGGCAGTTTTATAAAGAGTTTCCTTAATGTGACCCCACTTTTCATTTACTGTACAATTTTCTGGTGTATCAGTGAAAGCGTCTTCAAGTTGCTGTTGAAACTGAAAGCACTTTTCAGGATCGTGAGTGTTAATAAATATTAATCCTGGGGCTATATTTGTGTTTAGCTGTGTAGATTCTCTTTGCAACAACCAAAGAATGATCCGTATCACAGTCAGCACTGTGATAACTTCGAGTCAATGATATATGGTTCAGATGTTGTCTCCGTGTGATGATGAAGTCCAGCTGGTGCCAATGGCCGGATCTTGGATGTTTCCATGTGACCTTAGTTGTTTATAGCTTTTATTCACCTTTGCAGCGTTCAGCCATTTATTATAAATATCTTGTAATTGAGAAACGTAATCAATGAAAGTTTGACTTGCTTTAGGTTTTAACTTGGATAACTGTATCTGATAACCAGGTGCATCTAACAGAAAATGTTGCATGACTCGTTGATGTATATAGTCATAATCTTTCCTGAGTTCTTGTGGGATTGTTTCAATTACTTTTAAAGGCTCTCCTGAGCAGGAGGAGAAAGGAGGAGGAGGAGGGAGGAAGAGACGGAGAAGGAGGGATAAGGAGGAGGGAGGAGGAGGAGGGAGGAGGGAGGAGGAGGTGGAGGGAGGAAGAGAAGGGAGGAGGAGGGAGGAGGAGGAAGAGGGAGGAGGAAGGAGGAGGGAGGAAGAGGGAGTAGGAGGAGGGAGGAGGAGAAGGGAGGAGGAGGAGGGAGGAGGAGGAGGGAGAGGGAGGAGGAGGGATGAAGGAGGAGGAGGGAGTAGGGGGAGAAGGAGAGAGTAGGAGAAGAAGGTAGGAGAAGGGAGGAGGAGGAGGGAGGAGGAGGAGGGAGAGGGAGGAGGAGGGAGGAAAGAGGAGGAGGGAGGAGGAGGGAGGAAGAGGAGGGAGGAGGAGCAGGGAGGAGGAGGGAGGGGGAGGAGGAGGGAGGAAGGAGGAGGAGGGAGTAGGGAGAGAAGGAGGGAGTAGGAGAAGAAGGTAGGAGGAGGGAGGAGGAGGAAGGAGGAGGAAGGAGAGGGATGAGAAGGAGGGAGGAGGAGGAGGGAGGAGGGAGGAGGAGGGAGGAAGAGGAAAACAAAGGAGGAGGAGGGAGGAGGAAGAGGAGAGAGGAGGAGTAGGGAGGAGAAGGGAGAGGGGAGAGGAGGATGAGGATGAGGATTATGGGAGGAGGAGGAAAAGGGGGAGGACGAGGAGGGGGAGGAGGTGAGGAAGGTGAAGAGGGGGAGGAGGAGGAGGAAGAGGAGGGGGAGTAGGGGAGGAGGGGAGGAGGAGGAGGTGAGGAGGAGAGTGAAATGAATAGCAATGCTGTTAAAAGTTATGCCCCTCGCTATGTATATACATTATAATCTAAATTAAAATACTAAATAATATTAAGTATATAACTGTTTGTACACTAACAAACTATGACAGTTGGCAGCACCGGAATGAGAAGAAGAAGTGTAGAAAATTTATCTCAATCGGATGGACTGTTCGCGAATACATAAAGGACATACAGACAGACAGACATTCTATTATATATATATATATATATATATATATATATATATATATATATATATATATATATATATATATATATATATATATATATATATATATATATATATATATATATATATAGATAGATAGAGAGAGAGAGAGAGAGAGATTGAGTGCTTCTGATTTCGGATTTTCACCTGTATTTCGCTACGATGGATATCCTTGTAAGGTATGTGCAACGTGTTGATGTTTAGTACGTTTCTTCTCGCAGGAGTTTAATATACCTATTTGTTTCCAATTCATCAGTTTTGAAGATGGAAGCGCAGATTTCTCTTAACCATATGAACACTGGCAAGACCCCCGGTTCAGACAATATCACAACAGAAATGATCAATACCTGAGAAGATTATGGATTAGATCAGTTCACCAGACAGCTGAAAACAACATATGCTACCGGTAATATACCTCCTGTATTTTGTAATTCAAAATCTATTGCAATCCCAAAGAAATCATGATCCTTGGAATGTGATAAGCATCGAACAAGTAGTATAATGAACCACATCACGAAGATTTCGCGAAGAATTATTAAGTATAGATTTAGGAAGAAAGTACAATCTGAAAAAGGAGAAGAACAATGCGAGCTTGTAGAAGGCAAGGGTACAGTTAATGTTGTGTATATGCTGAGAAGATTAACTGAACGTTCAATAGAAGTAAATAAAAATATACGTCTTTGCTGTATAGACTACAATAAAGTAAGACATGCCACCATGATAAATATACATGCACAAAGTGATCGGAGCTTCATTCATCATCATCATCATCATCATCATCATCATCATCATCATCATCTTCCACTTCTGCCATCAAGCGTCGTGGGGAGGAATGATTTGCGCTCCAGCCCCCGGTGGGCGACATTGGATAGTGTCAGTCGGTGTGATTGTACAATGTCTTTGATGTCGTCAATCTATTTTCTTCTTGGACGTCATCTTGGTCTCGTCACAGATGATCTTTTATGTAAGGCCAGTGGTGGTAGTTGTTGGTGTTGCATTCTAACAACATGGCCAAACCACTTGATCTTCTGTCTTTCAATAAATGTGGCACAAGGTATTGATCCCAACTGTCTGTCTGACAACAACATTTCTTACTCGGTTTCGTATTGTTAAGTTGGCAGCTCTCCTCGGGCATCGCATCTAACACATCAACTCTCGAACTGTCTAACTCTCTCACGCACAATCCTTCACACACACTCACTCTCTCAATCACACTCTCTCACACATATACATACCCATGAACGCATGCATGCACGCACACACTCCCTCACTCACTCTCACACATACACGTACGAATGCATGCCCTGACACATTCCCCTACCATTTCTCGCTCAATCACTCTCTCCACACACACACGTACACACGTGCGCACACACACATTCACTCTCTCACTCTCTCTGACACCCACTTTCTTTCTCTCTCTCTCCCTCTCTCTCTCTCTCTCTCTCTCTCTCTCTCTCTCTCTCTCTCTCTCTCTCTCTCTCTCTTTCTCTCTCTCTCTCTCTCGCTCCCACACACCCCCACACACATATATAGTGAACAATTATAGTTAAACAATTATAATGAACGATTATAATGAACAATTATAATGAACAATTAAAATGAACAATTATAATGAACAATTATAAGACAAGAACAATGAGCTAATACACGACTCGTATGATCAAGTTGAAAGATGCTGATGTTGACAACGATGTCCTGTAAAGCATATGCGAAAAAAATGATCAAATTAAATGGCGAAACTTTACCGCCCACGCCTTTTGGCATGGCATTTGTTGAATGAATTAACTGATAAAAGTACTCCTCATACTCTTTTTCCTACTATTATTCATTTGGGGAATTTGTATACTTGTTTTTACAGTGTCTTCTAACTGTGGTTCTGATGCGGTTGGCATATATATGTAAGCCTCCTTTGTGTCTGTGTGTGCTTCTGTATATCCTTCCGCCTTTTCCCTTTTTTTTTTATTCGCATATCCTTTTACAGGACATCGCTGTCAACAGCAGCATCTTTCAGCTGTCCGTTGATCTCTTCGCAAGATTACGCTCAGTAGTTTGCCATTGCTTTCTGAGCGGCCGGCTCAGTTATCCCGCAAGTCACCAGCGGGGGACGAGCCGCTCCCAGTTCTCGCCCACTACGAGACTCTGCGTGATAAACGGGATTACGGAGAAAGTGGTGTAACCCCTCGGCCAGAGAGACCGGCGTCTTTTCCCTTAGAGAGGTTAATATCTCCACAAATGCAAGGGTTATCTGTTCTCGCAGACTATTCCCTCTTGCCGTTTTCTTTCTTTATAAGCAATGTCCTGTAGACGAAACTCCTAGCTCGTTCGTGTCAATTTATAAATTTCTCCTCGTCTGCTTTAATTCAATGCGCCAGTTCTTTATTAACGCTTCCATTTCAAGCTGCCATATTATTATTTGTGCTTGAAGTGTTGCTCTCTACATGGGAGGCTGTGAGTCCCATCTTGTCATTTGTCTGAACAAATTCCTCTAGACTGATGTCTACATATCCTGGTGAAATATCTCTTCACATGATCCCACCATTCGCACAGTAAATGATTGCCCAAAATAGGTGCATGTGAACACAAGGTCATTTTTACCATCACGCACCATGTTACGTTTCACGCGCTCAGTATGTGACCTATCCTCAATCATTTTCTCCTTTGTCAGAATTCCATTTCTATTTGCCATCTATGCAATACGCTCGGCGGCGACTTGCTTCCAATATCAATGTGTGTATCAACTACTTCCCACTTACACATATCTTTATATCGTAGTAGAGGCCGACCCTGTGATCTCTTACCCATCAGTAATTCACTAAAAATGATGTCATTTGGTATTCTACCATCATCCATATTCCTAAAGTGTTCTATCCATCTAATTCTACGAAGACTGAGCATGGAACAAACCGTAACACAACCTGATCTTTCCAATACTTCAGTATTTGTGATTTTGTCTTGCCACTTACTACCAAGTATTCTTCGCAGACATTGAATATGAAAGCTGTTTATGTGTTTCTTTTGGTGTGAGTAAGTGGACCAGGCTTCAATACAATAAAGCAGATTTTAAAAACACGGGCTTGATAGATAATTACTTTTGTTTTTGAGCAGTAAGCCTCCTGTTCTCTCAGGCTTTTTAAAAAAAAAAAAAAAAAAACCTGTTCATTGTTGTTGTTGCCTTACCAATTCTTATGTTGATTTCCTGATCTAGTGATAATTTTTTATTTACCTCAGATCCTAAATATGTAAACGGGTCTACTATTTCCAGTTCGGCGTCATCAATAAAGATTTATAGTATCCCGTGTGCACCATGAGACACGATCTATGTCTTCTTATTTTGCTAATTTTTAAGTCAATTTCAGAGCAAAGATTTTTTTTTTAAATTCGCATATCCTTTACAGGACATCGCTGTCAACAGGAGCATCTATCAGCTGTCTGTTGATTTCTTGGCAAGGTTACGCTCAGTAGTTTGCCATTGATATCTGGGCGGCCGGCTCAGTTATCCCGTAAGTCACCAGCGGGGGTCGAACCGCTCCCAGCTCTCGCCCGCTACGAGACTCTGCGTGATAAACGGGATTACGGAGAAAGTGTTGTAACCCCTCGGCCAGAGAGACCGGCAGAGCAAGCATTGGAGTATGCAAATAGTTGTTGTAATTCTTCCTATGAGTGGATCGTAATTGCAGCGTCATCTGCAAACAACAACTCTCTTATCAGTGCCCTGCTAAGTTTAGTCTTGGCCTTCATTCTTTGAGCATTATAGAGGCCACCATCTGAGCTTGGATGAATTTATATGTCACGATCATGATCGCGAAAAGCATATGTTAGTAAAAGTGAAAAGTACGCGGTTGAGTCAATAAGTAAGTCACAAATGGCTATAGAAAAATAACTAAATATGATAACAAACTGAAACCAGTTTATTTTTATACATACAATCTTTATTTCTCAACATAATTTCCACCAAACCTGATGCACTTATCCCATCGTTTTATCAGTCATCCCAAACCGGCTGCATAGAGCTGCGTGCTCTGTTTTCTAACACACGTGTTCACTTCACATTCAACTTCTGCCTCATTTGCGAAATGTCTCCCGCCAAGATAGGTTTTCAGTGGACCAAAAAAGTGAAAATCGCTAGGGGCTATGTCGGGACTGTAAGGTGGATGTTCCAGAAATTTCCACCTTAGTTAGTTAATTTTCTCCTGAGTTAATCGAGCCGTATGTGGTCTGGCATTGTCATGAAGAACCAACACTCCTCTAGTCAGCAGTCCTGGACGTTTCCTTCGAATTGCACCATGAAGCATCCATAGAACTTCACAATGCGATTCAGAGTTCGCATTGTCACATTTCTACTTGAAATTGGTCAAAAGCACTCCTTAACAATCCTAGAACACTGTCAGCATAACCTTCCCTGTTGATGGCGTAGAATTGAACTTTTTGGACACACGGCGAAGAATGATGTTTCCATTGCATTTAGGCACGTTTTGAACTGGGCTGGTAGGGATGCACCCATGATTCGTCACTAGTAACAGTCCTGTTCTGCATGTCTTCTCCCTCATCTTCGTATCGTCAAAGATGATGCAAGGACAGGCCAAATCGGTTCATTTTGTGAACTGTCTGCTAGCTTTGGTTTTCACAATGCTGACCTGATTCATCGTAATTTTGATTCAATTTGCTGGCCCTCAGTTTGTTGATGAGTATTCTTCTTTTACCAATAACACGCTGAAGTTCGTGTCATATGACTGTTATTTCGTATCAGATTCTCATTGACGAGCCTTCCAGATACCTTCTTGTTCAGCGGGTTCTGTGACCGGATAGTCCCCAGATAAATCTCTATATGTCACAAGTGATGATTTACATAGAGCAGTGGCTATGGTTTGTCTAGAGGATGTCAGTGTGAATAATGAGTCAGACGACTGCTCAACACCGATGAATCAATAGAAAATACCAGGCTGCGCATACACAATTTTAATTTGACAACACTTGATGATACTACACTACTCATCAAGGACAATGTCAAAAGTATATTATATCAATATTGCATATGAACAGTTATAGCACAATAGATCTTGGCTGAGATTTCCTCCTCAGCCCCGACACCGACTAACTGGCTAGTATCCTGAACGTTGTCCAAACTATGCAGCCGCTGACCGTCTGCCTAAGTCTTCACTACTCAGCCCCAGAACTGCACTCACAAAAAGCCCAAGGCGGAGTTCTCTCTTTAACTCCACCACAATCCAACTCCCTTGGGTCAGTCCTCGGTCCTCCACTGTCTGCCCGAAGCTCACTGTAAGCACCAGGAGGAGATCTCTCTAACTCCGCCACATCTCCGAGTTCCCATCCTTTTCGCAGTCTGTCTTCTGATTCACTTTCTCCCGAGACCTCACAAGAACACAAATTAACACCTGTAACCCTACTTTAAATTCCTCCAACATACCGTTTCTAAATTTTCCTTTGTCTCCAAGTTTCCAGTCACGTTTTCGTATCTCATTGGTGACCTCCTCCTAGCCCGTTTGTGTCCGAACCATCCCTGTGGTGGGTTTTTCTAGATTTTATCATTGTTCTAGAGCAGTGGTTCTCAACCGGTGGGGACTTCCCCCCTCCCAGGGGGGGGGGGGGGATTTTAGGGTCTCCAGAGGGGGGGGGGGGGTGAAGACCATTTCAAGATCGTGTTAATACAAGAACCGATTACTTGATATTGTTCTTCCCTTCATACTTTACAGTTATGTACGTCTCATCCTTCTAAAATTCATTGTATAAAGTAAATAGACCCACAAATCACGTTTTATGTGGATGTCTAGACTTGTTTTAGTATATGCTATTAAATTTGTCTTCCATTTTTACGTATAATGTGTAGGGGCGGGGAATTTTAGGTAGGAAATATGAAAGGGGGGGATGACGTTCTTAAAATATGGTGAAGGGGGGCATGGGCCAAATTTTTGATTGGAAGGGGGGGGGGGGGGATGACGTTCTGAAAATATGGTGGAGGTGGGCACGGGCCAAATTATGTTGAGAACCACTGTTCTAGAGTTTCTTAATCGACTTCACTGACCTTACATCTGCTCTACTCTTACGTATTCTTATTCATCTTCCTGTCTTCGCCTGACAACACCGTGATCTATACTCCATTGTTTTAGGACTTCCCCGTTAACTGACGATTTATATAGATGTGAACGTGTCTCAACCCTCACTATGTTTGGGCCTACCCCAGTTTGTTGACGATTGTGATTAACCCTCCTGGCCTCGCATTTGAATATTCTTGTTTGACCCATGCAGGTTGCAATAACACAGAGCAGCACGGAAGACGACCAGCAGCACATTTATATATAACACAGAGCGGCTGGAAATACGATTAGCAACACATTTAAATATAACACAGAAAGACGAAAGACTTTTACGATGTGATGTTACCAATAACCCTACCCCGTTCAACATCAAGGTGAAATTATGATATATAAGAAAGAGCGGCACTTAAGTCAACCAGCAACACATGTATATATAACACATGCCTTCCTCTTCCTCTCTTCCCAGGCATATACCCTTCCATTATTGTTCTCTCCAATCTTACGTGATATTTCAAGTGACCAAAATATTGCAATTCATCATCTTATCTCATCAGGTTCCACTTAAACCTTGCGGTGTCGAGATGAAGTATAAACATCTTGAGAGTGCTCGATTATGGGCTTCATATATCGATATTTCCATGGACTTTGCTATTCCCTCCGTGCAACGTTTATGTGGTCGCCTCTTCCTCTGGTCCAATTAGTCTGTACATCATTGCTTGTTGTGGTATGCTGTTGATGGTAACCTACTTGCATGGCCAAACATTGCAATTGGCTTTGTTTTATCGCCTTTAATCGCCAACATTCTTCAATATTCAGCTCTTGAAGTATGGATGCATTTGTTCTTTTATTTATTCAGATATTCAGGTCAGGTCTTAGTCAGATATGACTGAGCTACCGTATAACAGTAGACGGTACTACCTGGTTTCTGTTAGCGCCGAACACTATATACAACAATAAGAAAGAGACAAACAGCTTTCTTTGGTCATGTGATGAGAAGAAAGGCATTGGAGAACATCGTGACAACTGGAAGGATCGAGGGGAAGAGAGGCAGACCAAGAGAAATGATGCTGGATGGATTGAGACGGTCGCACGGAGGAATATAAGCAGCAGAGTTGATCGAGAAAACCAAAGACCGAGATCTGTGGAGAGCCATGAACGCCTACGCCAGCTGGCAGGGCACTTGATGATGATGATGATGATGATGATGATATATATATATATATATATATATATATATATATATATATATATATATATATATATATATATATATATATATATATATGTGTGTGTGTGTGTGTGTGTGTGGCATAACGCAGCCAACATTATTTATTTTATCAACACATGCCGCAAAAAGAGGAAACAACATTAAAAGAAATTGACTTCACAAACGCAAATGGAGATTAGGACGTAAAACTTAACATCAAAACTGGAACTGAACAAGTGACAAATGACGTGGATTCTTAGAAAGATTTCATAAGACCAAGCTCGGAAAACCATTGGATAGGAAAACCACGTGACCCGCCTTCGCGCCAGTGCATAATTAACATATATTACTATTTCATCAGAAATGTTAATAAGCCCGCACTTTTGTCTGAACTCGCTCCATGGACGGATGTGAGAAGATTGTGTGACCAAAAATTCAATGGGCAAGGCAAAAGTCTGGATCCGAGGTACGTTTGTTAGCCCTTGATTAGACTAAGAACCCGATGTATCAAGTATCAAGTAATGTAAACCCATGTTTGTGATGTCAATTGAAATGTATGATTATTAATTAAAACCTCTGAAATGTAAAAATGCTCGACTGTAGATTCTAACGACGCAAAGCCATTCCCGGGCAGAATATTCTCTTCGATGAAACTACAATCTCTGATATTCTTAGAGATAATTATTAACTTTAAGAAGTGCATTACACTACTACATTCTATTCTAAACAACTGTGAGAAGTGATGATTCGAAAGCAATCTTGTGCATTTCACCAGAAACATTGTTAAAGATGCTATCACTATCTACAGCTGAAATGACAGTTCGTGTACTAGAATAAGTGCCTTGTTCTAAAACAGACTTATCTATGCCTATTTACGATCTAGAAAGCTGAGGGAGAAATCAATCTTTCCTTTCTCCTTTATCTATAGAATTAATAGGGTTTGGCGAAATGAATATTTATATTTATGTCAAATTTAATTAGATAAGAGCACTTAGGAACTGCAATACATGAGGAAGTTGTGCTTCGTGGAACACCATCACGCGCAGTGAGCTTAACTCATTACTCAACATAACTTAAAAACACAACACCACTCCACACCACTCATCACCACACAACACAACCCTCAACATCACAACAACAACAGGTAATGGAAGAGAGTTATTAGACACAAGAAGAAGAAGTAGTTAATTGATAAAACACAGAGAATTATTTATACACATTGTAAACACCATGGAGTAGAAGAAATGTTATAAATGTATGTCATTTATTTACATGCATCTTGACACCTTCTCACTCTTGTCATTGTCTCACTGTACACGTTCACTGACCCCAGGTCAAATGAAGACTTACATACAGCAGGAACAAGTTGATACAAGGCGTACACAGTGTGATAAACTCTGACCACCCCAAATTAACCCAACACTAGCTTAGAGAGAAAAGGAGGGGAGGGGAACTAGTTCCTACTTCAGGAATTTAGGTTTCTTTTACCTACTTTTAAAAGATTGTATTGGTAGGAATGTATATATTTATGTGAATACTCATCAGTGATCTTGGTGGCTCCATACCAACAACCACCCAACACATCAGCAAACTAACCACCTAAATCAGACCTGAGGGAGGGAAGCCGAGAGAAAGAGATGAACCACAAGTGAGATGGAGGATGACTTCGCTATGAGCAGAGCATGGGGATGCCTTCAGAGGAGCTATACGGGCAGACCTGAAGTGGATCCATCAGTCAATGGACCCTGGCTTACCTAATCCTCCAGTCACCAGGTTACTTTTCTCATAGGTAGAAACCACACCCAATTACAGGAAAACTGATATGTTTATGGTTGAGACACCACTATCATACTTAAAATGTACAACATCAAAATGTTTACTATGTTTTCACACTTGTTGACATCTCATATATTGATGCTTGTTATTGATTGTCTGGGACAATGGTCCAGTGTGCAACTGTTCTATTACTTTGTGTAAATCACAATAGAGATGTATGTACTGACCAGAAGGCTCAGGCCAGTCAATAAATGATTAACATGAATTGACCTTCGGTTAATTTGTCAAGTTCAAACCTATCTGTGTCAACAACTTCTTTGTACATCATGTTGTCAGAATCTAATGTGATTGATTATGTGTTTGATTGTTTACAGATAAATTAACTCATAATGACTTACTAAAATGGGGAAATACAAAGACTCTAGATCTATCAACTGCTCAACATCCATGTTTTCTTCATCTAAATCAGGCTGAGAAGATTATCCAGACTTTCCTCAGATTTGATCAACTAAAAGGGGGCTCCAGAGCTAAAGAATCATTGGAGAAGGGGCAGATTCCCAGTTAGTAATTACCATTCTTACCAGGGCCATAATCTATATCTCCTAGACATACTTAATAGAACGAGGCCTGCAGATAACTCAAGGTTCATATTCTGGGGTTATTGAAGATAGAAGAGGATGGGGCTCTACATCTTTTGTTAGAGATGGGGCATGCACTACAGTGATCTCCCACTCCCTTCAAAAATATATGACAATATATATATATATATATATATATATATATATATATATATATATATATATATATAATATATTATATATTATATATATATATATATATATATTTATATATATACGTGGTCTAAAGGTAAACCGCATGCTAGCTCTTAAACATTCAGTGCGTTGATTGTGGGGTAGGCATTTCTTTTCCCCTCACCGTTTAGTTGGATTTTAATGGTGACTTCTCGTTCAGATTGCACGGAATCTATTCTGAACCAGTTAGTCCCAGATGGTTTTACACTCACTGGTGCCACTTAACTATATACCTACAAAGCAAAATCTTGACCAAGAGCAAGCAGATGGATATGGCGGTTATGTACATGTTATTTTTTTTTTATTAAAAGGATGATATTAAACTTTAAAATAGTGAAGAATATTTCAAAGAATATCAAATAAGATCTAGTATGAATAAAATTTGTGGAACTGCGGTAACACTGTGGAAGCAAAATCATATAGTATAACACGAAATAACATACCTTTACAGAACACAATTACCAAAAACATAACACTGCAGTGCTAACATTCATCAGCAGGCACAGGGAAGGCACTACAGTGAGTACATTAAACCATAATATAATAACTTAATGAGAAAAACGGAAGGTGAAAAAAAAATGAGATGGATGGAGAGAACATGAACAATGAATAAAATGTGATGCTTATCTAAGAATCCCAGACTGTGAAAAGATCATGGATCTCGATGGTGATACTCTTATATAGACAGCCGTGAGAGCATGTGGTGTAATAGGAACGAGGGTAGGGATGGGAAGATTCCAGTGAAGAATCCAGATAAATACCTGGAAATGGTATATGACGACGGGCAGGAAGGTAATGTGGAGAATTGTGGAAGTACTGGAGATTAAAGATATTGAAAACTTCGAAGGAGTGCACTGGTGGATCTCCATACGATGCATGAGAGTGTGTCGGTAATAGATTGATCATTATAGGCGAATGCCAAATAGCTAACTATGATTATGATAATAATAAAACACGAATACTAAGGTCTGAGATGATTGATGTATGTTGTAGTATATACTTGTAAATATAATAGAGAGAGAGAGAGAGAGAGAGAGAGAGAGAGAGAGAGAGAGAGAGAGAGAGAGAGAGACAGACAGACAGACAGACAGACAGACAGACAGACAGACAGAGACAGACAGAGACAGACAGAGACAGACAGACAGAGACAGACAGACAGAGACAGACAGACAGACAGACAGACAGACAGACAGACAGAGGAGTATGGTACATATTATATTCCACCTAGGATATGCAGATTTGTGTAGTCTAAAATCATGAGACTTCTTTCTCCATACTGGGACTTCTTTCTCCATACTGTATTATATGAAATAGAATCAGTAAGGTTGCATTTTATACCATGTATTGTAGCATCAAATCGCGCAATGCATTTTGTTATTGCGGTTGTATATGATCAGACCACGCTTTACGCACAGCTAAGGATGGTTATTATATGGTGTGGTACTGATGCGTAACACCAAGATTATCTCTGGCTGTGTTTTAGTGCATATTTGATAGTGAAAATCATGGACAGGCGTATACAAGAGACAGCACGGATAAATCGATATACTGTGGATGTGTCAATCCCAGCTTCTCTCGTAGTTGTTCATCTAGCACTCGAAATATTCTCACTGTCTCACTGTCTATCTCACAATCTCACGCACTGTTATGTTAAATTTCTATGATGCATAATATGATAGATAGGTAGAGTAATGAAAAGTACGTTCTCAGCCGCGCGCAACATTTGAAGTTTAAATCATAGGTGGGTATAGCCTGCTCTGTGGTCCAGTCACTAAAAGCAAAGAACACTTTAGGGGTTTCCACTTATCCCTATGAACACTCGGTACCTCAGAACTGCGTTTGCCACACACATCATCGCCAATTCCCCTATCTCCTAGGGTGGTCAGTTGAACTTATATGCTGACATCTCGCTCAGAATGCAATGGAAAACTTAAATTAAATGTGTACATGGCCTTTGCAGTACAATGCGATCAAGCCCAGTTTGACCATCTTGATAATTTTACGTTCAGTGGTTTACCATTGAATGCTAACTCCGCCATCTGCGCATCAGAAGTTTAAGAGCGAGCTGATCGTAAAATTGCGTTAAAATATAACAGCGTATTGCAAATGACATGTACCATTTAAAATATTTACCACGCGAAGGTGCAATCAGGATTATCTGTTCGACTGGTGACGAGATTATGGTGACATTTCTCAAACTTTCCGTTATTATTAGAGGAATATGCACGAATCATGTATGTTAAACTATGTCATTGACATTGACATAAAATGCTGTAACAGTGTGTATACATTTAAAACAACTTACTACAACTAACGTCATTAAAATCAATGCAGCTGTGACAAGAAAGTAACAACTCTTACATTGATTCACATTAAGGTCACGGTGACTCGCTTCCTAGCATATTGGGGCGACATCTGCACGAGAAGCATGTTTTGTAAACAACACAACTACCACAGCCAAACATTGACATTAAACTGACATTTAACATCTCTCAATGTCACGTTTAGGCGGATTTCTAAAACTGATCCAGATTACACCAGCCTAACATTGGTACCAGGAAATGTCTTGGGAGATAAAGACGACGGGCAAGATACTGACAATATCCTCACCGAGAGACATATATATTCAATTTCATCATCCTCTGCGGTTGATATAAGTGTCTATATCTGTATGATACATATATATATATATATATATATATATATATATATATATATATATATATATATATATATATATATATATATATATATATATATCATACAGAGACACTTACATCAACTGCAGAGGATGATGAAATTGAAGATTTTTACATCACGTGGCATTCAGTCAATCAGGTGTCGTCTCCGCAGTGAAGGTTGCCTGCAATGGATCTCCAACACTGTCTGTCTCTCGCCTTGACTGTACATTCTGTCAGGCTGATGTTCGTCCATCTCTTGATGTTATCCTCCCACTTGTATCGTTGTCCACCTCTTGCTCGTTTGCTCCCAACCTTGCCTTCCAGTATGGTTTTTATAAGAGTATCATGTCTTTTAACTTGGCCAAAATATTTCACTTGTCTCCTCTTTATTTCTTTTATCAACTCTCTCTTCATTCCCAGTTGTCTAGGATCTCTGCGTTTGATTGTTTTTGTTTCCATGAAATACGACATATTCCTCTGTATATCCACATCTTCTGGGCTTCTATGCGACTTTCTAGTTGCTTGTTCAGTGTCCAGGCTTCCGTGCCATACAGTTGCGTTGCATATACGTAGCATTTGACAATTCTTATTTGTAATGCGTTATTAATCTCTCTAGATGTTAATGCTGATTTCATGCCGTTGAAAGCATTTTTGGCCATTCCTATTCTCTTTTTGATTTCCATTTCACTTCTGCCATCATCTGTTATTATATGTCCAAGATAAGATAAACTTATTATTTGTTCTATTATCTGCCCATTTACTGTGATGTTCATTGATGACCTTACCTTTTCACTGCTAATTATCATAGATTTTCTTTTTGGATGTTAATATCTAAGCAGCATTCTGCACTGTGCCTGTTTACTTGTTCCACTAGGTCTTGCAACTCTTGCTCACTTTCTGCTAGTAACACTGT
The DNA here is from genome assembly GCA_014155875.1 of Cepaea nemoralis. Lineage (NCBI taxonomy): Eukaryota > Metazoa > Mollusca > Gastropoda > Stylommatophora > Helicidae > Cepaea > Cepaea nemoralis. The sequence continues at coordinate 712,265 of JACEFZ010013347.1, forward strand.
ATCGTCAGAATATCTAAGACTGTTTATGATTCTTCTATTGATGTTGAGTCCAGGCATTTCAACTTGTTTAAAAATTCTTTCTGTGTATAGGTTAAAGAGGCTTGGGGACAGTACACATCCCTGCCGTACTCCTCTTTATATCTCTATAGGCTATACCTGGTAATACACATTATATAAAATTGGTCATCATGACATCATCATAATAATGAGAGATTTTAATACAAATGTGGGTACAGGAAGAGACACGTTTTACAAAAATTTGCATTTGGAAACTGAAATGTTGCAGGTGACACATGCATTGTATGTTGCACAGAAATCATAGCCAAGCCAACACATCTTTTAAACAAGATCCAAGAAAACTCTTCATACGGTAGTGCCGGGACAGCACTACCAAAAACCAGACAGATTATGTTAGTTAGTTAGTTAGTCGACAGATCATCCTCACTGCACATTGAACCTTTCAGTCCATAAGTGTTCAGACCCCCTCCTCGGTCAATTCCACAGCGTGTAGCGGCTCACGACACCAGTTCTGTGTTGGTTTATCAATCTTCTTTGGCTTCCTGCGTAGTGTTCTTGTTTGGCAACACCTCTTTTAACTTGCAGTTCTCGCAATCTGACCATGGATGTAGATTCACAGTCATCACTTTGTTCTCGCAAACGACATTACTTCTCGTAAAGAATTCAGTATGCCAGTCGTGTCCATGGCTAGTCCGCCCTCCACAGAAGTCTTACCTGCAAGCCTGTCAGACTGCTCATTTCAATGTACACCCACATGTCCTGGCACGAAAATGAAACTAATTATTGACAGCTGTGACCGCTCCAGAGACAAAAGATGGGGACCGCTCCAGAGACTACTTATGTTCAAGGCAAAAGCACAAGTTTCTATCTTCAAAATTCTCTCTCCAGTTTGAGTTGTTAAGGCCCATGCACTTCTCAATGACCGACCCATCTGTGTAAATAACAGCATCACCCTCTAAAGAATTCTCTAAGATCAAAGCCTCTACTTCAGCCTCCACAGCAACCGGACTTTCTTGTCTGTATTTTCTGTCTAGTTGGATGCGAACTGAAAATTACGTATATAGCTCTGATGGCACATGTACCCACTTCACGTGAACACATCTGTCGAAAACGTCCAGGACTGCTGACTAGATGAATGTTGCTTCTTCATGACAATGCCAGACCACATACTCAACAGAAAATTAAGCAACTAAGGTGGGAAGTTCTGGAACATCCGCCTTTCAGTCCCGAGTTAGCCACTAGTGATTTCCAGCTTTTTGGTCCACTGAAACCCCACCTTGGCGGGCAACATTTCGCGAATGACGCCGAAGTTGAATGAGACGTGAAAACGTGGTTTAGAAAACAAAGCACGCAATTATATGCAGCCGGTGTAGGAGGATTGATAAAACAATGGGATAAGTGCATCAAAGTTGGTGGAAATTATGTTGTGAAATAAAGGGACAATGTATGCATAAAAATAAGATGATTTGAAGTTAATAAATTTAGTTGTTTTTCTACAGCCAATTGTGACTTATTTATTGACTCCCATTCGTGTGTGTGTGTGTGTCTCAATCAATCAATCAATCAATCAATGGCACCTTGCCGTCTTGACAGAAGATAGTTTGTGCTCTAAAAAGGCATAATAACTTTTAACTATGGCGGTAGCGAGTGTGACTGATAAGGCCAATTTGCGCTGTAAATGTCAGTTCACAGTGGGTGCATGTGAACACGTGGTCATTTCCACCATCATGCACCATCTTACGTCTCAAACGCTTGGTGTGTGAATTTTCTGCAATAATTTTCTCCTTTGACTTTATTCCAGTTCTGATATTTGCCCTCCATGCAACACGTTCAGCGGCGACTTGCTCCCAATGTGCATTATCAATGCCTGTATCAATCATGTCCCGCTTACACACATCTTTGTATCGTAGTAGAGGCCGACCCTGAGATCTCTTACCCATCTGTAATTCACCAAAAAAGATATCCTTTGGTATTCTACCATCATCCATCCTCCTAAGATGTCCTATCCATCTAAGTCTACGAAGACTGAGCATGGAATAAACTGTCACACAACCTGATCTTTCCAAAACTTCAGTACTTGTGATTTTGTCTTGCCACTTAATACCAAGAATTCTTCGCAGACACCGCATATGAAAGCTGTTTAAATTGTTCTCTTGGTGTGAGTAAGTTGTCCAGGTTTCACTGCCATAGAGAAGAGTACTAAGGACACAGGCTTGATAGACAAGGACTTTTGTTTTGGCAGTAAGCTTCCTGTTCTCCCAGACTCTTTTTCTTAACCTGTTAATGGACAACGTCTCTTGGAATTCTGCAGCCACCATAATCTGCGCGTGACCAACACCTTCTTTGACACGAAAACTCAACACAAGGTGTCATGGAGACACCCCAGATCAAAGAACTGGCACCAACTCGACCTGGTGCTCACTAAATGCAGCAACCTCCGAAATGTACAGCTGACTCGCAATTATCATAGTGCTGACTGCGACACCGACCATTAACTCGTCTCCAGCAAGGTGAAGATAAAGCCCAAGAGAATCTACAGAAGCAGAACAGAAGGAAGACCACGCATTGACACCAGCGGCACCCAAAATAAAGAGAAGGTCAACCAATTCATGCAGGCTCTAGCGGATACAATGCCTGGCCCCACAAACGCAAATTCCACCGAGAGATGGAGTCATTTTCGTGACACCATCTACAATACAGCACTATCAACATTTGGCAAGAAGCAAACTAAGTCAACAGACTGGTTTGAAGCACACTCTGAAGAGATGCTCCCAGTCCTGGAGATAAAGAGACATGCATTCTCAATGTATAAAACATCACCTTCAGAGCAAACACTGCAGGCATTGCGAACGGCCAGAAATAGAGTACAACAGATGGCAGGAAGATGTGCGAACAGGTGCTGGCTACAGCTCTCCGCTCAAATTCAAATCTGTGCGGACTGTCAAAGATCTACACAGGAGCTTAGAGAGTTAAGACGGAGCTATACCGAGGACACCAGACAGGAGAGACACAGGCACTATATTTAGCTTGACAACAGGACACACTCGTGTCAACTAAGAGGTCATTGAGTGCTTATGAGCGAGGGTTTCCCAAGAGTATAGGGAACTCGCCTCTCGACGAGTAACTGGAGAATACCAGTTACTGTCGTTAACTGACCAAGCGTGCTAGGACTCTACGCACGCAAACTCGCCAGCGCACGGAGGACTGAATGTCCGTGGTTCAATGCGCAACCAGAAGCGTGGTCAGACTGGGACAAGGACTGATAGAGAACAGACGTGTTCACTAGAAACTTATATAGTTTATCAGCAATAGTGTTAGCTAGGCTTTAGATTCCAATTAGTTAATAGTATCAGTATTTTCACCTCTTCAATGCATCTGTGAAACATACCATGTTGTTGATTATCCATGAAGTATTCCGCTCGCAGAGCTTGTGTGTAAATAGCTCTAAATAAAAATGTATCCTTTTGTAAACCACACGAGTTATTGGTTCGTGTTGTGCAAAAGTACGGAGTCCTGAATTACCTGTCGCAAGTAGGTTGCTGACAGGCAGGACCCATTTGGTGTCAGAAGTTTTCTGAACCAACGTCTAAAGACTCTAAAATTATTTTGTGGTGTTAAAATTATCCAAACTTGAATTATTTATTATAGAATGTTTGAAATAGATTGTTTTTTCGAGAATGAACACCAAAATACTTTAAAAAGTAACATTTGTGGAATTTGAGCCACAATTAAAAGAAAATAATCAGAAATTGTGTAATTCTGTGAAAAGTGATAGCAAATGTTGATGAATTTGGGTAAATAAATATATGTACAAAAATGTTGCAAAGTTATCCAGCACACCATCGTACATTTCATTGTGTGTGATACAGCCATCAATGTCAACATTCATCACATTTAAGAAGATATTAGCTACTAAACGGAATCTATAGAGCGTAGTTATACCAACCAGAAGGAAAGTGAAAACAAGACGACAGTGACACTCATATGACGAAGCATCTTACAAATCATGACAATCATTGATACTATCATACCATTTATTCATTAACATCATTATCATTATGCAAATCACATGTGTTACTGATCAACCGCATGAAAGATGAACTTGTATTTGTAGTATATACATGTTTTCTAAAGTATTGATGCTCTACTAAACAGAAGCATCAGTTCCCCAATCAAGTCAATCATTTTGTGTACGGAAGTCAGCGGTGGAACATCCCAAGTGCCAAGCTTTTCCAACCGATTAGATGAGTATATTTTCGAATAATTTTGATACTGACCATTTTAACGATGCATCTTTATTTTCAATAGCAATGTAAATAACTGTACAACTATTGTGTGAAATTGAAATATTATTGTTGTGAAATAACATAGAATCACAAAATGGCATCGTTAAATGACTGCATCCAGACAGGCAAAGCACTAGGCCACACTGGACAGGAACTAGAGAAATGGGTTGATCAAAGATACAAAGAAGAATTAGCTCGACAGAAGGAAGAAACAGATAGAAAAACTGCTCTACAGAGAGAAGAAGCAGAGAGAAAAGCCGCTATAGATAGAGATGAAAGGGCATTAGAAAGATAACATCAAAAAGAGATGAAAGAAGCAGAGGAAGCTACCAAACAAAAGCAAATTGAGGTAGAGTCACAGACGAAACAAAAACAGTTGGAGGTAGATCACGCCAACAAGCAAGCAGAGGAAGCCACTAAACAGAAGCAGATACAAGTAGAGTCAGAGACAAAGTTAAAAATGAAAGAGTTAGATATAGAGTCAAACATTCAAATAGCCTCCAATAAACAAAAGAGCCAAGAGGAGCTAAATAAATTTTTCAAATATGAAGGCCTTATCAAGCCATACAGCGTAGGCGATTCCATTTCTGCATGGACTGAGAATATAGAGTTTCAACTTAAGACTCAGAAAATACCTTTGGCAGATTGGGCAATGATCTACATGAGAAATCTCAGTGGTGAGCCATTAAAAGTAAAAGAATCTATACCTACAGAACTTAGGAGTGACTATCAATACATCCACGATAGAATCATGCAACACTTCTTACTTGACGCTCCAGAGTATCAGATTCAATACTCACAATTAAAACCGAAACCTACTGAAACCTTCCTAGATTACGTCTCTAACGTGCAAAGTACATTTAACAAATGGCTTAGGGCGGCAAAAGTGGGGAACAACTTCGATAAACTGCAAGATCTAATGGTAATGGACAAGGTAATATCCACGGTCTCTACCCCGTTTGCAAAGTTCCTCCAACAGGCAGACATAGAGTCCATTCAAGAGCTAGAAAAATGTGGGTCTGCTTATTTTCTGCAAATCGTGATATCTTTAAAACCAACATCCATGATACTGAGATCACTGCCTTTCTGAAAAACGAACATAATAGATCGTATAGGCAAAAAGAGTATCGTAAGAAAGAACAGCCCTATCAAAAACCTCCACGTTGTGGATATTGCAATTTACATCATCCCAATTATTCTATGTGCGATAGGAACCCAGCATATCCATCTCATTTAGAAACAGTCATAAAGAAGAAAGAGAATAGAAGAAACTCGTTCAAACGAGCTATCAAATGTTATTTTTGTTCAAGCTATGGACACTATTCGGCAAAATGTCTGGGCAGACAAAGGATGAAGGCAAACAATGCTATGCTCATCGATACGTCATCTGACGATGATAGTGTGATAGACTCTGAACTTGAGAATGTGTTACCAGAGAATGTGTGTGAAAGTGTTGCAGTAGGTACTGATATACTTGATTTCAATAAATGTGATACATGTAACAGGTTTCATGCGGATGGGAAATTAAAATGTGGTCACGTTATTCCATATTCCATCGAAGATACTAGCGCAGCTAATGCCTCCAGAGGTAAATTGAAGTTCTACGATGCACTGGTAAATAACCAACCATGCTAATGTTTACTGGATAGCGGGAGCACTTTACTTGGCCTCAGAAAAGAACTGGTGAAACCAGAAGATTACACGGGTGAATTTGTCAAATGCCGTACTTTCTCTGGAACAATTGAGAAATAAACACTGGCAAAAGCGCATATAAATACCCCGTTCCTTACCGGCACATTTACGTGCGCAATCCTGCAAGACCCTTGCACGGATCTTATTTTAGGGTGTTTAGACTCATTAAAGAAATGTACTGACGATGATATATTAGCCTGGAAGGAAACGAACCTGGCTAATGCTGTAACAAGGTCAGAAACACAAACACACTACACTGACCTGCAAAACTAGATGTTACAGCTGTTAACACCTTGCGGTGCTACTAACAATAATACTCGACAAGAATTTATCTAGGCACCACGCACCGACCAAACTATCGCACCTTATATTAAAATTTAGGTGAGCGAGCGAAAGTGACCAAAAATGCATCTTGGTATTTTAGAAGACACAACGGAATTCTCATGCGTTATTACACAAATAATAACCATGAAATTCAGCAAACGGTGTTACCTGTAACATACCGACAAACTGTGCTGAAAATCGCACATGAGTCACCGTTTGCTGGACATTTGGCCTATGACAAAACCAGAGCCAGAATTTTGTCACACTTCTACTGGCCGAAATTCTGTTCTGATATAAAATGTTTCTGTCGTTCATGTACTATTTGTCAACATCTTTTAAGAAAGGGTAAGCATGTGACGGCCGAAGTTCAACGGTCATTATTGGCATCAAGACCTTTTGAGTGTGTAGCGGTCGATATTGTTGGACCCCTGAATCAGGTGTCGAACAAGGGAAACCGTTTCATACTGACGCTCGTGGGTACATGTACCATGTGGATCGAAGCAATTCCACTAAAGTACATCACCTCCAATGATGTGGCAAATGTATTTTTGCACTTATTTTGTCATTTTGGTTTTCCGCGAACGCTTTTATCGGATTGGGGAACCCAGTTTATTTCGGCTGCTATGCAAGCATTAACAAACTTGTTAGGAATACAGCAGCATTTCTGTACACCGTACCACCCAATGAGTAACGGCATCACAGAGAAAATTAACGGGGATCTGAAACACATGGTGGCAAAAATAACAGCCGAAAACCCACCTGAATGGGATACGCTATTACCAGCTGTGCTTTTTTCCCATCGAGAAATTCCGCACTCAAGTACGGGTTTCTCACCTTTCGAACTAGTGTATGGGGCGAACCCTCGTGGACCCCTATCAATATACCATTAGCAAATTACTAGCTTACCAGAAAATCCAACACCGGTAACACCATATGAGATGGTAACAGACACACGCGATAGAATCATGAAAGCGTGTGAAATAGCTAAAGCATCTTTGGAGAGGAAAGGACAAATGTACCGCGAGTATGCAAACAAGGGTGCTAAAACAATACACCTAGAACCGAATCAGAAAGTTCTACTTTTGCTACCAGACAAACGTAATTTGTTACTAACATCTTGGCAAGGGCCATTCAACGTCGAACGTAAAATATCAGATGTCGACTATGAAATATCGATAAAGGGAAAATTAAAGTTATTTCATATCAACATGCTGAAACCATATTTCTCACGACAGGAACTACCGACAGACGAACAAAATGCACCCACACCAGTCAATCGGACGACAGACGTACACAACGCAACTACACTAGGTAGGGCGACACACGACAGCGACATCGCAAACACACTTAGCCAGGTAACAGCACACGCAGCTAATACCACAACAGTACTTAACCAGACAGATGACGACAGGAATAGAATTACCAGTCCCTACTGTAGACACGACTGGGACCATCGATAGCATACGGATAGAAACCAAACTTACGGACGAGCAACGACGACAGATGATAGATTTAGTGACAGAATACAAGGACATTTTCTCCGACATCCCAGGAAAGACAGACAGAATAGAGCATTCCATCATTCTGACTGATAACACCCCTATCAAATGTCGACCTTATTCCATCCCTCTAAATTATAGGGCAAATCTCGACAAAGAAATACTATCTCTTGAGTCGAGTGGAATAATTCAAAGATCACAGTCAGAATATTCCTTTCCTATCGCTTCTTGTCACCAAAAAGGACTCAACAATTCGCCTCTGTGTCGATTTTCGACGTTTAAACAGAGTGACAAAGATCGATGCTGAGCCAATTCCAGCATGCGAAGATTTGATCCTGGATATGTCTACATCTCGTATATTTTCCAAACTCGACCTCACTCGAGGTTACTGGCAAGTTCCGATGGAAGAAAATTCAATTCCTTTGACAGCTTTTTCTACACCTCTAGGGCTCTATGAGTGGCGCTTTCTCCCTTTTGGCCTTCGTAATGCTCCTGCCACTTTTGTACGTCTTACTAGAGATCTTCTCCACGGGGTGACCAATACATCTACATATATAGATGACATATGTGTTCATACTGAAGACTGGACGTCACACCTACTGAAACTTCGACATGTCTTCGACAGGTTGCGATTATTCGGTCTTACCGTCAAACCAACTAAGGTAGAGTTGGGCATGGAGGAAATTGACTTCCTAGGCCATACCATCTGCAGAGGCCAACTCAGAACAGACGAGAAAATAGTCACGAAAATTCTGAATTTGACTATGCCAACGACCAAGAAACAGGTCCGGAAGTCTACTTGGTCTTGTAAACTACTATAGTAATTTATTCCCAATCTGGCGGAAATCACCAGTGTTTTTTCAAATATTTTGAAAGCTTCGGCTAAATTGGATGTGCAAGATGCAGCGTTAATTGGCGCATTATCAAAATTGAAATATCTATTCAGTGTACCACCTATTTTGCGTTTACCTAATCAAAATCTTACCTATTTTCTCCACACAGACGCAAGTGCGATTTCCATATCTGGTATATTAGGCCAGTTTTACGACTGGAGGTTCCACTCTGTAATGTATGTAAGCCGTAAAATCAGCCCTGCTGAATCAAGATACTCAGCTTCTGAATTAGAGGGCCTAAGTGTAATCTATTGTGTGAGAAAACTGCATAGGTTTCTGGCAGGTACAGAGTTTGTAATCCAGTCCGACAACTCTCCCCTGGCGGTAATGCAGTCTGGCATCCCGCAAAACAACAGGATCTACAGATGGTCCTTAATATTGGCAAACTATGCCTTTACAATCCAACATTTGAAGGGATCATTGAACTCATTGGCAGACATTTTAAGTAGACCTTCAAATATAGAGATACCTGAAGTACAGGAAAAGAGCGACGATTTATCACCAGTAACAGTGACACTGTAGTTATGAATGAAATCAGTGCCGTGTGTGATAAAAAAACTTACACTTTGAAGTGCGTTAATATCGCCAGTCGACTAAACTGTGCAAGAGAAACAGTGCCGTTATGAGTAAATGAACAGGCACATTAGTGTTACTTCTACAGCGCTAACACGTAGATAAGCAATAATTACATCGAGAGTGTTAGACGTGAACCTACGGAAACTAGTAGGGAGCTTTATATATAACCACTATCCTGAAAGGAGAGCATATAAGACTGTGGTGAATTGAACTATGTAATTACACTAGTCTACAAGTAACAGTGATCGAACATTACACCGGACAGGACGACGTTAGTGTGGTTATATATAATTGTGATATGTATAGTACATTGTTTTTTTAAACAGTGCGCATAACCTCATTGTTTATAGTTATAATTGAATTGCAAATGTCCAATTAAATATATGACATTATTTATGTTAGTTCATAGGTATAAGTCACCAACATTTACTTAAAAACCTCATTTAGATTAACACCTACGTTAGAAATGCAATTATTAGACATTACTTTATCACATCACCATGTAAACATAATCATTTATATATTAATTTGACTTAAAATATCATTTCTAAACTAACCCAATCATTGCAAAATTAATATCATTTCATTTACCAATAATTACTATAAGGTAACTAACCCACTTTGCTTAAATGTAGTTAATTAATTAGGTTATTTCCCTTAGGTTAATTTAGCACAGCACACGAAATTACTATAACTTAGTTAGAGTAGTTAGTTTCATATGATCGGTAACAAACCATCATCACAAACGTGTATAATATTTTGTATAGATATGACGCGTGCAAAGACATAGCACAGTCATGTGGCGTGAAAACTTGTGCGGTTCAGCCAATCATTTATTGTATATATGTAATGTTCATTTATTTATTATTATGAACCATATTTTAAAGACGAATGAATGTTTTAACATAAGTATGGTATGAAAGTATGGAACGAAAGATGTATAATAGGAGAGGAAGTGAATGAAGACAAAGTAAACATTGAATGAGAGAGAGAGAGAGAGAGAGAGAGAGAGAGAGAGAGAGAGAGAGAGAGAGAGAGAGAGAGAGAGAGAGAGAGAGAGAGAGAGAGAGAGAGATTTAGCGGAATTTTTTTTTCTCCGCGATAATCGTCTTATTATGACTTGTCTGTGTCAATCTGTGTAACCAATGTGTTGTTCAGTTTTAAGTGTGTAACTGCTATACTTTAAAAATAGTAGTAGTAAATAGGGAAAGTACTTTGAGCATCTTAAAACGAAATTGTGGTCATAAATAAAGGTAACCGACATTTGTAGCCACAATAATCCGATTTACGGCGCTCGAAGTCATACATACATGTAGGATAGAAACGCATACACATGTTAGCAAGTTAATTACATTGCAGTTTAATAAATAACACGCAAACTAACAGGAAAACAAACACATAAAGGTTGCAGTCACCTATTTATTTCTAAAGAACGGTAACTCGAAACAGGGGACACAATAACTTCTTTAGAAAACCTGAAGGTAACATTGAAAATATTTCTTCACAAACGGAAGTTTAAAGGTGAAGAGTAGAACATAGAGCATACGAGTTGGTACTGATATTATAGGGGAACATGAACATTTATGCTCATGTGTTGTTCTCGTAACAGAGACAACTTGTAGCGGGTTGTCATTTTGGGCAATTTGAGGACAGGTCGAGACATAAGTCAAGGGGCAGAAGTCAAAGGACATAGGGTCAAACGACGGAAGCCAGGACATAAGTCGTAAGACAACGGTTCCGGATCAATACAATTCCCAAGAATATAATAGAGGGTATATCCAACTATAATGATGTGATGCACTACTCAATTAGCCGAGTGAATCAATATACCAGTGTAAAAAGGAAGAGAAGAGAATTTGTTCTATCCCTAGAAGAGATACGTAAACTTATGAGATCTTTGACAAAATTGGACAGCCAATTTTTCAGTGACCAATTCGTGTTACATACAGGAGCTAAACGGTTGTAACACTACACGCAGAGTAGAGGAGCGTGTAAAAGATCTACACAGGAGCTTAGAGAGTTAAGACGGAGCTATACCGAGGACACCAGACAGGAGAGACACAGGCACTATATTTAGCTTGACAACAGGACACACTCGTGTCACCTAAGAGGTCATTGAGTGCTTATGAGCGAGGGTTTCCCAAAAGTATAGGGAACTCGCCTCTCGACGAGTAACTGGAGAATACCAGTTACTGTCGTTAACTGACCAAGCGTGCTAGGACTCTACGCACGCAAACTCGCCAGCGCACGGAGGACTGAATGTCCGTGGTTCAATGCGCAACCAGAAGCGTGGTCAGACTGGGACAAGGACTGATAGAGAACAGACGTGTTCACTAGAAACTTTATATAGTTTATCAGCAATAGTGTTAGCTAGGCTTTAGATTCCAATTAGTTAATAGTATCAGTATTTTCACCTCTTCAATGCATCTGTGAAACATACCATGTTGTTGATTATCCATGAAGTATTCCGCTCGCAGAGCTTGTGTGTAAATAGCTCTAAATAAAAATGTATCCTTTTGTAAACCACACGAGTTATTGATTCGTGTTGTGCAAAAGTAGGGAGTCCTGAATTACCTGTCGCAAGTAGGTTGCTGACACGGACACTGGAAATATAAGAGGAATGTACAAGGGCATCAAGCAAATTGTCGGTCCATCAAAAAATAAGATGGCCCCTTTACGATCAACTGAGGGGGTAATCATAAAAGATCGAGCGAAACAAATGGATCGCTGGATAGAACACTACTCAGAGCTATACTCAGTGGATAACACTGTCAGCGAAGAAGCTCTGGAAGCCATCGATCAACAGTCTGCCAAGCATGCCCTGGATAACGAACCTTGCCTCACAGAAATCAGCGAAGCACTAGACTCTCTCAAATCCGGCAAGGCACCTGGAAAAGATAGTATTCCACCTGTAATTTTAAAATGGAGCAAAGAAACAATCATCCCAGAACTGTATGCAATATTCCAGCTCTGCTGGAGAGAAAAATCAATACCACACGATATGAAAGATGCAAACCTCGTTACTCTTTATAAAAACAAAGGCGACAGAAGTGACTGTAACATTTATCGCGGCATTTCCCTACTCAGCATTACAGGCAAGATTTTTGCCAGAGTAATCCTTAAAAGATTACACATTCTTGCTGAAAGAATCTACCCCGAATCGCAGTGCGGATTTAGACCCAACAGGTCCACCATCGATATGATTTTCTCACTCCGGCAGCTCCAAGAGAAGTGCAGAGAACAGAGGAAGCCATTATATATTGCCTTCATCGTCCTCACAAAGGCATTTGACCTCGTGAGCAGAAGCGGTCTTTTTAAGGTCCTTAAAAGGTTGGATATCCACCCACCCTTCTTAGTCTCGTGAAATTATTCCACGAAAACATGCAGGGGACCATTTTATTTCACGGCTCAACATCCCAGTCATTCAGCATCAGCAGCGGAGTAAAGCAGGGCTGCGTGCTTGCTCCTACACTCTTTGGTATCTTCTTCGCTTTTCTCTTAAGGTAGGCATTTGGGACTGCCACAAGGTCCAGGATTCAGACCCATAGAGTAGTGTGCTAACAACACAAGCTTTGTATACTTGAGCTTTTGTACGCTCTGTTAGTCTATTATTCTCCCAAACTCTTTTAGCTAGCCTGGAAAATGTTGTGGCTGCCTTTCCAATGCGTCTGTCGATTTCTGTCTCTAATGAAAGATTATCTGATAGTGTCGACCCCAAATACACAAACTCGTGGACGACCTTCAATTCGTAATTAGAAATTTTGATTGACGGAGGCGCACCAGCATCTTGTTCCATCACCTGTGTTTTATTTAGGCTAATGGTGAGCCCAAAGTCTTTGCAGGCGGCTGCAAAACGATCTATGAGCCTTTGGAGATCTTCTGCTGTATGAGTAGTCAGTGCTGCATCATCTGCAAAACGTAGTTCTCTTACGCATCTTGATCTTATTTTTGTCTTTGCCTTGAGTCTTGATGGGTTAAATAGTTTGCCATCAGACCTTGTGTGGAGGTATATGCCTTCAATGGCAGTCCCAAATGCCTGCCTTAGGAGAACGGCGAAGAAGATGCCAAAGAGTGTAGGAGCAAGCACGCAGCCCTGCTTTACTCCGCTGCTGATGCTGAATGACTGGGATGTTGAGCCGTCAAATAAAATGGTCCCCTGCATGTTTTCGTGGAATGATTTCACGAGACTAAGAAGGGTGGGTGGACATCCAACCATTTCAAGGACCTTAAAAAGGCCGCTTCTGCTCACGAGGTCAAATGCCTTTGTGAGGTCGATGAATGCAATATATAATGGCTTCCTCTGTTCTCTGCACTTCTCTTGGAGCTGGCGGAGTGAGAAAATCATATCGATGGTGGACCTGTTGGGTCTAAATCCGCACTGCGTTTCGGGGTAGATTCTTTCAGCAAGAATGTGTAATCTTTTAAGGACTACTCTGGCAAAAAATCGTGCCTGTAATGCTGAGTAGGTAAATGCCGCGAGGTTGTTGCAGTCGCTTCTGTCGCCTTTGTTTTTATAAAGGGTAACGATGTTTGCGTCTTTCATATCTTGTGGAACTGATTTTTCTTTCCAGCAGAGCTGAAATATTGCATACAGTTCTGGGATGATTGTTTCTTTGCTACATTTTAAACTTTCAGGTGGAATACTATCTTTTCCAGGTGCCTTGCAGGATTTGAGAGAGTCTAGTTCTTCGCTGATTTCTGTGAGGCAAGGTTCGTTATCCAGGGCATGCATGGCGAACTGTTGATCAATGGCTTCCAGAGCTTCTTCGCTGACAGTGTTATCCACTGAGTATAGCTCTGAGTAGTGTTCCACCCAGCGATCCATTTGTTTCGCTCGATCTTTTATGATTATCCCCTCAGTTGATCGTAAAGGGGCCATCTTGTTTTTTGATGGACCGACAGCTTGCTTGATACCCTCGTACATTCCTCTTATATTTCCAGTGTCTGCACAAGTTTGAATTTGAGCAGAGAGCTGTAGCCAGTACCTGTTCGCACATCTTCTTGCCATCTGTTGTACTCTATTTCTGGCCGTTCGCAATGCCTGCAGTGTTTTCTCTGAAGGTGATGGTTTATAAATTGAGAATGCATGTCTTCTTATCTCCAGGACTAGGAGCATCTCTTCAGAGTGTGCTTCAAACCAGTCGGTTGACTTAGTTTGCTTCTTGCCAAATGTTGATAGTGCTGTATTGTAGATGGTGTCGCGAAAATGACTCCATCTCTCAGTGGAATTCCGGTTTATGGGGCCAGGCAGAGTATCCGCTAGAGGCTGCATGAATATGTTGACCTTCTCTTTATTTTGGGTATCGCTGGTGTCAATGCGTGGTCTTCCTTCTGTTCTGCTTCTGTAGATTCTCTTGGGCTTATCTTCACCTTGCTGGAGACGAGTGAATGGTCGGTGTCGCAGTCAGCACTTTGATAGCTGCGAGTCGGCCGTATATTGCGGAGGTCACTGCGTTTAGTGAGCACCAGGTCGAGTTTGTGCCAATTCTTTGATCTGGGGTGCCACCATGATCAGCTTGTGTTGAGGTTTCGTGTCAAAGAAGGTGTTGGTCACGCACAGATTATGGTGGCTGCAGAGAAATGCAAGAGACGTTGTCCATTGTCATTGATCTTCCCAACGCCAAACTGTTCTAGACATGAAGGCCAAGATTTGTGGTCGGAGTCCAAACCTGGCATTGAAATCCCCCAGGATAAAAAGATGTTTCTCCGGTGTTTCACTGACTTCTTTGCTGAGGTCATCATAAAACTTGTCTTTAGATTCTGATGCTGCAGTTAGTGTTCGGGCGTAAACACTTATAATACTAACTGGGCCTGTCTCTGTCTGGAGTTGGAGCTTCAGTATTCTTTCAGTGCCATCATTTGGTGGTATGATGGAATTAAGCAGCTTGTTTCTGATAGCGAAGCCAACTCCATGCTCCCTGGTCTCTCCGCACGGCTTGCCATGCCAGTAGAAAGTGAAATCCCTCTCCTTGATGCTTCCAGATTCTTGGAGTCTGGTCTCTTGCAGGGCGACAATGTCTATCCCCAGCCTTAGTAGTTCGTTGTTTATCACTGCAGTATTGCGGGCATCCACAATCTCGTTTAGATCGTCTGAGATGCCGGGGGTCATGGTTCTTACGTTCCTTAGGGCCGGTTGTTTTTTTGTTTTTTTCTTGTTGCTAGGTGTATAGATTCCGGTCCATGTGTCAGGATTTTTCCCCTAAGCTCCACACACCCTCAGGAGCAGATGAACCGTGGCGACACAACACCTTATTGACTGGGGGATGCCCAGGCGGGCGGTAGCTGTCTAGTGAGATGCGATGATCTCTCCCCCCGTCGGAAGTAGCCCCTGGCGCCATGCTCTACGCCAATCGAGCATTTAGACTTATAAACGGCAAATGCTGCTTCCCGTGTTGTGTCACCGCTTTACGCGGTGCTGAGGCGACCTCTTCAGGGCACAAGCCTGGGCAATGGAAATCGGAGAACCAGCTGTTGCCCAGTAGCAAGTTCCCCCTCTCCACGTGGCCGATGTTGACCAAGGGAAGTAGCCAATGCAACTTGGTATCGGTGCCGTCGCAGGAGTTGCCAGAACTATGTTGTTTACAACATGGAACTGCCTTAGGGTCTTGTCCGGATTTGTCCTCACGGTTTACTCCCGAAGCCTTTCCCATGTGGGTATACCCGCAAGGCAGCGGAGGTTTGGGATTTAGAGTTCCCTCTCTTAGAAGAGATACCAACCAAGGCTGACGAGCCTCCTCTGCTCGGGAATCAATAAGGAGGGAAGTCTACCATTCTTCCTTCCTGGCAGTGACCATACTGATCGGATGACCATTGCCTTTGTCTCTACTGAGAGATCCTCTGACCACCGTCACTGACTTGAAACCATAACCAACAACCATCTGTCGGCTGCTAAGTCCAATCCACCACCTGCTCACATAGCTTCACGTTACCCTGTTGGGGGGGGGGGAGACCTAAACGGGTACTCCACCTTGCCCAAGGGTGTCCCATAGGCTAGCAGAGGGAAGGAGGCACCTTACTTCTCCTTTGATAGGGGGTGCCCCTACCCCGCTATATATATATATATATATATATATATATATATATATATATATATATATATATATATATATGTATATAAAACTTAGATTAACCGTCACTTGTTTAACTGTTAGTTTCTGTTATCCGTCATCGGCTTTAATAAATGCTTGAGTATCAATAACATGACGCTATGTTTAATGTCACTACTGCCTGGGCTGAGCTTACAGCTAACATAATGAATGGGTGGCATAAACTCTTTCCTGAACCTATTGACGAAACTAAAGGAACTGAGACTGTTAGTGATGGCGAAATTGTGTAACCTTGCAACAATGTAGGGCTATGCTGTGAAAACGTTACGCCAGAAGAGGTAACAGATAGGTTGGAATGTGACACAAAGGATAGAGGTTTTAAAACTTTGAACGATGATGAAATTGTTTCTAGTGTGACTATCATTGAAGAAGAAGAACACGATGAAGGACCAGTTCTTAACCAAAATACCTATAACTAGCCCATCAGAAGCAGAAAGGATGCTATCAAAGCGCATCGACTGGTTTGAAATTCAAGAGGACGAAAATGTAACACAGATCCTTCTGCGTAAGATACGGAACATCGCCGCGCAGAAAGCTCGAGCCTCAAAGACGCAGAAGGAGATGACAGATTATTTTAAAGTAACACAGGTTTATAGTATCACTATACATTTCTGTACATTACTACTTTTATATTGAAGTTTCTATTTGTCATTTTGTAAAATTAAATACAACGAGTATGTATTATTCACTTTTTAAGGATTTTATTTTCATTTTCGTCCCAAGCCCGAAGTGAAATTATGTTACTGTAATATGTATTAAGAGATTTCTATTATCTGCATATTCGCTTATCCTTCACAGCCCTGGTCCGGAGGATGACATTGAAAGGTTCCTTTACCCGCCGTATGTGCCTTGGTCATATGGTGTTTGTTAGACCCATATTTGTATAGTCCAATCGCCACTCTGTGAGTGATGCTCACACCGTCCGCCTTTCTTCTGAAGACATTTCCAGGTACCCATGTTAGGCTAGGTCCTGCTAGGAGCACAAACATATTTGAAAAACAGACCCCCTAAAGATTTTAACCAATGACCATAGAGCAGGCAATCGAGCGTCTATAGTCCGTGTAAAATTAAAGCTTTCTTTCACGATCAATATGGGTTTTTTTTTAATTTTAACTGTCTGTTGCATCGTAATAAAATGTTTCCTGCCTTCTTATATTTACCACCACCCAAAGAATATGTCTTTGATAGGTCCAAAGACAACTTAAATCACCGAAAGCGGCGACATTTCTTTGATGTTTTGGCGACAAACTAGTGAATTCACGTTAGCAAACTTGTTTTATAGTAATATCCGTCAATTCTGATGGCGAAACAAGGCGTAGTGTGTATTCTCACTACATATTTCCACATATTTTGTGTCTTCTTACTGTATCTGCTCCCTTGGTCACTACTCTCCTCATTCCCTCTGAATTTCAAACCTTTTTAATTGACCATATTCAAGCATCTCTGTGTCTAAGACGTGATAGTCTCCGCTAACCATACTGCAACCATAAGCACCACCGAAAAATTAAAGTAATATTAAGCTCATGCCGTTTCTTGTTGTAAAGCAATTTTTTTTTTGGGGTGGGGGGGGGGTGGGCGGGGGGGGGGGGGGGGGGAGTTGAAAACACGATTGCAATTCTCGAAGTACAATATACAGTAGATAGTAAATAACAATTGATTGTGTATTTTCTCATTCTATGTGCTTTAATATGTTATCTGCCAGTTGTCGATCGAGTAAAATATTTCAGCCTGAAGTGGGTACTGGGAAATGTCTTGGAAAATGAAAGAGCCGGTGTGATATTGACCGTATCAGCCATTGGGACCGGCGTGTAGGCGTATTGACCATTGCGCAACTGCGATTTCCTCCCATTCAAGTGATATGTAAATATTGACATGTGATGTTATTCATCATGATGCCTACCACTTCACGTGACATTGGGATACACAGATTTTTCTAGCGAACATGTAAAATTAAAAAAAAAAAACAACTTAAATGTTTCTAGACTTCGTCTCTAAATACGGACTAAACTTGGTACCGGTGAGTTGGCATACGAAGTGAAGGTAGGCCAAAGTGAGACTGATCCTATCACCCGCCCAGTGCCAGTTATTCTATGAAAATGTGGGCCCAGCATCGTAGGCTCATTGCTCCTTAAGGTGTGTACATATATTCTTGACTTACTTTACTGTAAAGATATTCAGCCAGACATGACAGATGGAAGTTAGTACCGGCGCTATATACAACAAAATATTACAGCACTACTATCTTTATGTAAAGTACTGTAGAACTCCATGTCACTCAACAGATCTCGTTTCCTTGTATTCTGGATACATTCAATAGATTACATTTCTCCATGGCATCGTCTTAGACAATCAAACATCATTTCTGTCAGTCTGCCTCTGACTCTCTTATCCCTGATATTTCCAGTCAACGACGTTTTCCAAAGCCTCCCTTCTCATTAGATGACCACTATGTGGGTGAAACATTCTCTTTCTCAAACCCAGTTGAAGTGACTGATAAAACAATATACATTTAATCTGAATTGCAGCTCTCTTTTTGTCCATATGTCCTTAATTTCTTTCACATGTGTTTCATCTGATGTTATGATTGCTCCCCTTTAATCAACAATCAGCTGAAAGATGCTGATGATGACAGAGATGTCCTGTAAAGGATATGCGAACCAAACAAAATTGATATATAATACAATATATCTCCTCTAATTTTAACCATTTTCACATGTTGTGACACACCCCTACTTCTCATCTACTGCCATGAATTTTCTAAATTGTGTGTGAAAAAGACATGCTTCAGAATATGCAGCAAAACTTCATTTTGGATGGTTTTAAGGAGCAATTCTGTTGAGATTGTTGAAGACAAGTGGTGTTTGTTTCATTATCCAGTAAATTAAACAGGATTAGCAGCAAAGGAGTATAGAAAACACTTTAAGTGCGATTTTTTAATACTTTTTACTTCTTTAATTGCAAATGATTTTAAAAACTATATTATTAAAATTTTTATTATATTTCTAGCCTATGGCAATAGTGCCAATAGTAGCAATACTAGACGTTCCTTGTGAAATCCCCTTTAATTTGATAAATAATACAATATATCTGCAACAATTTTAACAATTTTCATAACATTATTGTGAGACACTTCTACTTCCCATTTCTGCGATACATTTCTGTTTGGTCAGGACCCAATTTTTGTTTGGCAGGCAATCAGTTAAATATTTAACCTTATCGACTTAATTATGCATCCACTCTCACATTATAGTATGTGTGTTATCATGTGGATATGGTATTACCATTTAAAGATCACACATTAGATGATGTAATGGTTCGCATTATACTGTCAGTCATTCCTGGTAGTTGTAAGTAAAGGTAAAAGTCACTTTCACGTGCAATGAGACGTTTTATGTATATGGTGCAAGTCTCATATTGTTAAAGACAAGTCAGCATTCCATATTCGTGATATCAATATCACGTCGGCCGTGTTTTACTTCCTAATACATTTCCTGGTATCTATATTCCACTGCGTGGACCTGTAAGCACAGGTCAGTTATCAAAGATGGCGATTCTAACATCTGGCCACGGGTTTCCAGGCAAGCGTGCTGGCCACTGCGCCACCTCCTGGCCGTTGTACCTAAGTAGATAACAACCTGATCCGTGGATAGTTAGCCATATCTTCAACAGATAATCCTCGTTGCACACCGAACAACTAGTCCATAAGTGGTCAGCCTATAGCGACTGACGACAATAGTTCTATGTTGGTTGACTATTCATCTTTGCCTTCCCGCATGGCACTCTAGTCTAGCTTGACAACCTCTGTTTGATGTACCTGCTGTATACTCAAATTTGCCTTGATATTCATCGTTACCAGTCATGTTTCATCTGCATCACAGGATGATTCGCTGTTGTTGTTTTCGTGGACATTTTGTTTTTGCGACGAAGCTGCAGTGACAACAGAAGAGAAACTGCGCTAGAGTGAACACACACACACACACACACACACACACACACACACACACACACACACACACACACACACACACACACACACACACACACACACACACAAAATAACAGACATACCACAGCCGCTCGACTGCTTTATTAATTTTCATTGACTACATTTTTAAACAGTGGACAAAACAAATGGCCAGGACCTTCGATAAATTATTTTGTGTATTTGGAAAGCAAGAAATGTAGGTCAACCTTTGGAAATTACTATTGTTGTGGGGCGCAGAGGTGTTTCCAAGGCACCAGGGCCGGGTTATATACTGGCCAAGACCTATTGACGCGTCCTCGTCGAGCGTCCTGGGCAACAGGTCCCTTCGGGGTCCTGGCTAAAGTCAGTAGGATCGCCGATTCCTCCGAAGTCGGAGAGTGTCTGCCTGTACGGCGAGGAACCACCAGTCTGCACACCAATAAGCCAGACATGGGACAACGGATACTCATGCAAAACTCAGGTCCTGTATGACATCACACTGATGTTGGACAACAGGATGCCTTAATCCAACATACAGGACTTCGCGTTGGAGCTCAAGCCAACGAACACAAGCAAGCAACTATTGTTGTGTGTGTGTGTGTGTGTGTGGGGGGGGGTGTGGGTGTGGGTGTGTGTGTATAGAATGTTGCGGCGATAGGGCTTCATCAGTAAACAGCAATCAATCAATCAATCAATCATGTGCCATGCCGGAAAGCGTGGTCGGTCATGACTCGCCATTTCACTCGATCACCAGTGTCGTGGATCAGCTCAGTGTTCCTGTCTCTTCCATGCCATGTGGCCAATAAGAAACAAATAAAAAATACACACACAGAATCGTAAATGACACAAAAATGACAACTTTGTGGCAGGAAAATTTGATGAGACCATGTAAAATAGAAGTAAATAAGCAGAATAAAATGAAACATGTGGTACTTAACTTAGAGGCTGGTGAACCCAGACGGAAGCCGCGATAATAGAAGGCAGTGGAGGGATGCGCGGTCGTGTATGGGTCGTGTGGATATTGTCACACGGAAAATGTGGAGAGATGCATGAGCAATGTCAAGTGAAAATTCATTAACATTGATAGGAAGGAGAGACGAGTTGCCAGTGCGGGGTTAGGACAACACGGGAAGAGGCAGGAGAAATGGAATATATAGCATGCCCCATCCTTGTCAGCGAGTGTGATGACGATGTCATAGCGACGTTATAACTGAGTCAGCGCTTACTATTCTTATGGCTTGAGGCTGAAACGTCTGAGTGGTTTCGGCCTCAACTGTTGAATGTTGACAATATACAGACCCAGAGCTTTTGACGGGCCTAGACGGGAGTCTAAGTAGACTGAAGATTGAAAATAGCGGAGAAATTTTCTAAAGAGTTTGTAGAGCGTGTACTGCAATTATGTGTACTGAAAAAAGTACTTAAGCTTAAGTGTACACAGAAAGAGATGGATATCGTGAAGTGAAGCGTGCCTGTCGAATACAGATGAAAGAAGAACAAAACAAAACCATTCTTGAAGACTTATTTTTCCCAGTCGGACAATGACAGATCAGATGAGATACTTGTAGAGGGGTTGGGGTTGGCATACGATAACAAAGTTGAGTAAGTTCAATTTATAACTGTGTTTGTTATAATAATACATTGATGCCATTTCTGTAAGAGACTTTATCGACTTTATAATTTAAAAATTATCAATTTAAACATTAAATTATCGTTTTAAACATTCCTAAAATAATCACTATAGACGATACAACATGTTTTGGAGAAAAGGAACTTGTTATATTCTCGGTATAGTTTTAGTGTGTAGTTAATAATTACATAACCAATGAGGAACTACGATTACACATGTCTCTCCACACAGTCTTGCGCAGGTCCGAGGTTGGTTTTCTGTGGACAAAGACATGTCAGGTTTACTTGTTGTCTATAACATATATATTATTTATCTACAGGAAAATAAAACATAACGAAACATGACTTTGAAAATATCTGTTCAGAGATCATTAGATAGAGATATTATGTTTGTCATTTCCCTGTGTGTGGGTAGCTAACTTACTGACTTGTTTTTTGATCAACAAAGCTATACACATTCATACACAAAGACGCAGAGACGCACATATATCCAATCTAAGGTCATGCAAACGTATGCACAAACACATAAACAACAACACATTACGTCGCACGTGCAATCATATATACAAAGAACATAGAGCCACCCCAAAGTAACATAAATTAGTCACACACAGTCACATCAATGAAGACACACAGTCACATCAACAAGTACACAATCCCACACGCGAACACAAAGACTCAAACAGACGCACATACAATCATGGATGACACAAGACACACAGAGCTACAAATACAGACACATACATACAAAGACACATAAAATCACACACAGAGGCACTTACACGCAGTCAACATACATAGGCAAAGAGAAAGAAAGAGGCACAGTTACATACACAAGCACACGTACAGTCAAGTAGTAGTGGCACCTTGCAGTCTTGACAGACTAAAGTATGTGAGTTGGAATGTGGCCAATATTCCATCACAATGCCTAGGCAGAGCTTCAGAGAATCATGTGGCGCCCAAACGACATGACCTCTTTCTCGGCCTAGTCTTGTGTATTCCAGAGGAATGGGTAACCAATACGTCTGGCACAAGGTAGGCTGCAGACGCTGGCGGCACAGCGTCGAATCCTCCGAGACCTCGCCACCACGAGCAGGTGGCGAGTGATGGCCAGATCCTGACACCCACGGGACCCGGCTTAGTGGCGTTCAGCCAAGTCCCATAGGTGAGGGCCTCATACGAGACTGGACCATAGGGGCGCGCACTACTATCAATCACAAGTGTCCGGACCTGTGTAAAGCGTGCACTATCGTCAGACTCTCCACCTGACTTTTAGCGGCCACCGCGACCCGCGGGAATAGGCCCGCCAGAGCTACCACAGGAGACATTGCTTCCATTTTGCGGCTCTGGCGACCAGCGATAATAGGCCCGCCGGAGATTGTGTTCGTCTGTTGCGAACAAATCTCTACCGAGACTGAATAAGTAAAGAAACGATAAAAGTAGTGGTATTTCAATTGCGCTTGCGCTCCCACCTATGCTACGCCCTTCATGTGTCTTCACAAAGTAGGACTAGAGTCAAGCTCAACAGGGTCTTCTTTCCCCGCTGATTCTACCAAGCCGTCAAGTAAACAAAGTCAAATAGAGTCACACTCAGAGACAAACACAATTAAATATAATCAAGCAAGAAAAGACAGACATAGATACACACAGCTAAACACACGCACACACACACACACACACACACACACACACACACACACACACACAGAGTCAACAGCGACAATGAGAAATAAAGACACACACACATATACACAATCTTTAAATGTTGATAACCCAGCACAAGGCACGTGTGCACGGAGACTCGAACTTCAATCTTTAACTGTAATAGGTGGCTGTGATACCGCTTAACAACATGACTTTCACGGGGATCTGCAGCATCAACATTTACACGATTCATACAGCAGCTAATGGGACATCAGAAATTGGAAGAATGTGAATCATTGCTAATGCCATCCTTGTACTGATGTACTATATATTGAAATTCTACTTAGACTCCGAGTCTAGATCTGTACATGGAAAGAAAATTCCCTTTCGACATGCAACAACCGAGGCCGAAACAAATCAAGACATTCCAACCATGCGCCAGAAGAACAACAAGTGCGGTCTCAGCTGCAATATCGAGATGAGGTTGTCATCAAACGCCCTAACAAAGGAGGAGCCTACTACACAAGGGAGAGACAAGGCAGACATACATATATAACTGCAAGCAGCTTTAGACACACTGCACGAATGCTGCACGGAATCAGGCTCTGTCATCAATTCACACAAGGCATTCGTTCTATGGTGCTCATTGAACAGCAGAGTTGACAGGGAGGTGTTACCATATATCACAACACATGTCAGTATGACCAATAGAGAAAGATGGTCAAATATGTGAGAATAAACGTTGAGGCTTGTTATTGTGGGTGGTAATGGAAAGGACCAAGAATGGACACAATACTCTAAAAGTGATGGCAGCGCGGATATGGTGCACTCGATATAGCGACTGGTGGAGGGGTTGAACCCGCGACGTCAGCATCAGCACACCAGACGTTTAAGAGCGAGCGCTATTATCCATTCGGCTATGCTGACGTCCATGGAGGAGTCTCCGTGGCGAAGTGGTCAAGCCGTCTCATTCGATCTCCGAAGGTTGTGGATTCTATTCCGGCAGCGTCCTTCTGTTCAAGAGTGCATTGTTTTCGGAGTCGCCTGTGGGGCGTCTCTGGATCCACGGAGTTCGTGCTTTGTGCGAAAGAGACTGGGCCATATGGGAAAAACTCGGTGCAATTAAGTCGACCCTGTCGACATTTCAGCAACTTTTTTTTTAAACGACACAATATGTCAGCGTCTGATCATCTCGGTGATTGTGTATGGTCTGAGACTGCTCACAATATCTGACAGCCAGCTGATGAAGCTAGAACGCATTCAACATAAAGACCATGCCAGTCATTCCGGGTTGTACCTAGTATATGTATGCAGCACATACTGGTTCTATGCCATCCATATAAGACAGGTACAAGTGCTCGAGACCACGCTATACCTATGGATCGCAGGAGACAGGGAGCATCCGTTGTACGAAGCTTTTTATGTGATACCAAGTGAAATAGGTTGAAGACAGGCGGGTTATGGATGGCACAAGCTGAAGACACAAACAGGCAGGCGTATGGAATTGATAGGATGACGCATGGAGAAGAATGGGTCGTGATGCCCGTTAATAATGAAGCATTGCATTAAGTTATAGTTACATTTAGTCGAAAATGGGCTGCGAGTGTTACACAAGCGTCCGTGCAACAGCTCATTTAAGACAACTACATACTGGAAATGTAATTATATACATTGATGGGTCTCTGGTAAGAAGTAAAAATAGTCGATGAGGCTTTTTTTTTTTTTTTGTAAAGACAAATACACACTTTACAATAGGCTAGTTTGACATATGCTGTTACAATATCTAGAGTGAAAATGAAATATGGGGTTATGACGTCAAGGGTTTAGGGAAGTACAGCCAGACATATCATGTTTGTAAGGGACTCACAGAGAATGCTTCTTGAAGTTGGAGCAGGCATAGTCCAGATGTAATGCGAGGCATCGTTCTACACGTCACAGATTGCGTGGGTTTTCTGTCCCGGACGTGTAGGTGTGCAGGGAAATGCCTGAACTGACAGATTAACTGCAGCTGCCTCTCTGGTCGGAGAGTTACTTTATGATCAAGGTAATTTGGTGACGTCTCTCTTGGATCGGGTAGAGAGTGAATTGCACGGACGGTGTATCAATATCTAGACAGACTGGCTAAGAAGGGGGTGAGTTGTGGGTCTGGACATTGCCTAAAGCACCGAGTAAAAACCTGGGGAAATGTTAATCAAATTACTACTGGAATAATCAGTATGGGCACTGTTCGGTAACATTTGAGAATGAATAGAATTGTCCCTATTGCAGTGATGGCGATTCGTATATTAAGTATTAATAACATATTTACTATGTTTAATTAATTGGTTGGTTTGTAAATCCGCTGGAAGACAATTTTAATTTCAAAATAACATTTTCGTATTGTTAATGTGAATAATAAAGACACACACACACACTATATATTACATAATTTATTGTCTGGCATATTTTGTTGCATCTCGTCAGGTGCATAATTCAGAAAATGTTCATCATAGTTAGTCGACAGATCATCCTCGTTGCACATCGAACCATTCAGTCCATAAGTGCTCGGATCCCCTCCTCAGCAAATCCCGCAGCGTGTAGCGGCTAACGACGCCAGTTCTGTGTTGGTTTATCAATTTTCTTTGGCTTCCTGCGTAGTGTTCTTGTTTGGCCACCCCTCTTGTCTGGCTGCTGAGGATGGAGACGGAGCGCTTATGGGAGTGTCCCGAATGCTGTGATGTCGGTTCCTAGATCAATCAATCAAATCAATCAATCTTTTAATTTGCTGCTCCCGCAGTCTGGCCATTGTTGTAGATTCACAGTCATCACGTGGTTCTCGCAAAAGTCTCACTTCTCGTAGAGCATTCAGAATGTCAGCCTGGTCCATGGCGCGTCCGCCCTCCAGAGTAGCCTCACCTGCGAGCTTGTCAGCCCGCTCATTTCCTTGTACTCCCGCATGACCTGGCACGAAGATGAAACTAATCTTTGCCAGCCGAGACCGCTTCAGAGGCAGCAACCATTCTCTTCGGATCGACCCCTCCTCTATCCTCTTGATCATGTTCATTGAGTCGCTAAGGAAACAAGCCCTAGTGAATGTCTGTGTCTCGAGCCATGTTATTGCTTTACTTACTGCCATGACTTCCATGGTCAGGCTACTTGTGGTTTCAGTGAAAGCACCAGAGTCCTCCTTCACAATTCTCCCTCCGGCCCGAGCTGTAAAGGCCCATGAGCTTCTCACATGTCGGACGACCGACCCATCTGTGTAGATGACCGCGTCACCGTCTAGCGAATTTTTGAAAATCAACGCTTGTACTTCAGCCTCCACAGCAGCCGGATTTTCTTGTTTGCATTTTCTATCTAGTTGGATGCAAACTGAAAAGGATGTGCAGAAGTCTGTTGGCACTTGCACCCACTCATCGCCAGGTTCTAAGTCCTCAAGTGAACACACCTGTTGAAGAATGTCTTCGGCTTGACCCATCCACGACCGTCCTCTTTTTAACCTGCTGCCCTTCACCTTCCTAATTTCACTATGCAGTGGATGTTGTGTGTTTGCGTTAATTCTGAGGTAGGCGCGTGCCCTGCAAACTTGTATTCTCTCTTCAATGGTTGGAAAATCAAGAAGGTAGCGCATCGCCCTGCATGCTGTATCTCTTGTACATCCAAGAATAATGCGCATAGCTTCATTCTGTATCCTTTCCATCCTTTCTATCTGCTTATGGCTGAGAGTCAGGATTGCCATTGCATACTCCAAAACAGACATGACCAGCCCCTCGTACAGAAGACATAGATGGCGCTGCTTACAGTTTGCTGCCGCCATCACCCGCATCGCTTCCAAACCCCGCTTGGCCTTTGTTATCACCTGGTCTATGTGCACATTATAAGCAAGGCTTCGATCAAACCGTATCCCCAGGTAATTCATTGCCTGCGTTCTTTCCACCGTCTCTGAACACAGCATTACAGTTGGTGTTGGATTGTTGACAATATGATTATTCAACGAGAACCAAGTCACTGTTGCCTTTGTTGGGTTGACCATTGCCCCAGCTTCAACACACCAAGTACTTATGCGATTGAGTTCAGTTTGTAGTTCCACAGCAACCTCCTCTCTATCCTTACTCTGACGATACACTAAAACATCATCGGCATACGACAATGTCCTGCCAGGTCCAGCGATCTGCTCACTGGTGATTCTCACTGTGTAGGTGTTGAACAGTACCGGAGATAATGGTGATCCCTGTGGTAGGCCAGGATATATTGTTGTTGGTTCCGAAGTCCAACTGCCACATCTAAAAACTACTTTCCGTTGGAAGAGGGCTGCAGCGATCCAACTAAGGAGGAATGGACTTACGTTTAGTTCAAGAAGCTGAAACATTAAAAAAGCCAATGGTACTCTGTTGTATGCGTCCTCAAGATCAATCGCTGCAGCAACGGTTTCAGTGCCTGAGTGGAAACCTTCATAGACATCATGGGCAAAGACTGCTGCATTGGTCCAGGTTTCTCTTTTTGGACGGTACCCACCCATCCATGTTCATCATGTATTAAAGTAATATAATGTAAACTCTTTCAACTAAGCAATTTCTCTTTCTCTTTCAACTACTAAAAAACAAAAACAAAAAAAAACATTGTCAATTGTTTCAATGTCTGCACGCTAGACTGGTACACTTTTCATTGGCAAAGTAGACGTGTTGTCATATCTGAGTAACTGACTTGGGATAGGCCTATGTTGGTAATATTGTATCCACATGTTTAAGAGGCACTATGAACATGGGGGGATTCATTACATAATGTATATTGATTCACAGTTTTTCATTACAAACCAATTTCAGCGCTGGTCTCGGGCACTGCCATGTACATATCTGTAAAAATCTCCCCCACTGCCTCGCCACATTCTCCTCTGAACCTACGAACAAGGCACTTGACTAGTTTTCTGAAAAACAAGCACCACATGGCAATGTTAATATTTTAAGTATATATTTGAAACTTTCAAGAGTTGATATAAAAGTGAAATGTTATTGCTGACTCACAGAACATGTGTAAATCTATATACACTTCTTTGTTCTTCAAATTACAGCCTCGTGTCGTTTGGTGAATGTTAGCATATTCATCACAGCCTCCTGTATCATGTATTACATTTCATTTCTGGCGAATGTTAGCATGCTCATGACAGCCTCCTGTATCATGTATTGTATTTCATTTCTGATGACGGCGATTACCCATTCCATGACAGATTGTCAAAAAGTGTTTCTCTACGTACCTGCTTGTTTCTCCCGATTCTAACTTTATTGTCATCACAGCGTTTTATAGCTTTTCCCCTTAGCATAACGTATCCAAAAAATGTTGGTTGTCATCTTCTGAGGCGAGTAATAAATTATCTTCGTGAATTATCTGCAAGATACGCTGTTTATCTGTCCTTGGTGCACACACACACGCATACAATATATCTATCTATCTATCAGTCTGTCTGTCTGTCTGTCTGCTTGTTTGTCTGTCTGTCTGTCTGTCTGTCTGGCTGACCCGGCCCGGCTTCACCCAGTCCCTGGTGGGGAGCATCTCATTTAATTCATATAAGTAGTCATATAAGCTCCCGTTCCCGACTGTCTGTCTGTCTGTCTGTCTGTCTGTCTGTCTGTCTGTCTGTCTGTATGTCTGTCTGTCTGTCTGCCTCACCGGAGGCGTCTCTGCTTGAGGAGGGAGTGCACTGTGGTAATATCTGCTCTTTCAAGCACATATTTGTTTGTTATCTGGTCTTTCCACGATATGTCCAGGATACGTCTCAGACATCTCATATTTCTCAATTTCTCAATTTCAATCATTCCCAGTAGCGAATTCTTCACTGCAAAGTCCATACCGTGTTGCCTTTTTTCTGCCTGCTCGCTACCCTTCCAAAGAAAAAGAGTAATTTGACAGGGACATATAACCCGTACCAGTTGCCTCTCGCTTTGATTACAAGGCCGGTTAAAACCAGGGATGGAGCTATTGCCTCTCTATAGCACAAAGCCTGGGCTAAAATATAGAGATCATGTGTTGCCCATGCAGCATGATCCCTCTCCTCTCGGCCTGCCTAGTTCACTCCAAAGGAAAGGTAACACCTCTACATCTGGAACAAGACAAGCTGCAGAAGCTGCCGGATCAGCAAAGCAATGCTCTAACTGTCCGCCTGTCATAGCTTCGATCCTAGACCAGCCGCCAACCAAGGCTTAGGGCCTGGTCTGCCGTGCGATGACATTTTATCTGTAGGTTGCATTTCCTCGCACCAGGGTAAGGTTTGTACCCTCCTAATTGCGCTCTTCCGCCCGAAGCCGTTGGCACAATGTGGGGTGTCAGGTTTGGTAAGAGCCGCCCAACGTTCGGCGCTAACAGAAAGCAGGTAGTGCCGTCTAGTGTTATACGGTAGCTCAGTCATATCTGACTAAGACCTGACACCAGTTAAAAACAGCATACGAACTCGAAAAGAATCATTTAATGTCTAACGAGCTGGGAGGAAATATGCTGAATACAGATAAATTACACATTGCGGTTCGCTTTACATATGATCAATATGAAGGCTTCCATGCCTTTTAGCTAGTTATAAACACTTTAAATTTTCGTTCAGCTGCCAAAGATCTGTGAGATGTATACATCAAAGTTATGCGGATACTCGGTGGCCCGCTAGAAATGAAGGCTATGCTCAGGTGTGGCCGCCGGTCGATAGACCTGATCGTAATAAATCCAAGCTTACCACCAAGGTTATCCCCTTCTTCTTCTTTTTCTTCTTTCGTTCGCCTGAAATATGTCTATAACTGCAATGTTGTCTCTTGTATGAATTTAACAGTCTTTCTTAGTTCACTCAGCGGTCCATACAGTTTATCTTCCACTGTTGTCTCTCTAGGTCAGAAGGTTCGCCTGGATATGTTGTAGTTTGGGCAGTCCTGGAGTATGTGCTCTGCTGTCTGCGACGCCAAACCACATGTGCACATGGCTCAGTCACCAATCTTCAATTTTGTATACATGTGGTTGCATAATCTATTGTGACCTGTTCTGAGGCGCAGAATAATGACTTGTTCTGGTCTGTCCATTACGTGGTAGTCATGTAAAGCAGGTTTTGCTGGCCTTCTGACTGATTTTATCAATTCTTTTAATTTAGTGGTATGTAATGGGCACATCAGGTTGTTCTTCTTTTGCTCCTTCCTTAGCCAAACTTCTTCAATGTCTATACTGTTGGAATCACTGGTGAACAATTAAATGATAACGGTAGAACCATCTTGTATGGTAATTATATCCTGGTGTACAGGCAGGGAAAAGACCCGACGATTGCCGCTCAATAGCTGCAAGAAGTACATCGAATATCATCATGGTGCAAGAACTCAGGTGGTGCAGTCATTCGACCATAAAGCGACGTTAAGAAGGTTCCTATTGGATAATTATCTATTCCTCATATCCATGTCAACGATGAAACAGGCCGGAAGGGGCTTTGAAATAATTATTGCTCTGTGTAATATGTAGGTGTGAAATTCAATCGAAGCCTGACATTCAAATACCACACAGATCACATGACAACCAAGACCAGGCAAGGTCAGTCAGCAATGAAAATAATGACTGTAGATAACATTGGAACAATGGTTACTTGTTGTAGCATAGAGTGATACTCTCTACTATTGAATACGTCCTTTCAATTCTAACAATAAGCAATACACAAACAAACAACTTGAAAACAACAGACAATGAACAAATGTGGATCATTCGTCAGACTTTCCTGCTATGGGTGACAGACTAAAACTGATCAAAGCACGTGATATCCTTACAGTGAAGGCCTATTAACACTATTCTACCCTATTAATACCTACAGGAAAATGATTTGATCGAGGACAGTCTAGGATGAAAGGTGCCGAGGAAGCCTTCCACCAAGTATGCAAACTCACAAACATCAATATTGGAAGGGAATTGATACCAATGCCAGTAGAATCCTGTGTTAGAATCTCTGTCCATATCAATCTTGAGATCAAGAGAGAGAGAGAGAGAGAGAGAGAGAGAGAGAGAGAGAGAGAGAGAGAGAGAGAGAGAGAGAGAGAGAGAGAGAGCAAGATCCTGCCGCAGAAACAGAGGTCAAAGCGCTAGTACACGAAAACTATGAAGAGGGCGATACAGTGGTGTATTCAAATGGCTCGCTAGTCTGGGGCTAGCGAAGTGAATGAGCATTCTCAGGAAGCTCCAGTAGCAAAACTGTCAAGGAAGCAAGTGTTGCTTTTGCCGTGACAACAAGCAGCCTAACGATGGGAAAACTCGGCCGTCCACCAATGCTCTGAATTGGCCCAGCACGTAGAAGTATTAACAGGCATACATACTGAGCGATCCAATGAATATGATACAGAAGGTTCAGACTAGCGACATACGACATTAGTGAATCGACACACTGAACACATCACAATTAGGTAAGCTAATTTTCATCTATGTACTTTGGCACTCAGGCTGAAAGGCAAATATCGAGTCGATCGGTTGGCGCACATGGGGATAACTAAGGGGGGGAAAAGCAATGGATGGACAGCTAACATCAGCGCGATAACAGATGATGTATGAATACATGACTTAACGGAAACCTGAGAATCTGCTTCCTTGTCTAGAGGGAGGTAGATAAAAGTAATGCGGAGAGCCGCCAGACATGAACATCTAATCAAGAACACAAGTCATTTGATCAACCTATGTAGAACTCGCACGATCAATCAATATATGCTGGCGGAGATCTTTACGTGGAGAAGACAAAGCGATCTGCTTCCAAACCGCTAGCGGTTGATGACGAACGCAGTGTGTGAGATTTGCGAAAATCGTTCACTACCACATTTGCCACAGGCGCCGTTAGGTAGTATAGATTTTACGAAAAATATAAGAAAAGAATGGTCTTCTCAATCTAGTGTGTTGAATAGGACTTGGAACGAACATGTGATCTACTCTATGTTACTATATAAGAGACTTGAGAACATTTGGTATTCGTATTGAAGGTGGTCGCTAAATGGATATTGGACTGTTTCAGTCATAAAGTAAAGGTGAATAGAAGACCTTTTGATATCAACAACATGCAAGTGTATGCACCAACATCAGACAGCAGTGATAATAGCATCGACGAAT
Organism: Cepaea nemoralis; assembly: GCA_014155875.1. Classification (NCBI taxonomy): domain Eukaryota; kingdom Metazoa; phylum Mollusca; class Gastropoda; order Stylommatophora; family Helicidae; genus Cepaea; species Cepaea nemoralis. The sequence goes on from JACEFZ010013347.1 coordinate 744,968, forward strand.
GTTATAATGATTTGGAGAAAGCCTTCAATAAATGCAATTATTCAGAATTAAATATCATAATGGGTGTACTTTATTGCTCAAGTTGGAAATCAACGGGACGGATAACAGTAGGCAAGTATGGACTAGGGGAACATAATGACAGAGGTTGCAGACTTTTACAGTGGTCAATAGAGCATGATAAGATTATTTTAAACACCTGGTATCTGTCACGAGCGCCCTGAGTTAACCCAGATAATAATACCGACGTTTGCGTGGCGTATATTTCCTGGGCCACAACAGTCGTACTAACAGAGTAAACACAGCTGCACAGGTTACATCGTGTCAGCCCATAAACACATTTGGTGGTGAGTGAGAAGGAATGGATACACAGAGTTGGCAGTTCATTAACAAGTAGAATCACATATATTGTCAGCTTAGGATATGGAATGGTTCCGTTTGTCATCTATACGGCCGGACATCAGACGGAAATGGCTGCTGGGATTGTCACCACGGAACAGAAGAGTGACAAGTTTGTCAACATTTGAATGCAGATGGAAGCCGTGAGATCACAGGGGCAGATGTAAAACGGAAGTACCTAGTACGGAAAACAGTGCATCTGTCAATTCTTGGTTTCCGGAACATCAAGGATGATTGGCAGCTTGGTATCGAAACTCTTTCTTGGGAGTTTACAGAAACTAGCTGGCTTGTTTTGAGAATCTAGGCAATTACTGACAACTTTGACAGGATTTAAGCCAGGAAAATAGTTCTTGACAGGGGATGATTTGCCACTGTGCCACCTGTGTGGGGGAGTAAAGGATAACGTCACGTGGACAACTTTGGTAGTTTGCCATATAAACTCGAGTTGAGATCAACTAGGGTGGACTTGAATAATGCTCTAGACAGAGTGCAGGGCACTGCAGTGCCAGTGGAAATAATATCTACCGTGTGTTAATTAGTGACTTAATTTTACACGTGCCTATATGGCAGATGTAGATATTATTTATAGGACTGCAGTAGTGCCATTTAAGGTATAACTTATTATAATATATTCGTTATAATTACTATAGACTGTGGCCTTGTTAAACTATAGTGTGATGATTAGCACTGTTAGTGGAAACTAGCTAGAGTAGTGAAGTGATACTTGGCTCTGTTAGCTAGAATAGATTAGTGAAGTGTTGATAAGCTTTACTAGTTGAGAATTGAGTAATGAAGGATAATTGGGATCTTCCCGTAGGTGTCCCTGGTGGGCGGGGTTCCGCATTCTGGATGCTGATTTTTTCTTTGTCATAGCCTGATTCGGCTCTAGGTGGGTAGCTAATCTGCTCTATGACTAAGTCTAGTTAGCTAAAGATCAGTAAGCAAGGTGATAGGCTTACACTCAGCCAAAAGGATCAGTGACTAGTACTATCACCAGATGTGTTGTTTCTATCCTAGGTTCCCTACCAGATCCAAGGAAACTCAACAAGTTTTAAAAAAACCCATTCGGAAGAACACCCGTTCAACCATCAATAAAGTGCAGACAGAACGTAACTGAAAGCTAAAAGCAGGTTGATTCACCAAAGTGAGTGATGCATACTGATGCACCACACAGCATCAGACAGTAGTAACGAACCGAGAACCGGCTAAGAGTACCTAGTGTTAGTACAGTAACAATTAACATTAGTAATTAGCACTTATGGACTGAATGGTTCGATGTGCAACGAGGATGATCTGTCGACTAACTAACTATCTAACTAACTGCGTACACACTGCAAAAGACTTGTGCAGTTTGTTTAGGAACATTAGGAACGGACATTGTGTAGAGTGCAACCGGTCCCTGATTAACTCTTAATACCACCGGTGTCTATTTCGGATGTTCATGAAATTGGATTACCAGAGGTCTACAGAGGCAAAGCATTATCCGGCAGGATGGTTCCGGCAACGGGTGAGACGTACTTGTTCTGACGTAACGTGCTGTGGTCTATCTTTGCTGTGATCAGCTGACTGAGTTGATGTCTGAGAGACAGAGTCTACACACTTTATAGAACACGTCACACATTTTCTTCGCATACACGTCTCATACACGTTACACTTTTATTTAATAAATTAATCTTTATTAATTTCTAGAAGCAAGAGTTGTTGAGTATGTTGCGTTGGGGAAGTATGAGAAGGGGGCATAGTACGACAGTGTGAGAGTGATAGGAAAAGGTGTCCATAGGCTGATGGAGTGTGTTGGACGGAAGCGGGTGGATTCTCCAGAATATTGAGGGGGGGAAAAAAAATAATATTATAATGTGGGTGTCGGATCTCCTCACTCCAGGGACGACACTTTAAAGGAGGACACGACATTATTGGGGGCTCGTAACGTGATATTTGGACAGTGGGATCTCTCGTAAACGGGATCTTTGGACAGCGGGATCTATCGTAAACGTGATCTTTGGACAGCGAGATCTCTCGTAAACGGGATCCTTGGACAGCGGGATCTCCCGTAAACGGAATCCTTGGACAGCGAGATCTCCTGCAAGCAGGAACCTTTGACAGTGGGATCTTCTGACAACGGGGTCTTTTGACACGGGATCCTTAGTTATAAGAGGGAGATATCATTTTGGAGAATCCAGCTAGAGTGAATGTGGATAGGGGTTAGGACTAATATCTTACCTGTTCACACTTCACACGTCTGCATAGGTCTGTGGTCCTGATTCTACTCTTGTCACTGCGTGAATGTGCTGTGCATGGTAATATCTAGATTTATAGTACTTGTTCATATATCTGTATAGTAATTTGCAGTTATATTGTACTAGACCTGCTAGCTTACCTCTCTGTATAATGGCCACCCCTAAACTTAGCACGTTAGAATTAAAGGCAAGGGGGGAAGAAATGGGATTGGCTGGGTCTTCTCTAACGGATTACATACAGGAAGTGGAGAGAGAGTATCGTCAAGCGGAACGGGAAGAGCGAAAGGCCGAGTTGGAATTGAGAAGGGAAGCTGAGCAAGCAGCTAGGAAATTGGAAGCTGAGCAAGCAGCTAGGAAATTAGAAGCTGAACAGGAAGCACAGAAAAGGGAGCACGAGTACCGGATGAGGGAACTCGAGTTGAAGAGTCAATCTAATGGAGAAACTGAGGGAGCAGTTGGAGGTTCCTCCATCCCAGGATCAACACCAGTAGGTGGACATGGGTACCATGCTATGAAGTTTCCTTTAGCGGTCTACGAGGAGGACAAAGAGAAGATTGACCAATACCTTCAACGCTTCGAGGCTATGTCAGTTGCTATGGGTCTGGAGCGTAACAAATGGAATCTTAAGCTATCCCAGGGATTACGCGGGACGGGATACGAGGTTTATAATCGCCTGCCACCAGGACATGAGAACAATTATGATGAGTTAAAGACGGCTCTGCTGAAACGATTCAAGGTTACGTCATATACCTACCGGAAAAAATTTCGAGCAGCGAAACGAGAACCCGGAGAGTTGTTTGCCGCCTACAGTTTGCGTCTTAAATCTTATCTCCATAAGTGGATGGATTTGGCTGGGTTCGCACATGACTATGAGAGTCTGGAAGAGCTCATGGTGGTCGACCAGCTGAAGAAGCAAATGTCTAAACCTCTCAGGACGTTCCTGGGAGAACAAGGAGCGGAACGTATTGACCTCGTGACTAAATTAGCAGAACGGTTCGTCGAGGTACATGGGGAGGTAGGGGAAAACCTTTCAACCAACACCAAAAGTCAAGAGAAACATGACAAGAAGAAAGCCAAAAACTCAGGAACCAAAAAGTGGGAACCTTATGGGCAAAAATCAGAGGATAGTTCAGAGAAGAAGAAGGAGGGAAGCAAGAGCACTTCAAGCTCTACACCTAAACGACCGTGGTCGGAGAAGTGGTGTTCAATTTGTAAGTCACCCTCTCACAATACGAGGGACTGCAAATCGAAGGCTAAGAACCCTCACTTTGCAGCATGTCAAGTGACTTCCAAGGAGGTTGTCACGGAAAATGCCAAGGTCAACAAGGAAGCTCGCCACCAGGAGAGCTCATTCAAGTCCGACAATAGAAAATCTAGGACAGGGAAATGGTGCAACCAATGTCAGTCAAACACGCACAATGCTATTGACTGCAGGGGAAAGTCAGGAGACACTCAATTCGTCGTGTGCTCAGGGAAACCTAAGGTGGAGCCCACCGAACAGGTCGAGGCCGAGGAAGAGACTCCAGACCAGGAAAAACCACCTATAGTGGAATTGGTAGAGGTTAACGGTCGTCAAGTGGAGTGTTTATACGACACAGGACTGGACGGGGAGGCCGTGATTTCTGCGGATCTAGTACATCCAGAACAATTCACAGGTGAAACCTTGGATATACAGCCTGCACAGAAGAGTGCTGTAACCATGAAGTTGCCCATTGCTAATGTGGAGATTCGGTCAAGGTACGTCACCGGCACCATCAAGGCCGCTGTATTGACCGATCCCATTTTTCCAGTCATCCTAGGTTGCCGGTATGTCTTTCTGGGAATGCCCAGGGAGCCAATCCATATGGGAGCAATGCAGACTCGCTCTCAGACGAAAACGGAAGAGGCAGACGCAATTGTGACTAACCCAATGCCGGGGGAGCTACGAACTGCCCAGAGTGAGGATGATACTTTACGTCCTTGCTACAAAAAGCTGCAGAAAAGTGCTGATCCACCAGGACGGGGGCAGTACTACATGAAGAATAGGATACTCTACAGGAGAGCAGGAAGGGGAGACAACCTATACGGTCAGTTGGTCGTCCCGAAAGCTCACCGGTCCCAGATTCTTCATATGGGGCATACCATCTCCTTTAGTGGACACATGGGTATTGCCGCCACCATGCAGCGGATTTCCTGCCACTACTATTGGCCGGGAATGACAGATGATGTGCGTCGGTATGTGAAGTCATGCCCTGAGTGCCAGAGGGTGGCACCGAAACACTGGACAGCACCGGTGATGTTGGGTGAGATGCCCATCATGAACTCTCCTTTCGAGAGGGTAGCCATCGATATCGTGGGTCCACTTCCCAGGACTAGGAAGAGGAACATGTATATACTTACAATGGTGGATTGCTGTACAATGTGGGGTGAGGCGATACCGTTGACCACGATTGACTCGAAAAGAGTGGCGGACGCACTGATGGAGGCCTTTACCAGATTAGGCTTTCCGGATCAAATTCTGACGGATAATGGATCTCAGTTTTGTGGAAAACTCATGGAGGAGGTATTTAGGGTGTTTCACTCTAACCACATACATACCAGCCCTTACCACCCTCAAGCCAATGGACAAGTAGAGCGTTTCAACGGCACGTTGATGACAATGCTCAGGAAACTAGCGCAGGAAAAACCTGATAGGTGGGATGAATATATCCCAGCAGCACTCTTTGCCTATCGGGAAGTTCCTCATGGCTCAACAGGACTACCACCCGCTACGTTGCTGTTTGGTCGTCCAATCAAAGGACCGTTGGAAGCCATGTTGAGGAGTTGGACTGAAGAGGGGACGTCAGAAGAAGTGATCTCATCCTATCAATACGTGGAGGAACTGAAAGAAAAACTCCATAAGGGATGGACTCTGGCAAATCAAAACTTGAAAAAGGCCAGGAAAAGACATGCGGCTTACTACAACCGTAGGTCTAAAGAAAGATCTCTAGAGGTAGGAGATAAAGTCTTGTTGCTACTCCCAACGGGAAACAACAAACTGGAGATAGGTTGGCAAGGACCATTTCCCGTGGAAAGGGTGATATCCAGAACCAACTATCAAATCCGGATCCGGGGAAAGTCGAAGATTTTCCATATCAATCTCTTGCGGAAATACGAAGAGAGACCCGGAGACAAGGCAGCTCACCTCATGGCAATGGCAGTTGCAGTGGAGACAGAAGTGGGAACCAGCGAGGGCAGGGAATATCCCTTGGAACACCAGGAAACCTATAGGGATGTGCAAGTGAACCCTGATCTGACCTCCCAGGAGAGGGAAAGGATAACCCAGGTTCTCAAGTCTCATAAGGAGATATTGACTGATAAACCAGGACGAACGAGGTTGGTGGAGTTCGAGATGACTTTGACCACACAGGAGCCTGTTCGCCAAAAGGTTTACCCAGTGCCATTCTCTAAAGAAAAGGCCCTGGAGGAGGAAATAAAAAAACTGCTGGAGGATGACGTGATTGCACCATCCACATCCCCATACAATGCGGGGGTAGTTTTGTTACGCAAACCAAGTGGAGAACACAGGTTGTGTATAGATTACCGACTTCTGAACAGTCATACACAGTTTCAGGTGGAACCTTTGCCGAATCCAACTCAGTTATTCGCTAGGCTCCATAAGGCTCGGTACTTTTCAAAGGTGGATCTGAGTCGGGGGTACTATCAGATACCAGTCAAACCGGAGATTCGACCACTGTTAGCTTTCAGTACACCCAGTGGACACTACGAATTCAAGGTCATGCCCTTTGGACTCAGCAATGCACCCAGTGTGTTTACACGCATGATGAGGACTTTACTAGATCCGTTACAGGATCCGTCCATCATCTCATTCATGGATGATATTCTGATTTCCAGTGACAGCTTGGATGACCACTTACAATCCTTGGAGAGAGTGTTTAATAGACTCAAGGAAGCAGGGCTTACTGCTCGTCCAACCAAGTGCATGATTGGTTACCAGACTCTGGAATTTCTAGGCCACACCATCACGCCAGGACACATTGTTCCAGAAGAGAAGAACCTGGAGAAAATCAGAAATGCACCAAGGCCAAAAACGAAGAAGGATGTGCGATCTTTTCTCTCGTTGTGTGGGTTCTACCACAAATTTATCCCACATTTCACGGAACTGGGAGCTCCGTTGACGGAAACCTTGAAAAAGGGATTACCGGATCAAATCATTTGGACACCAGAATGTGAGAATGCCTATAGTCAGTTAAAGGAGGCCTTGGTCAGCAAACCTGTATTACAGCTCCCTGACCTTTCCAAACCATTTGTGTTGAGAACGGATGCGAGTGCGATTGGAATTGGAGCCGCTTTATTACAGGAAGGAAAAGACGATGCTTCGGTTTTGAAACCTGTGGCATACGCAAGTAAGAAACTTCTACAGGCGGAGAGGAATTATTCAACCGTCGAGAGAGAGTGCTTGTCCCTCGTATGGGCAGTACAAAAATTTCAGCCATATTTGTATGGAGTTAAGTTTCGGGTCCAGTCAGATCATCAGCCCCTGATGTTCCTGGCTACTTCTCAGAAGCTCAACGCCCGTTTGATGCGATGGTCGTTGTTACTTCAACCGTACAATTTCACAGTAGAGTACATTCCTGGGAAGGAAAATGTTGGAGCGGACTTCTTGTCAAGACACCCAGCTCCTGAAGAAGAGGAATGAATCATCTGGATTTAACTCATGGTGGAGAAGAGTGAGATGGACTACTCTCTTAAGAGGGGGCCTATGTCACGAGCGCCCTGAGTTAACCCAGATAATAATACCGACGTTTGCGTGGCGTATATTTTCCTGGGCCACAACAGTCGTACTAACAGAGTAAACACAGCTGCACAGGTTACATCGTGTCAGCCCATAAACACATTTGGTGGTGAGTGAGAAGGAATGGATACACAGAGTTGGCAGTTCATTAACAAGTAGAATCACATATATTGTCAGCTTAGGATATGGAATGGTTCCGTTTGTCATCTATACGGCCGGACATCAGACGGAAATGGCTGCTGGGATTGTCACCACGGAACAGAAGAGTGACAAGTTTGTCAACATTTGAATGCAGATGGAAGCCGTGAGATCACAGGGGCAGATGTAAAACGGAAGTACCTAGTACGGAAAACAGTGCATCTGTCAATTCTTGGTTTCCGGAACATCAAGATGATTGGCAGCTTGGTATCGAAACTCTTTGTTGGGAGTTTACAGAAACTAGCTGGCTTGTTTTGAGAATCTAGGCAATTACTGACAACTTTGACAGGATTTAAGCCAGGAAAATAGTTCTTGACAGGGGATGATTTGCCACTGTGCCACCTGTGTGGGGGAGTAAAGGATAACGTCACGTGGACAACTTTGGTAGTTTGCCATATAAACTCGAGTTGAGATCAACTAGGGTGGACTTGAATAATGCTCTAGACAGAGTGCAGGGCACTGCAGTGCCAGTGGAAATAATATCTACCGTGTGTTAATTAGTGACTTAATTTTACACGTGCCTATATGGCAGATGTAGATATGATTTATAGGACTGCAGTAGTGCCATTTAAGGTATAACTTATTATAATATATTCGTTATAATTACTATAGACTGTGGCCTTGTTAAACTATAGTGTGATGATTAGCACTGTTAGTGGAAACTAGCTAGAGTAGTGAAGTGATACTTGGCTCTGTTAGCTAGAATAGATTAGTGAAGTGTTGATAAGCTTTACTAGTTGAGAATTGAGTAATGAAGGATAATTGGGATCTTCCCGTAGGTGTCCCTGGTGGGCGGGGTTCCGCATTCTGGATTGCTGATTTTTTCTTTGTCATAGCCTGATTCGGACTCTAGGTGGGTAGCTAATCTGCTCTATGACTAAGTCTAGTTAGCTAAAGATCAGTAAGCAAGGTGATAGGCTTACACTCAGCCAAAAGGATCAGTGACTAGTACTATCACCAGATGTGTTGTTTCTATCCTAGGTTCCCTACCAGATCCAAGGAAACTCAACAAGTTTTAAAAAAACCCATTCGGAAGAACACCCGTTCAACCATCAATAAAGTGCAGACAGAACGTAACTGAAAGCTAAAAGCAGGTTGATTCACCAAAGTGAGTGATGCATACTGATGCACCACACAGCATCAGACAGTAGTAACGAACCGAGAACCGGCTAAGAGTACCTAGTGTTAGTACAGTAACAATTAACATTAGTAATTAGCACTTATGGACTGAATGGTTCGATGTGCAACGAGGATGATCTGTCGACTAACTAACTAACTAACTAACTGCGTACACACTGCAAAAGACTTGTGCAGTTTGTTTAGGAACATTAGGAACGGACATTGTGTAGAGTGCAACCGGTCCCTGATTAACTCTTAATACCACCGGTGTCTATTTCGGATGTTCATGAAATTGGATTACCAGAGGTCTACAGAGGCAAAGCATTATCCGGCAAGGATGGTTCCGGCAACGGGTGAGACGTACTTGTTCTGACGTAACGTGCTGTGGTCTATCTTTGCTGTGATCAGCTGACTGAGTTGATGTCTGAGAGACAGAGTCTACACACTTTATAGAACACGTCACACATTTTCTTCGCATACACGTCTCATACACGTTACACTTTTATTTTAATAAATTAATCTTTATTAATTTCTAGAAGCAAGAGTTGTTGAGTATGTTGCGTTGGGGAAGTATGAGAAGGGGGCATAGTACGACAGTGTGAGAGTGATAGGAAAAGGTGTCCATAGGCTGATGGAGTGTGTTGGACGGAAGCGGGTGGATTCTCCAGAATATTGAGGGGGAAAAAAAATAATATTATAATGTGGGTGTCGGATCTCCTCACTCCAGGGACGACACTTTAAAGGAGGACACGACAGTATCAACATCACCCAAGAAGAGTTGTGGGCATTGAGGTGTCCTGACCATAAGGTCATAAATCAGATTACATTCTAACTAATAGAAGATTTCTAAATGCCTTTTAAAGTAAAAAAAAAAAACCAAACAAAAACTATACCAAGCGAAGACTGCTACAACAACCAGAGATGAATCATAAGCAATATGCATAGTGAGTATATAGTCACTACATATGAAGAGTGAGGGGATAAATGATGAATTCAACGTAGAGGTAAAGAAAAGATATGATGCATTGTCCGATATGGAAATATTATTTTAAAATGTCAGAAATGGGAAATGTTAAAGAAATCAGTCAGCCAAGCTGCAGAAACAACTATCCAAGAAGTGAAGGTGATGGGATGTAAACAATGGATGACGGAAGACATCTTAACACTCCTGGAAACAAGAAATAATAACAAAAATAACAATGAAGCATATGAAGAAGTGTACACGAAATTTAGGAAACTGTGCAAAGAGGCAATAGAAGCATGGCTTGAGAAATGCTGCAGGGAGACTGAAAACCATTACAACATCCGGAGTACAAATTACTGCACAAAAGAATTAATTCCATTACTAACAAAAGAACACATACATCAACACGTTATCTAAAAGCAAATGATGGCAAAATCGTTATAGAAAAAGCTCAGATTTTACATGCGTGATCAGTTTATGTGAAAGACCTTTGTGATGATACAAAAGAAGAACGGTATGATAATCGGAGTAATATAAAGAACCATCAATTTTGAAGAAGGAAGTTCAGAATTCTCTAAACATGCGAAAACTGGCAAGATCCCGGGTCCAGACAATATCACAACATAAATTAGCACTGCCTTAGAAGAATATGTTATAGACCAGGTCATCAGACTGCTGATCACAATATATGATACTGGCGTTATACCTCCTAAATGAGCAGTCAGGCTGAAAAACATCTGATAGCTGTAGAGATGTGATGTCTGAGGAAAATACAAAGAATACCATGTACAGCCAGAAAGACCAATGAACAAGTCCTTCAAGAAACAAATGAAGATCGTAAACTGATTAGAGAAATTAGACGTAGACAGTCAAAATTTTTTGGGCATGTTATGAGAAGAAATGATCTGGAGAACTTGGTGACAACTGGTAAGATCGAATGGAACAGACCAAGGGGACGACCTAGAAGCAAGAACCTAGATGGCTTGGCCTTGTGGCATGGTCGAGACAGAAACACGGAGCTGATCAATGACTTTGGTGATCGAGTGAGATGGCAGAACATGACCGCCCACGCTTACCGGCATGACACATGATGGATGGATGGACCTCCTAAATTATGTAATTCTATATTTATTGCAATCCCGAAGAAATCAGAAGCCTTGGAATGTGATTAATATAGAACAATTAGTACAATAAGCTGCATCTCGAGGATTTTGCTAGGAATCATCTGGCAACGAATTATGAAGAAAATACAACTAGAAAAAGAAGAAGAACAATGTGGGTTCGTAGAAGGTAAGTGTGTAGTAAATGATGTGTATATGCTAATAACATTAACTAAACGTTCTATAGAAGTAAATAAAGACCCAGATCTTTGCTTCATTGTCTACACACAGGCTTTCGATAAAGTGAAACATGTCGACATGATGAAGTTGCTTGCAGATCTAACAATTGATGGGAAAGACTTTAGACAAGTTGCCATACAAATTAATAATGATGTAGGTCAATATCATCCTATTAAGAGAGATGTGCGGCAGGGATGTTTAATGTCTCCAGTTCTTTTCCCTGTGCAGTGACAGTATTTACATAAATTTAGAAGATATGCGTGCAATCACCTTTATGGGACTTTACATCAATATGATTAGATATGCGGATGATTGCAGACAATGAGAAGGATCTGCAGCATTTATTAAATGATGGTGTTGCTCGCAATGAACTACTAGGGTTATAATTAAATTGTATTAAATTGTAAAAAGACAGAGTTATGGTTGTCACTAGGAAGAAAGAGATACCACAATGTAATATGCAAGTAAATAGGAATCTTCTTAAACAAGTGAATCGGTACAATTATCTCGGAACAGTTATAGCGTCGGATGGGAGATGCCTTGAAGAGATTATAACAAGAATCCCATGAAGAATGTAGCTTTGTGTTAGATGGACTTATACTGACCAATAAAATGCTGTCACTTGCTACAAGAAAAATGTTGAGGTGCTACATAGAGCTTACACTTTTGTATGAATGTCGACGGTGGAAAATGAGCAGATAGGCTGAAAATCATCTAATGGCTGTGGAAATGTGGTTTCTGATGGAAATGCAAATAATACCATGAGCATAAGAAAAGCCAATGAACAAGTCTTATAAGAAACAAATGAACACCGTTAACTGAATAGAGAAATTAGACGTAGACTGTCACAGTTGTATGGACACGCTATGAGAAGAAACAAATTAAAGAAATTGCTGATAACTAGCAATATTGAGGGTAAAAGAACAAGGGAAGGCAGAGAAGTAAATACTTGGATGTCTTCGTCATGTGGTTTGGTCGAGACAAGAACACAGGGTTGATCCTCGACTCTGGTGATCGGGTGAGAGACCGAAACATGACAGGCCACGCTTATCGGCATGGCACACGATGATAATGTATATTGACGGCGATTTGTAATAAACCAATAAAACCTGACGTCAGCTTGGAGATGTGTGCATGGGAGTGACTTTCTTTATTGGGATTCGTCTCTTTCTCTCTTATCAAGCCAATCATTTACTGCGAACAAGTAATAACTTACATTTCAGAAGTATATTGACCGTAATAGGAACGGCAGTCTGACACGTATTGAAGAACATTAGGAAAGTCATTGTAGCAAACGGATTGTTTGAATTCTCTCAGCACTGGAAACAAAAGACTGGTAAAATTACCACTGTAAAGGTTTGCGACATGAGGTAAATAATTATGGTAACAACTGTTATATTAGCTAAGACTGAAGTCATTGTCTTGATTATAAAATGACATTTTAAATGTGATATGAATATGTTAAGAACATAAGTCACGGTACAAAAAGACATCATAATTATAGACCATTAACATATGCCATGACATATATATTAAACATCAGAAAGTCGCCAGATTACAGGAACATCCCCATTAAAAGAAACAAAAAAACAATACCACTAATCTATACACGACAAATATATTCACATTTACAAACATATATAAACATGCATAAAAGGTGTTACCGTACATATTGGGTAGTTTAATTAGAGCAAGGCCAAATACTCGTGTCCACGCCTTGAGACGTATTGGGTATATGGTATTAGTCTCATACATTCTATAGACCAATCATCGATGATTTAACGATAAGGTCACTATCACATCGACCCTGTGTACTTCCCCGAATATTCCCTGGTACCAATTCTAGGTTGGGTCGACCTGGGAGCCCATGTCAATTAATACAGCAATAAATTACCCGCCTCCATGGGTTTCGAAGACAATGTGTACCATGTCTAATGTGCACGCTGTAGAAACTATATCCAAAGACTGTATTTTAGTAACAATTTTCATATTATGAAAATGTATAAGACACGTATATGGATACAACTTTAACATTGTAATTAAAGAGGTGCCGCATTCATGTCTCTGCGCCACTTCCGGGTGGAGATATTCACTTTCTACGAATTACTGGCAAGGGAATTATTAGGACGCGAAAATTGGAAGGGAAGGGAAGCAGGAGAGACCAAGAAAGAAGATGATGGACAGTTTTACATTATAGTATTGAGGAACATCAGTATAAGAAATGACGAGACGTACTGGTCGATCCCTGCTTCTTCTACCATGAGCCCTGCCTTCCGTCTACGTTCTTTTCAAGCCACTGTGATATTTAATATATCCGAAGTATTTCACTTTTCAAGACTTGTTACTGTTTATTTGCCAGTTTTCTTCAATGTTAAGACCTTAAAGAACGTCTGTATGTTTCTCCATCTTGGACCATTATATTTTAAGATTGTATTGTGACCTTTGAATTAATATGTTACCATCTTATTTTGTTTTTGTTTTTTAAAGTAGCTGCAAAATTGTCCTTGACTTACATCCATATGTTGGCATAGGAAAGATGACTGTCGGCAAACATGTTACACTGCTTGAGAGGAGAACTGTGTCATCTGCATAATCTATGTTCTGGCATTAGATTACCACCAATTACAAACAGAACAAAATATTCTCTGTTCTCATCGTCTTATAATTTCTTATTACATTATCTGCACATATATCGAATAGTCATGAAGAGAGAATGTAGCCCTATCTTTTCCACATACAAAGTGAAAATATTACGAGATGCTTTACATATATGAGATGAATTGCCTTCGAAGAACGTGACATCACCAATACAAGATATTCAGAAGCTGTATTGATTGCTGACAATGAGCAATAGCATTTGCATCTGCAGCATTTGGTGTTACTGTTATTGTAGACAGTGCGCAATTTGGGATGGAATTGAATTGTAAGAAACATAAATTATGGTCATCTCCACGAAGAACGAAATAACGTCTAACAGTCTTGGATGATAGATAACATTTGGAGGAACATGCCTTGTACATATTAATAGTAGAATCATCATGGCAAAAATAGCCTCTCGCAATATGAAAAAATATGTTCATGAATAAAAAGGGCTAAATAACAGTGAAGAAACTAGGGTTATGTGCTATATAGAACTTATATTGATGCACGGACAAAAAGCAGGCACTTTGGGAAACATCTAATAGCAATTTAAATGTCGTTTTTAGCTGAAAATACAAAGAATACTATGAACTAACAGAGAAACTAACTAGGCAATCCTTCAAGACATAAATAAAACCGTTAAAGCATTAGATATAGTAAACGTAGTAAAGATATTATGGGTACGTTACGAAGCAGAATTAACCTGAAAACTTGTGACAATTGGCTAACCTGATGAATAGAGTGCAAGTGGAAGACACATAATTAAACACCTGAATGGTTTTGCCCCATGGCATAATCGAGAGCAGAACACAGACTTGACCAAAAACTCTACTGATCTCAAGAACTGGCGAACTTTGACCGTCTACATTCTGCAATAATGTGATGATGAAAATAGCAAACCAGTGCTTTATCGATAAGTCAAAAGCTCAAAGTAACAGGAATATAACAGCAAGAACAAGATCAGAAGAAGCATTAGAAGTAGCAATGTACATCATTGCATTAATTGAATTGAGAAAATCAGTAATACACGTATTATATTACTATGCATAAGTTATCGTGGAGTTCGTGGCCCTGACGTGGCTAACACCCTTTAATGCCGGCTGGGTGGGCATGCATTCCATTATTTATCACAAACATTTTGGTTTTTTTAAATTTACCTCAGCTCCCAGGTCGACTGAGCCAAGAATGGGTAACTGGAAATCTATTGGGGCGTATATCCGGCATATACCCCAATATGCGTCCAGGTGTGTAAACATGGCCCTTTGGTTTGTGTATTACAGTTACATCACACAACACTCTTCCAGAAACAACAACAACAACAACAACAACAAAACATGAATCAAACAGTTGAAAACGCATAAATTAATAACAGTAATTACTCAACGTCAGAGAATAGCGTAATAGACCTCAAATAAATTAATACCAGACGTTAACCAGTCTACATCTATTTTCCCTTCAGGGCAACTCAAGAAACCTAATAACTAATATCGATTGCTGACTAGCAGTAACCGTTAATACAGAGCACAACGATGAAATAATACAGCATGAAGCAGTGAGACACAAGTGGTAAAAATCTGAGCAACACATTTATTTTCACAGCAGAACTGATTGCTAAATTATAGGTACTAGAATGGTCAGCAAGGCGGAATAAATAAGAGCTCTCGCTCTTAAACTTCCGGTGTGCTAATGTCGATGACTCAGGTTCACCTCTTATAGTTGTCAGTTGGAATAATATGTTGACTTCTCGTCCTTGACTTGGGGACGTAACTTACAAGTGCCTCAGAAGTGGAAGTCGAACTCTGATGGTGAGGGCCACTGGTAATAGTGAAAACATCCACACGCAAAAATCAGCCCAGTGTATTTCACTAGTTATTGCAACTACTACAAGTACTCAAGTACTAGGCAAACTACTGAGCGTAATCTCGCCCAGAAATCAATAATCGGCTGAAAGATGCTGATGTTGATAGTGATGGTCTGTATAGGATATGTGGGGGAAAAAAAGTACTAGCGTGTGTATGGACTGCGCTTGAGTTCAAAGTCCAAAGTCGAGTTGGGTCCAACATCAGCGATGTAACCGGACTTGACGGTCCTGGGGGGGGGGGGGGGGGGGGGGGGGGGTAAGGGTGATATGAGTCTGTGTGCATCGTCCACCGTTGGATGCCAGTTCGGGGTACAAGAAGTGTTGTGAGATGAAGATGAGGGTCCGAGTTCTGAGCCTGGGGTAGTGCGTTGTCGAACGGAATGCTAATTGGGTTACAGGTTGATGGGCATTTTGGCGAATTGGGTGTGGGTTCGTGAATGCAAGTAAGGGGTCTTACAATAAAATAATTTACACACAGCAAAACAGTTTAGGCCCAACACATGTTAATACAATCCTGATATGATCAGCGCTAATCGGCCAAGGGTGTTTGGGTTGGAGACAATTGTTTGTGGCAAACTTCCTTGAGAAACATTACTACTTGTGCAGTATGAAGTAACATATCTAATAAAACGCTCCGTGAATATTCATGTAAAATAAAGTAACGTATCTTGTAAAGCGGATTATGTTTACTTGTGTAAGCTTCTGGAAAATATAAATACTAGCTGACCCGGCCCAACTTCGCCCAGCACCTGGCGGGGAACATCTCATTTCATTCATATTCGGCTCTTGCTCCAGTTCCCGTTCCCAAAAAAAGACGACCCGGCCTGGCTTCGCCCAGCCCCTGGTGGGGAGCGTCTCATTTAATTCATATTAGTAGTCACATAAGCCTGCGTTCCCGTTCCCGGAAATATTCGGCCCCTGCTCCGGTTCCCGTTCCCAAAAATACGACCCGGCCTGGCTCCGCCCAGCCCCTGGTGGGGAGCGTCTCATTTAATTCATATTAGTAGTCATATAAGCTCCCGTTCCCGTTCCCGGAAATATGGCGAACAGATTGGAAGAGAATAATCTTCATCCCAATAACTTAATAGGGCAATCTGAAACTCAATCAATCAATCATGTGCCATGCCGGAAAGCATGGGCGGTCATGACTCGCCATTTTACTCGATCACCAGAGTAGTGGATCAGCTCAGTGTTCCTGTCTCGTCCATGCCATGTGGCCAAGCCATCCAGATATTTTACTCTCGGTCTTCCTCTTCGTCTGTTCCCTTCGATCATTTTATCATTATATGTTATAACGCATATGCCTGTAAATACTGTAGACAAACATTTTATAAAGCTTTGATAATGCAACAATTATATATAAAACATATAGCAATATTACTAAACGTTATGCCCTTCGAAATAACTTTTCTCAAGCTAAGTCCCCTCGCTATATATAAATTCAAATGTAATAACGAAATTAAATTTTATTACGTAAATATCTGTAAACTAACAAACTATAACAGTTGGTAGCACGGGAATGATAAGAAGACGTGTAGAAAATTTCATCTCAATCGGATGGACCGTTCGCGAACGCATAAATAACATATGGACTCACATACATTCTATTTTATAGATATAGATTAATATCATACATATCAATGCACCAAATGCAGCAAGCACAATAGCAGACTGTGATAACGTTTATGAACAATTTAACATGGCTAGAGCACCATGTGTTGTTTTTTGTCCATCAAGAATGATGATGACCATTCAGTGGGGTTGAAAGTATGTATCCGTGAGTTCTAAGATGGCTGATAAGGCCTAATTTGACTCGCTGTGAAAGTTGGAGAACAATGAGATACAAATTTCACCGATGGATGCGGCTTTGGGGAGGGGGAAGGGAGGGGAGAAAAATAAGCTGGATGGGAAAGAACTCAAAATATGATAATCGGAAACACCATGTTTCAGCAACATCCTATACCTATTTGGATATGGACAAGTCTAGAAAATAATAATACTAATAACATTTCGACAAAGAACAGAAAACTGAAAGGTGGAAAGAATGTATAAAAGAAGTATATGATAATGATCGTAGATCAGAAGAAAATAAACAATTACAGTGAATATATACCCCATGGTCTCATGAAATCTATTTTTATAGCTCTAACAAAGAAATCTTGTGCACCATATTGTGCAGACATGCATTGGCAACAAACAGCAGCCATACACATTGACAAATAAGCGCTGCTTTTGCCTGAACAGATCGCGACGACTGCACTAGTCAGTTTGCCTTAATTCCTCAGGCTCAAGATACCCAAGTCCTACACCGCAAGACACTATAAGCAGTAGATGACAGTGTGTTGACATAGAAACATTGTATACTCAAATGCAACATCAAAGTGAAAGGAACCATATTGAGACATGTCAAGTATTTAAGTGTTTGAGCGCTTTAATAACAGCAATGGAAGATGTATTAAGTAAGTTACATGTAAAATAGTTCAAGCACGGGTAGCATTCCACAAGATGAAGAATGTTCACTGTAATGCATCTTTGCTTACAGAGGTGAGGAAAGGAGTTCTTCAGAGATATATTGAGCCAATGCTGGTACACAGAAGCAAATAGTGGACACTTGGCAGACAATTGAGAAATTATGTGGAGGATGCACAGATCTGAATTTATAGAAGAGTGATCAGAACACCATGGGCGAATAGGAAAGAGGATTGGAGATATCTTGAAGGAAGTTAACTCACAATAGCACGGATTACTCGCTTCAGAAGAAGACAGTCTCCATTCGTTGGGCGTGTAATAAGAAGAGGAAGGCTGGAGTACGTCATGACAACGGGAAAGCTGCAGGGAAAGACAAAGAGGAAAGATGCTAGAAGTCTATCATCATGGCATGGAGGAACATCCGTATCATAAATGATTGGCAGCACACACGATAGAGGGCTGTAAAAACGAACGACCATCAATGCCAAAGCTTCAGAAATGTTTATTTTATAGATTGTTTATAGACGTGCGTTGTGAACACCGTGGACAGATAAAACGCGAACTGAATATATCTTAAATGTAGTTACCTCAGTAAGATTACTGATTACTCGCATCAGAAAAACACGGTAGACACTGTGCACACATCACGAGAATGAAAAATTTGGAATACGTCGTCAAAATAGGAGGAAGTTGGAGGTGAAGAGAGGCAAGATACGTAGAGGGGAGAAGATTGCTGTGAACAGACATGATCACCAACGTCACACGGCGAAGGATATTTTGGTTATAAATAATGTTGAGAAAATATTCCATAAAATGAAGTAGTAAACAGATTGGTGTTAGCATTGGCACTAAAGTGAAAGCAGATTGTTTGAAGAACTTCCTCTGAATAATTAAACACACGTGAAACGATTGTAATAAAATATGTGCCCTAGCAATGGTAAGAAGAACCTCCTATTCCAGTGGTTCTCAACCTTTTTTGGCCATGCCTCCCCCTTCCCTTCACCATATGTTGAGAATGCCATTCCTCCCCCTTTCGTATTTCCTCCCTATAAATTCCCCCGCCCCTCTCCTATATAGTATACGTAACAATACATAAGCTTACTTTAATAACACATATACGAACAAGTTTAGACGTCTACATAAAACGTGATATGTGGGTATACAGACGTTATAATACGAAATCAGAAGAGTGAGGAGTACAGAACCGTAAAGTATGTAGAGAAAAACAATATCAAGTAATCGGTTCTTGTATTAACGCGATCTTGAAATAATCTTCGCGCAACTTCTTAGAGGGACGAGTGGCGTTTATCCACACGAGATTGAGCAATAATAAGTCTGTGATGCCCTTAGATGTCCAGGGCCGCACGTGCGCTACACTGAAGGAATCAGCGTTGATGCCTCCCTGGCCTTGGGATAGGGACCAGACTAAGCAAGACACAACCTGCTGCTCTGCAGGTATGACTGAGGATAGCAGTCAAAGTCTAAATCAGGCGCACGATGCCGCTATTTCGAGGTCCAGACACATACTCTCAGGCTCCCTTCCGAGGGATTTGGCTGAACGCCTCTAAGCCGTAAAGCCTCGGATGTGAGAGCCAGGCCGAAACTCATCTACCGAAAAATGGAGGTGAGATGATGAGCACGCTACATGCTCAGTTAAAATACTTCTTCGAAGGCTCTCATCTGCCACAAATGAGAGGGCCTGGCCGTTTCTCGCTCACTGGTGCACGGAGGTAGGGTGCTGAGCCGGCAGCACTTGTAGCCTACCTCGTGAGCGAGAACAAAAGGTAAAGATGTCGCACGAAATGGTTACGAAAAATGTATGTATCTAATACTCATAGAGAGTGTAAACAAAGGTAGAATAAGGTCTCAATAACACGAAGTGAAACGCACGGCTAGCGAATCCATTGAGTGGTCCGAAGCCCAAAGCGAAAGCTTACCTCTACTGGACGTAGCCCGCAGACTGACCGTTCCTGGTATGTGCGTCCAGTGGCATAAGAAATGCCCAACACATGGAAGTGAGGAATTAAAGCAGCCATGAGCAGGACGTAGCAACTCCTCGGGTGAGCCCAGTCTCACAGCAATGTGTGCCGGCTCTGAAATTATGGAAGTCTCGTTTGATAGCGGGGGAATGCCCATGGTTTGCCCCTGCCTTCCCTTGAGGGTTGACCGTGATGTCGTTGACCGTTCTACCTTGACCAGCTGAGAAGTGGGCGAAACCACAGCACTAACAGTTTAACTTCTCTCGAAACCCTGGGAGGGCAAACCCGCAAAAATGTCTGCTGAAGTCGGATGTGCTGGCCTACAGGTGCAAATAAATCAGGCACAACACACAAAAATGTCCGAGTGAAATGTCTTTCGGGTAAGCAACAGCTCTGACTAACTAGTTTTCCGAATAGCTCGTGTTCGGTAAAGCTCTGACTAGCTAGTTTCCGAATGTCCGTTGTGCCTGGAACAGCTCCGACAAGCACATCGACAAGCACATGTCCGAATCGAAAATTCGCTGAGTGGATACCATCTGCAGACCGGTCTGGTCTGTGTGGGAAAGGCCCGTGGTGAACGATATGCCCTATATATCGAAGTGGGGAATTAAAGCAGCCATGAGCAGGACGTCACGATTCCCTCGGTGAGCCCAGCACCAGAGCGCTATGTGTCGGCTCTGCAACTATGGAAGCCACCCTGGATGAAGGAAAATGCCATGGACTGACACTGCTATCCCTTGAGAGCTGATCGTGAAGCATTCGACCGTTTCAACTTGACAATATGGGATGTGGTCGGCACCACAAAAGTGAGAGTCCCGCAGGAATGCTAACCTATCAAAAATGCACGATAAAAGTCGGATGTGTTGGCCTAAGGGTTTCGGCCCTAAGGATTTCGGTCCAAAACACTCCGGATGAAAGCAAAGAAGGAGAAGAAGTTCATCAGATGGTGGTTAACTAACGACGATTTACTTGAAAAGGCATAAGGTAATAGTATAATGCATGCAGCTATATGGAAGAAATTGTGTTCTTTAATGATACAATGAGAAGAGAAACATCGAAGCACATCGTGATCAGTGGTAGAAGAAATAAACCAAGGAACATTATGCAGAATGGTCTAAGAAGGCGAAGTGGAGGAATAGTTGATATAACTGATTCAGAATACCAGGGACCGAAATCTGTGCAGAGACATGAACGCCTATGCCATTTGCTACATCACATGAAGATGGTGGTATCTAAATAACGAATGCGAGAAAGTAGGCAGAGATCAAGAGAGTAAGAGAAAGAGGAAGGAAGAGAAAGAAAGAGATAGAGTGGGAAGAGGGGGGGGGGGTGAGAGTACATTTTATATGAAAGTGTGTAACAATAAGCTGCTTGCTACCATGTATAGTCAAAATCAGTTAGAAATATTACATTACAAAATGCGAAATGACTAGATAGCAGTTATTATGTTTGTATTATAATGTTTGATATTTTACTTACATGATCTTCCTCGATCACTGCAAAAGAAGTCCATTGACCAGTGAATGTTGTCGAAATATTCAGCCTGACTGAGGCAGTAATTATAGACCTCGTTCAGGCATGATTTACCAACTTTGTAGTCACTGGTGATGTACATGAAGAAGTTTGTAATGTTTCATGACAAATGGGAATGAACTATACTACACAGAAATATCACTTGGGGGAACACTGAGGCCACCAATACAGCTCATAAGAAAATTCACATGAATTGCTTGGCGCTCATAAAAAAAGAAATAAGTAGAGACTAGATAATATACTTGAGATCATAAAAATTGAAAGCTATGATTACCTCACCGGGATTCAAACTGTCACCTCCAAGTAACGACAGTATAGCCTCGCTGCAGAAACAAGCTTGCTTCGACGCACGACCAACAAGGGTGTGTTTATTAGCAAAGTCTATCGTCCACCAGAACCCACAACTATGGAACATGTGCAGAATCTCTATCTAACCATTGACATAGCACCAGGAAATTGTTGGGAAGTAAAGACGGTCATGTGTGACTACATTAGCTTTTGGAATGTCGACAGATCTATAGACATATTGGCTAGCACCATATTCCATAAATACTTCAAGGCCAATAAAAGGGCCCATACTTTGTTTTTTTACAGCCAGTGCCGGTTCTTCTTCATCTTCTTTCCTTCTTTTTTCTTTACTCTCATTGGGATATTGCCCTAACAAACAAACATCATGCCATGTTATTCGTTTTTATCCCATGCAGCTCCGTCAATATTCTCCCCATTTAATTCAATACTGTCTCTACTTCTCTTCTCCGTGTGTTTTAGGTCTTTGTCTATTTCTTTTCCTTTATGGATTCTACTAAAAGGAGATTCTGCTTATATCATTCTCGGGTTTTCTCTATGTAATTGCTATCCAGAGCCAATTAATGAATGATTGCAATCTATTTGGAACCGTGTTAGTCATTCTCCGTGTTTGTAATCCACACAGTAGTATTGATTTAACTTTGGAATAGAATATTCTAAGTTTGGTGCCAAGTTTAATTTCGCTTCTTTTCCACAAATTTCCTGGTGCTTTAACATCTCCAAAAGCCTTATGTATGATAAGTCTGATATATATATTCTTGTCTACATTGATACCTTGAAGTAAGATTTCATCAATAGGAGTAGGGTTATTATTTGTTTATTTATTTCCATATCTCCGTCTATTTCCAATTACTTTTAAAACCTGATTGTTGTGATCTCCCATTAAGTGTTATTAGTTATCTTGCCTCTGCTCCGTGTGTGAGGCAGGAGGGCAGTATCACCAGAGAAGTCCAGATCATCGAGCTGTTGTGTCCGAGAATACCATTGAGTTACATTTCTCTCGAGTTTATAGTTAACTAGCAGACCCGGCCCGGCTTCGCCCATTCCCTGGTGGGGAGCATCTCATTTAATTAATATAAGTAGTCATATAAGCTCCCGTTCCCGTTCCTGTCTGTCTGTCTGTCTGTCTGTCTGTCTGATAAGAACCATGGAGAACCATGAACGCCTACACCAGCCGGCATGGCACTTGATGATGATGATGATTGCCGTGTGACGATTCTGTGTAGTCACGTCATTTTCTTCGCTTTTCCTAGCGTTTTGGTTCGGGGATTCTTTCATCATCATCATCATATATTTACGTACGTATTTAGGGAGGGGGAGGAGGGAGGAGGAGGAAGAAGACAAAAAAAAAATATGACAGTTGGCAGCGCTGGAATGAGAGGAAGACGTGTAGAAAATTTCATCTCAATCGGATGGACCGTTCGCGAACGCATAAAGGACATACAGACATACACACCCACACACATCCTTTTTTATATATAAGATAACGTACCATTTTATTATTTGAAAAAAAATATCAGACTTTCATTATTACTGCTGTCTTAACCACACACACACACACACACACACACACACACACACACACACACACACACACACACACACAAAACCCAAAAGACAAACCGGATTTAAGATTTAAAAGGCTAGATAAACGACTACATTACCCCGGGTTTACCCCATCTAGCTCGGAATCTCTTCTCAGACCGGCTAATCTCATGCGGAAAGCGTTGAACAAAGAATATTGCACCAAAGAGACAAATTGCATTCCAAAGAGAACACCTTCAGAGCACAAGGCACATAGCTTAACCAAGTCGCCACGGAGATTACCTATTTCCGGTCCGGTAGGACCATCTGACCAAATAACTCGGCGCCACATGGCCAACTGGTGTTTTGATTGATCCTTAAGGTCTCTGGTGCGTTACAATAACATTAGTCACATCAGACCTACTCATTTGAAGATATTACGCTATCTACGCATGTAACCATGGATAAAAGGATGAAAATGCGTCTTAACGTTTAATTTTCTGACTACATCAATGTTTGACATTTAACTTACTTGCAAAGCTGGTCAATGATAGGTACTATAGCGTCAAAGTTACCGTCAAGGTAACGGAAATACGGGTAATCCATGATATTAGGCATGCAGCGATTAATACCCTCAAAGCATCTCGTAACGTAATAATCGTCAATATCAACTTGTTGCTCTTCAAATGTCCTGAAAAATTCTAAACATACATTCTATTATTAATATGTAATTATCTAAATGGGCATGAATACCAATAAGTAAATCCAAAAAAAAAAAAAAAATACAAGACAATCGAAAACAAAGCACACAAGACAAAGCAAGAGACAAACACACATGTTGGGTGTGAGGTGACGTAGTGTTACGTCATCCATTTCTGGCTGCAGACAGACATGAACTAATCATTTATTGCTTTCATTAAAGTATAGGATCTGTGTTCACTCAAAGAGCCAGAGTGTTTAGACCAACCTGCACTCGATGGGTAATGTTGTCAGTATCACACTAGTAACCTTTACTTCCATAGAACATGCCATGATGGCTATTTGAGGCCAGATCAATGAGGGAAACATCTCTGACTCGAAGGGAGTTCGGGCAAATGACCACTGGACTCTTAGAATAAATAACCTAAGGAATGTTTACATTTCAATCCCTAAAGCCAACCAACCCCCACCCGACTCCGCGATCCTGGGGTAGTGGATCTGATGTCAAGCCTTTTTGGATTAAACCAAAAAAACTGAGGACATAGAAGCGAGTTATATTAGTCATAGCGATGAAAATAACTGGTGGTTAGATGACTAAACTTTATATACCTGCATTTATAACCGTGGCCGTGACAATCAGGAGAATTCTTGCAGCTGCTTTCATGTTTACTGTGACTATACTTTCTGTTGTCTCAGTCTGTGTACTGGAAATGCATAGATGAGTAAACAAAATAATTCATGTGTCTGTTATTGTTTTTAATAATTAGACTTTGTAAACAAAGCCGGCGCGTTAGCGAAGTTGATAGCGAACTGCGTTGATATTGTCATGAGCACTGTCGGACCAGGATTCGATGCCCGGGCTCATTGCCTGCGAAAGAGAGAAAAAGATTTGCCATCTATTCCTCCCTGCATGCAGGCCTATAATATGGTACACCGCTATCATATTACAGCGCGAGGGCAAGCAACTGTTTCGTGATTAATTTAAATATACGAACCGTGTTCTAATAAATAATAAGCATTATGTTGCACAAAGTCTGCTACTATACAGAATACCACCACACACACACACACACACCCGCATACACACAAACATACACAAACACATCGAGAGAGAGAGAGAAAGACAGAGAGAGAAAAACAGACAGAGAGAAAGACAGAGAGAGAGAGAGAGAGAGAGAGAGAGAGAGAGAGAGAGAGAGAGAGAGAAAGAGAGAGAGAGAACGAACGAACGAACGAACGAACAAACGAATGAACGAACGAACGAACGAACGAACGAACAAACAAACTTTATTTTAAAAGGGTAACAAATTGGGCACGCAGGTCCGTCTTACATTTTGCCCTTTCGATCATTCATCTTTCATTCATCAAATGCGCATGTTACATTTACAGGTGAACAATTTAAAAAAAAACATTGTCAAATGGGTTTTGTAAGCATAAACAATGCATATTACGCATGGTACATTCACATGGGGAAAAAAAACATTGTCAAATGAAAGTTGCGAAACATAAACAGTGCATATTGCATGCTGTGAGACACATCCCCCACCCACCCACACAGACCTCTTCGCACCCACACAGACTCAGGCAAACATACATGCCTCCACCCACCCACTTATCACCCACCCACACACATTTCCCAACCCAAACATTCATCCCCCACCTTTCATCCCATAACTGACACGCACACACCCACTCACATATTCTCCACCCCCCCCCCCCCCACACACACCCGCAACCACCCAGTAAAACACACATCACAAAACCACACACACACATACCCCCGTTAATCCACACATCCCGCACCTATCCACACATATATCGGGCACCCTCACAATTTTCCCCACCCACCCACCCACACATCAGCAAACTTACACCCACTCACCCACCTATTATCCGCCACCTCTCATCTACACAACCCCCACCTATACACACTATCACCACCTACAAACACATCTCCCCACCGGCCCACACATATCCCCCACACATAAACATCCAAAAAACACACATCTCCCACTTAGAAACACTCCACCACCCACATAAACGCCACCCACACACATCCGCCGCTCACACACATTTTCCCACAAACACACATATCTCCCAACCATACACTAATTTCTCACACACATCCACCCACTCACGTACTCATCCATCAACAACTCACACCCACACATCACTCACCCGCCCATCAACACATGCATCTCTCATCTATTCTCCCACCCACACACACCCCAACCACCCAGCCAAACACACATCACCCAACCTCACATACATCCATCATCCACCTGCACATCCCACACCTCCCCCACCACTCACACATCTCCCCTCCCACACAAAACTCCACCCATAAACACATTCCCCCCACACACACATCCTCAGATGCATTCCTCATACACATCCCCGCCCACACATCTCTCACTCACTCACACATCTCCCACCCACCCACACATCCACCACCTACAAACATCCTCACCAGCCACACATACATCCTCCACCCACTCACACTTACCCCTCCACACTCACACATTCCCACCCACACAGACATATCCCATTCACAGACACCCCCACACTCATCCCCCACACCCATTACACACCCATCCCCCAACCCACACAATCTCCTACACACCCATTCACCCACCCAAATACACATTACCTACCCACACCCCGAACCCACCAACACCCACATACTTCCAATAATCCTCTCGAATATTCCCCCCCCCCACACACACACACATCCCTCACACACACATACATCCCCCACCGACTACATATCCCTTCGCCCATTCATACATCACCCATCAACCAATACACATCCCCCACATACAACCCCTCACACACACATCCCCCACACCCCTACATACATCCCTCACATACACACCCACATAAACATCCTCACATCTACACACATACATGATAACTGAAACTAATAAACTCCCACACTTTACACACAGCTGAGACACTGACGATTGACGTGAGCCTTGTCGAAAAATTGTAAGAAGTGGAGAAAAAATTGTACATATACATTGTGTAGCGTAAAAATTAGTGATGCAATTCAACTCTCTCTCTCTCTCTCTCTCTCTCTCTCTCTCTCTCTCTCTCTCTCTCTCTCTCTCTCTCTCTCTCTCTCTCTCCCACTCACTAACTCTCTCACTCACATCACAGCAATGTTATATTATACATGATGAAATCAAGTGGCATACAAAATGATAATATGAAAGATGAGAATACAGAGAAAAAAAAATATGGATTTGCATGTTACAGGGCAATCAAGTGGCATACAAAATGATACCTCGTAATATGAAAGATGAGAATGCATAACAAATATAGAATAGTATGTTACATGACATGCGTGCGCTCAACTCTCTCTCTCTCTCTCTCTCTCTCTCTCTCTCTCTCTCTCTCTCTCTCTCTCTCTCTCTCTCTCTCTCTCTCTCTCTCTCTCTCTCTCTCTCTCTTCTCTCTTGAACCTCTCTCATTTTTTTAACTACACACACTATCACACTCATTCTCTCTCTCTCTCACTCTCTCTCTCTCTCTCTCTCTCTCTCTCTCTGTCGCTCTCTCTCCCTCTCTCTCTCACACACTCACTAACTTTCCCACTCACTCTACAGTTATTTACATGTGTTAATTTTATGCATGTTAAAATCAAGTGGCATTTAAAGTGATAATATGAAAATGAGAATACACAAAAATATGGAGCAGCATGTTAGATGACATGCATGCGCTCAACTCTCTCTCTCTCTCTCTCTCTCTCTCTCTCTCTCTCTCTCTCTCTCTCTCTCTCTCTCTCTCTCTTCTCTCCCACACACACGTACATACACACACACGCCCACACACAACATACACATGCAAATACACACACATACCAATGCACATAAACACACCTACACACATACTCAACATACTTACGCACACGAACTCACATAAAACACAATTACACACTTCATGCATGCACACTTACATACACAAATATATACACATACATATACGAGCACGCACACATACATACACACATACATACACACATATACACATATAAACACGCACATACATATACACACATATGAAAACACATGAACGCACACCTTAACACACGTACAGACATACACACACAGAGGCACACACAGATACACCAATACACACATGCAAAAATGCACACACACATACAATCACAAATATAAACACACACATAGATCATCCATCCACACACATACATGCTGCCTCACATAAGCACTAAAACTAATATGAGTAAACTTCCACACTTTTCACACGTACACTCTGTCGACTATCGTGAGCATCCTCACAAGAACATTCAAAATTGTGAAACAATGGGAAAACATGGAAAATATGGAAATTTGTGTAAAGTAAACATAAAATAGTGGTCCAATCCAGTGAGATAATTCCTGAAATTGACATAAACATGATGAAATAAGCAGTGCATGTTAAATTCAATTGGCAGTAGAAATGCTAATATGAAAGATGAGAATACAGAAAATATGGCATAATGATATGCGAGAGAGAGAGAGAGAGAGAGAGAGAGAGAGAGAGAGAGAGAGAGAGAGAGAGAGAGAGAGAGAGAGAGAGAGAGAGAGAGAGAGAGAGAGTAACACTAAAACAGCATTCAACAAGAAGAAATCTTGCAAGAACCTATCGAAGTATGGTTTCAGTGTGAGGTGACTATATGCGAGCTGATGTCCATTTATACAATCTTGAATAATCGATGCAGCAAATGACTGTATTTGGCAACGATTTATCTCAGTGGCCAGCTACTTATCTGTAAGTGCTCAGTTTCAGAGTACGCGCGAGCTGTTTCTGTATGTGGGTGATAATGTTGTGGCGGCAAATTGTAAGTGATATCAATTTGTAATCGACATGTAACTACATTTATCTAGACACGTATGTATTTTTACTATCGTCATCATCAGCCAATGAATTGTGCTATGAAGAGCGTGTTCATTTAACAGTCTTCCGAGTGGGTTCGTTTGTGCAAAGTTTAGGACAATACGCTGACAATGACATGGCTGTGGTTGGCAACGGTTCTATACCAACTCTCATCGTTCATCACAGGAGGGAAAAAAACTGTCTACCTATTCATCCATGCATGTAGGCCTTAACAAATGTGATGGCTGTAATATTGCATGCCGTTTTCTAAGTCTTTAGAATTTGTCTCTATCAAGCCTCATGTATTGTCTCTATGCAAATTAGCTTATCAGATCTTGAATCCATTGACTTTCTTATACTCCTCTTCACCGCTCCCCCGGTAACCTCCCTCATAGATATCGTTTCTAGACTTTAGTGACTTGTTATATGCCTAAAACAGTTCAATTTAGTCAATTTTATTCAGTACTGATTTGTTGTATTTTGTTATGTTTTCCTCTTATGAATATATGATATTCCCATGAAATACTATATAAATTCCCATAAGGTGTTCAGCATATTTTTTAAATTCCTAAATTGGACATAATGTGTTGCCAAATGAAACATGCATGCTCTGAGTATACTGACTTGTGCTCTTCAGTCTTTTGCAGTCAAACACGGTATTATGTACTTTAGTTAGCAATGAACCTAGATTTCTATCATAATGTCTACTGTCTTTAATGTTTCTCCACTGCTAAATACATGTTGACATATTTATTTAATCTGTTGCCATTACTTTTGTTTTTGCTAGATCAAGACATAAATTTAGTTTCTAACTTTGGTTTTGCACTGACTTTATTATTAGTATTTAATATTATATATTATAGTTATTGTTTGCAGTACTGTATCGTCGGCATGTGGAAGTTATGTAGTTTTTATTCCTCCGATTATGTGGGGATCATATGCCCCTTGTCGATATTGTATCTATTATTCCATAAGATGATATCAGTGTATACGTTATGTAGATAGGGGGAAAATACAACAATGACTGTATAAAACCAATCTGTTATGTCATCATATATTCTCAAGACTGCCTTTTGTTCACTGTAGTGTTCTTTTTTTTCTTCAAAATTCTATGTAAAGTGCTATGGAAATCCTATCTATATTGTACTTTCTGCTTTATTCAAATTGTTTCCCTCTTTAAATAATAGTGCTAATTAAGCTGAAATGGTATTTTTTTCCGCATATCCTTTATAGGGTAACGCTGTCAACATCAGCATCTTTCAGCCGATTGTTGATTTCTTTTCAAGATTACGCCATTGCTTTCTGAGCGGCCGGCTCACATACACCTCTGTTACCTACGTGGCCAGAACCGCTACCGATTCTCGCGCACGTCACGTTACTCACGAGAGTATACGGGATTACGGAGAAAGATGTTACACCCTAGGTCAGGGAGACCGGCTGTAATAGTCTACTTAAAGTCTTATGCAATAAATCTGTGTCATTGGAGGTTAGAAATATAATTCTGAAATGTTGCATAGAACGAATTTTAACATAAGGCTGCAAATCCTGGACAACTATTCAACAAACAACAACGAAATGATGTAAAGCTTCAGAGATGTCATTTTATATAACAATTTGGACTTCCAAAGTGTGCAATGTAAACGTGTTGAGAGCGGCTAATACACAAAGACAACTCACCACAAACAACAGGCAAACAACAGGACAAGGGTTGTCATCTTCACATTATAGGAAGACACAAACTTTACCATAGTTTGACAACTGGTGTCTGGACAGAGAGATAGAGGAAGACAGTGAGAGATAATTCTTGACAGTTTTGCGCACGAATTTATAATCATCATCATCAAGTGTCATTCATGACTCTCCACAGATATCGGTCTTTGGTGTTCTAGATCAACTCTGCTGCTCATATTCCTCCATGCCACAGTCTCAATCCACCCAGCATCATTTCCCTTGGACTGCCTCAGCCTCTCTTCCCCTCGATCTTCCCAGGTGTCACGATGTTCTCCAATGGACGCTATTTGCCTCTTTGTTATTGTTGCATATAATGTTCTAGTTTCATTAGCCTCTTTCAGGCAGTCGTTGATAGTTACTTTGGCAGTCCAAGGAATTCGTCAACATTCGTCTCAGAAACGATATCGCTGTTGCTTCCAGGCTCTTCCTAGTTTCTTCTTTACATTCCAAGATTCACAGACATACAGCAAAACAGGTTCTATATAGCACTTCAGCATTCTCTTTCATGCATTCAGTGACAGTGACTTATTGCATAAGATACTCTTCATTTTGTGAAATGCTGCTTTTCCTTGTCCTATTCTGCTCTTAATCTAAGTTGTGCATCAGATGTTATAAATGTCCTAGGTATTTAAAACTATCCACTTGGCGAAGAACTTTCCTTCATATTTCGATTTCACATTTGGGTGGCACCTTCTTCTTTGATATCACCATTCTTACTTTTTCCTTGATATTTAAGGAGTATATTTTCTTTCACTTTCTATTAAAACATTTGTTGTAGATCTGTTGCATTATCCGCAACCAATAATGTGCCATCTGCATAGCATACATTGTTTATTTATAACCCCCGAATAGTATTCCTGGCTTCTCTTTGATCTTTCTCCTTATTACTTCGCTGTAGAGTGAGAAGAAATCTGGTTACGAAACACATCCCTGTCGTACTACCAGCCTTAATTGTACATAATTTCCCTCTTTATTATTTCCAATTTTAATTGCTGCTTCTTGATTCCAATAACTATTTTTTTTTTTTAAATTATTCTGAGATCTTTCCAATCAATGTTAAAATCCTCCAACATTTTAATAATTTCAGCACATTTTAATTCATCAAATGCTTAGCATAATCTATGACGCACAAATATATGTCTTTCTGTGTCTCAAGGATCTTTCGATCTAATAATATACATAATAATAATAACAAAATCCTAGTATAACAGCCAGTCCCATTTTGGTAGGCCAGTATATTCCACATGGCTAATAACAAGTGTCACACCATTAGCTAATATTACTGAGTCGTATAGTATTGATGTTCGCATTTTGCCCATGCCTTTATAATGCATATATTTTTATATTGTTGCTGTTCTCTGATAGCCTCGAATGATGTGTGAATGAAATAATGTATGAAAGAGAGTGATAGAAGGGCAGAATGTTAATCGGGCCTGCGTGCCCAATTCTTAACCCTTTGAAAATAAAGTTTGTTCGGTCGTTCTATTAGTGTCCGTAATGTATATATTGCATTGTTTGTACCCTTTCCTTCCACAAATCCATACTGTTCTTCACCAATTTCTTATTCTTCTCATTATAATTCTGAGTAGAAGCTTAGTGACATTGTTTATGAGGTTAATGATACGAAAATCTTCGCATTCAATTGCTCTTGGCCATCTAGATATAGCTATAAATACAGATTTCAGCATATCGCTCGGTAGATATCCACAGCTGTAAATTGATACATTGTTAAAAATAGGAAGATGTGGATATACATATCTAATAGCAAGATGTCTTGCAGTCTTGATACACGATAGTTTGTAAAATGGAGTCGTACCTCTCCATAGCTCAACGCTTTTGCTGAATTTAGAGGCCATGTGTTGCCCATGCAGAATGATTACTCTTTCAACCTGATCGTTTACTCCATAAGAAAGATAAACACTAATACATCTGAAACAAGACAAGCTACACAAGCAGCCGGAACAGCAATTGTCCGCCTTCGGAGCGTCTATTCTAGAACAGTTACGACCAGTGCTTGGGGCCTGTTCTGCTCTGCCATAACATTTAGTTTTTAGGTTGCATTTCTTCTCACTAAGGAAAGACTTGTACTCTCCCAAATGAGCTCCTCCTCCATCCGAAGCTTTTGGTACAATGTGGCGTGACGGGTTTGGTAAGCGCCGCCGAACATTCGGTCCCAGCAGAAAGCAGTTAGTACCGTTTACTGTCATAAGGTAGTTCAGTTATATATGACTCATAATTGACTTTGATACACATGCGTATACACACACAACACACACACACACACACACATATATATATATATATATATATATATATATATATATATATATATATATAAAACTAAAAACGACTGCCTGATACAGGCTAATGAAACTAGAACATTATATACAACAATAAGAAAGAGACAAACATCTTTCTTCGGTCACGTGATGAGAAGAGAGGCATTGGAGAACTTCTTGGCAACTGGAAAGATCGAGGGGAAGAGAGGCAGAGGCAGATCAAGAGAAATAATGCTGGATGGATTGAGATGGTGCCATGGAGGAATACAATCAGCTGAGATGATCCAGAACACCAAAGACCGAGATCTGTGGAGAGCCATGAACGCCTACACCAGCTGGCAGGGCATTTGATGATGATGATGATGATGATGATGATGATGATGATGATGATGATGATGATGATGATGATGATGATGATGATGATGATATATACTCTTCAAAACAACAGACACGCAACATTTTTGGTGTTACTTTTATAAAATGATATTCGCTGATTGGTCATCAGTCAACCTATCGACTGTGTCCATCTGTTCATTAACTTCTTGTGGTTACTGGAATTGTACTCACCTCATGATTCTTGAGATCATGAAAGAGGTCCAAGTCAAAACAACATTTTTGTCAATAAATCGTGACAGGTTCATGATAATCACGTCAAACTTAATGAGCACAAAATTCTCTGACTATGTTATTGAATACCTATAAAAGATTGACGCTCCTCGAATAAATTCAGTTGAAAATTCAGTGCGCCATTATGGCTCATCTCACCACAGAATAACGACTCTTCATCATTTGACGTTTACAAGCTGGACAGTCACAAAGTGGAGTAGCCAGAGAAGTCAATGTAGTTAGAAGCACGATAAGTCGCCTTTGGAGGCGATTTCAAGAAAATGGGTCAGTGGCAGATCGGCCGCGCAGTGGAAGAACAAGTATCACAACTGCTGCAAAAGACCTCTTCATACGACTGCGTCACTTTGGGAATCTGCATCCTCCATAGTCCAGTCAATGCCAGGAGCTCGTCGAATTTCAGATCAAACGGTCAGGAACTGGCTGCACGACGCTGGTCTTTGGGCTAAAAGACCCAACATAGGTCCTGTTCTTACGGACCAGCATCGTCAGAACCGACTGCAGAGGGCGAATCTGCATCGTTAATGAACCGTTGGGAATGACTGGAGATGGGAATGGTTTAGTAATGAATTATTTTTCGTGCTCCAGCGACACGACAGACGGAGAAGAGTTTCCGCAGAGTTCGAGAGCGCCACACCCAGAATAGCGTTGATGAGGCTCCTCCACACGGTGGTGGAGATGTACTTATGTAGGGGGGGGGGGGGCGATCAACCTCATGGGAAGAAGTGACCTGGTGCAAACTCAAGGGCGCCTGAATGCCAAACGACACTTCGCTAAAATTCTTTATCCTCACGTCCTTCCACTTTGTGGCAGCACGATGGTCGATATTTTAGCAGGATAAAGCTCGACCTCATGTGGCACAACTCAACGCCCAGTTCCTATCCTAGCTGACAATAACGTCCAGACCATTCTGTGGCCAGCCATGTCATCAGACGTGAACACTATAGAACCCTTATGGGATGAACTCGGCAGACAACTCCGCCAGGGAGATGTAGCCAATCACCGACAATTGTCTCTTGCACTGCGGGAAGAGTGGGCAGCCATTCCACAACAACAGATCCAACGGCTAATCGGATTCATGTCAAGGAGATTGTCGTTCTCCGACAGAGGCCATGGGAGGCCATACACTTTTCTGAAACGGAAGCCTCAGTCGCAAAGACTAATAGCCGAAACCAAATTTATTGAACACCATTTCAATGTTAAAGTCGGAAAGTTTGTTCATGCTAGGATTGAAGCATATAATTCAGTAAAATAAAATGTTGGTACAAGTTTGCAATTGAAACTGCAATAATGTTGTGTTTCTGTTTTTTTTTTTTTCTGCTTTCCTTTTTTGAACAGTAAACACACACACACACACACACACACACACACACACACACACACACACACACACACACGCGCGCGCACACACACACACGCACACACACACACATATTGCGAACACATTTTCCAAACTATCAAACCTGTACTTATTTTGGTGGCAACGAAGGTCAATGCGGAGTTAAGACAAGGACGCTGACCTTAGGAAACATAATTTTAAACTTCCAAAGTCAAACACCTAGACCCTAGGCGGCATCATGGACTGTCGTTCACCTGCAATAGAGATTAGAGATAAGATGTGTGCAAACCAGCCAAAACGACGCTCTGAAAGACGCCCCGAGGTTGTTGCAGGAAATAAGGCATCACTTGATTTCTACGCAAGCAGACGCGGGAAGATTGGATATAATATACGGCTTCCGCATAGCTACTCAACAAGATTGCTAGAGAGTTTGTTGGCCGACTTGGTCCAGGCGTATATGTCATGAGGCTCGGATCAGATGGAGATTTGCGGAAATTGCTACGCGTAGAGCACCTCAAGTGAACAAACCTCGAGAACTGCATTGGAGAGACGCTTACATCACACAACTAGTTATCAGCATTAACGGCTGGAGGTGAACAAACCCAGGGAAAGCTGCATGTAAGACTGCTAAGTAAAGGGATACACGGAAGAAGAGAAGGTCACTGTCTAAAGTAGAAGCTTGCATAATCAATTTAGGACGGATGTTGTGGACAAAACAAAACGAACGAACGAACGAATAAATGTTATTTTAAAAGGGTAACAAATTGGGCACGCAGGCCCGTCTTACTTTCGGCCCTTTCGATCACTCATCTTTCATACATCAAATGTGCATGGTACATTTCATAGGGAAAAAAACATTGTCAAATGGATTTTGTAAGCATAAACAATGCATATTACGCATGGGACATTGACATGGGGGGAAAAAACATTGTCAAATGAAAGTTATAAACATAAACAGTGCATATTGCAATGTTGCTGCATAGGCTATGTAATCACGAGCCATTGGGGTATTTAAGCAATGGTGGGCGCTCACCCCAACACTGCGCCCCGATTACATTCAGCAACATTTGGAACCGATGGCGATAATGATAGTGGCGATGATAGATTTCACAAGTATAATTAGTACGTCACCAGATGCTAGGGGCATTCCTCAGATTAATGTACAGATGTTGGACTTAACGTCTTAATGTAAAGATTGTGTAAACATGTTTTGTAGGGTTGTATCAGCAACTCAGCTTTGACAGGCACACATGGATTCTTCTTTTGTACCACACGAATGATAACTCGCACGTCGTACAAAAGGAATATAAATTTATTCGGGACTAGTTAGAGGATAGCTCTGAGAGCTGACAATCACATGAATCAAATACATTCTGACAATAGTACGTTATAACACTCTTTATGGTCCTAACTACGGTATTAGTCTAAGCCTAAGTCTACTGTCCTCTAAACCACACAGTATTCAAAGCGAATACTCCGATCCGTCCTCTACGCTGTCATGTCCTCGTCTGCTCGACTTTCGTGGCGTGTCCAGCCACGAGCAGGTGACCCTTCATGCGTCAGCAGGTTTGCGTGCAGGTATTCAAGCACGCGTTTAGTAACTTGTCAATAGCTTTCTCTTCTTAGAGTTACCACTATTAAGGGATACTCCTCGTGGTAATGGTTTCCCCACTCTAACCTGGGTAACTCCTGATCATGTCCTGACGTGTCCCCTTTTAGGACACGTGTGTGTCCAGTTGGAGAACTGTTCACAGTTCTCCCTGCGACTTCTGTCCCTTCTCTTCCCCTATTTCCTAGATAGGGATGTTCTCTCTATCCTAATCTTAAGTCCTCTTCCTTAGTTTTACTCTTCTCTTCTCTATCTGCCTACATGCAGCTCTTTGACAGGCTCTCCTTCCGTCTGTGTTGCGTTACAAGCTTTTAGCTTATGGGTGTAACGCAATTGGTTATCTAAAACAAAAATTAGGGCTGTCTAATTTTGTCAAAGGCTGCATGAGCTTGCTAACTATATTCTGGGTATAGCACAAGATCTCTACTCTCCCATGTCACACTGTTGTATCACTTCACTTGGCTATTGATTATCACACCACACTAGTACAGTTGGCTAGAGCCCTTGCTCATTCTAACATTATACTTGTTGGGAGTTGTGTGAACCGGAGCCGTTGCCTTCAAAGACCTACCCCTCAAATCGCCAATTAACTGACGACCCAAACAAATTGTCCCTATTATGGGTACAATACATGAATAATATTCATGCTCCCATATAATATATACTCCAACTTGTATACATGCTTTGTGTGCTAATGTTCACCTATCTAGCTTCCGCTCGTGAAGAAATATTTCAGTGTTAAACTAGGGTTTCGAAAGTTTGTAGTGTCCCCTGTTGAAAGTTATTATGCCCCTTTGCAAGTAATGATGTATGCATCTTTATCTGTTAGTTTTCCTGTTTGGTTGCGTGTTTGTATTTAACTAATGTGTGCTTAAATTACCAACATGTGTGTATGTCTATAATTTACATGTATGTTATCTTTCAAGCGCCGTAAAACGGTTTATTGTAGTCACAAACGAGTGTGTAAGGCTGATTTATGACTACTCGCCCGGTTTAAGAAGCTTAAAATATGTTTCCTATCACTATAATGAAAGTATGGCAACTACACGGATAAAAAACGAACAACACATTGTGTTACATAGATTGACACGGACGAATTACAAAAACTTATGTCGTGCGGCAAACAATCCGCAAAATGCCCCATTCTCTCTATTTATTCATTCACTCATTCCCTTTCACA
This sequence comes from Cepaea nemoralis, assembly GCA_014155875.1. Classification (NCBI taxonomy): domain Eukaryota; kingdom Metazoa; phylum Mollusca; class Gastropoda; order Stylommatophora; family Helicidae; genus Cepaea; species Cepaea nemoralis. The sequence continues at coordinate 782,647 of JACEFZ010013347.1, forward strand.
CTTCTTTCATTCCACGCTTTCATTCCACACTGGTTTAAAAAGGCGTTATGTCATTAAAATACTGTTATAGAAAATGAATGACAAAATATATTTACAATAAATGTTGGCTCAATTTAGAACAGTTTTAGAGCCAAATGACTGTGCCGGTATTTCTGCACCGGTCATTTCTGTACAAAAATTTACATGTTTGTGAGGATCGTTTACTACCGATCCTGGGGGTACTGATTACTATAATTAATCTAGTCTAAGTTGGTGTGCTGAGCTACGCTAACTAAGGGAAATAATCTAACTAAATGAACAAAATGGAGTGAAATGTGTTAGTTACCTTAATGTGTGTTTCTAAATGTGATGTTATAAATTCTAAATGAAGGTATAAGTTTAAATAATGTTTCATTTAACTAAACTATATGAAAATGTGTTTAAATGATGATGTATTAATGCTGTGTTTACTAAGTTTAAGAATACCACCTAATGAATTGACATGTATGATATTCTAACCTAGTATTGATGGAGTTTAACTCTTAAATGTTAATATTTTCTTATTAACCTATTCTAAGGATGGTTTTGAACATTCTATTATAACTACAAAAGTTATTATATTAAATGCAACTGTCATAAAACATGTTATGGTACATATCACATACATTTCTAACTATACATTAATTACATTAACTACTTCCAGGTGTGTTGTTGGAGTCGCGTTCTCTGTTGAATCTCGTTGAAATAGAGTATTATAGACAATGTCTCATATACACGCGCTCGTCCTGGGTAAAGTTAGAATACAGTCCTACTCACTGGTTACATATGATGATGGCGTAGACATCTTCTAACGTGTCTGTCCTTTCTTACTCATAATGACACAGTTCGTGCTAGTTAATTTAAGGCGATTCACCATTCTAAGAGCACAAAAGTGTTTTCAGTACACATTCTGGACACAGATTACTTAAAGTGTCGATGAATGAAGTGCTGTAGAATCGCTCCTCTCAGGTACATCAGGTATCTCTATCTGAGAAGGTCGGCTAAGTGTGTCTGCAAGTAAGTTCATCTTTCCCTTTATATGTTTAATAGTGAACGAGTAGTTCTGAAGAATCAAAGACCACCTATATATTCTGTTATTCTTGTGGACTCCAGATTCCATAACTGTCAGAGGAGAATTATCAGTTTCGATGACAAAATGGGTGCCAGCTAAGAATCGGTGAAGCTTTCGGCAACAGTATATGATACTTAAGACTTCTAATTCAGAGACTCCATACCTCGACTCAGCAGGTGTAATCTTACGGCTTACATAAATGATTGGGTGGAAGGTTTCATCATAGAACTGGCCTAGTACCCCAGCGATGGATATAGCACTTGCGTCTGTACGAAAAAAATATTATAAAGCTTGGATTAGGTAAGCGCAATATTGGTACAACGCTAAACATTTGTTTCAATTTTGATAATGCATCAATTAAATCTGCATCTTTTACATTCAATTTTACATATGATTTCAATACATTGGAAAAAACGCTGGTAATCTCCGCTAAATTAGGTATGAACTTGTTGTAGTAATTTACTAGACCAAGTAAGCTTCTAACCTGCTTCTTGGTCGTTGGCATTGTTAGATTTAAGATTTTTGTTACGATCTTATCATCTGTTTTAAGTTGGCCTCTCGTTATGGTATGGCCAAGGAAGTCAATTTCTTCCAGACCCAACTCAACTTTTGTTAGTTTTACAGTAAGACCGAAGAGTCTCAATCTCTCGAAGACGTGTCGCAGTTTCTGTAGATGTGTTGTCCAGTCTGCCGTATGAACACATATATCGTCAATGTACGTCTCCGTATTCGTTACTCCATGAAGAAGATCCCTAGTTAGTCGAACAAAAGTGGCTGGAGCATTACGAAGGCCAAAAGGAAGGAATCGCCACTCATAAAGACCTAAAGGTGTTGAGAATGCAGTGAGATGAATAGAAAGTTTCTGCATTGGGACTTGCCAATATCCCTTCGTTAGGTCGAGTTTAGAAAAGATTCTAGAGGTTGACATGTTGAGAATCAGATCTTCGCATGATGTTATTGGCTCTGCGTCTACCTTGGTAACACTATTTAACTTTCGATAATCGACACAGAGGCGAATTGTTGAGTCCTTTTTCTTAACCAGGACAATAGGAAAAGAATATTCTGACTGCGACTTTTGGATTATTCCACTCGACACAAGACTAAGGATTTCCGTGTCAAGTTTTTCCCTGTAACTTAAAGGAATGGAATAAGTTTGGCATTTGATAGGGGTGTCATCAGACAGAATAATGGAGTGTTCAGTCCTGTCAGTCCTACCTGGAATGTCAGAAAAAATGTCTCTGTATTCTGTCACTAACGCTATTATCTGCCGTCTTTGCTCGTCTGTGAGTTTTGGTTCTATCCGTATGCTATCAATTGTCGTAGTCGTGTCTACTGTCGGAACTGGTAGTTCCATGTCGTCGTCCTCTATCTGATTCAGTACTGTGGTGGTACTAAGTGCGTGTTCTGTTTGCTGACTAAGTGTATCTGCGATGTCGTCGTCTTCTGTCACACACACTAGTGTAGTTGCGTTGTGTACGTCTGTCGTCTGGTTGCTTTGTGTAGATGCATTCTGTTCGTCTGTCATCTGTTCTTCTTGTCGTGAAAAGTACGGCTTCAGCATGTTGATATGAAATATCTTTAATTTTTGGTTTATCGATATTTCATAATCGACATCTGATATCTTTCGTACCACTTTGAATGGCCCTTGCCATGAGGTTAACAATAAGTTACGTTTATCTGGTAATAGAAGTAGCACCTCCTGTTCAGGTTCGAGGTGTATGGTTTTGGCATCTTTGTTGGCATAATGGTGGTAGATCTGTCCTTTTCTCTCCAAAGATGACTTGGCTATTATACACGCCTTCATAATTTTGTCGCGTGTTTCTGTTACAATCTCGTAAGGTGTAACAGGGGTTGGACTATCTGATGTATTAGTAATTAGCTGATGGTAAATAGTGTGGGTCCACGTGGGTTAGCCCCATAAACTAATTCAAAAGGAGAGAAACCCGTACTCGAGTGCGGAATTTCTCGATACGCGAACAGCACTGTTGGTAACAGTGTATCCCAATCAGATGGGTTTTCTACTGTTACCTTAGCCAGCATGTGTTTCAAGTCCCCGTTAATCTTCGCTATGATTTCATTGCTGGCAGGGTGGTAGGCGGTCGTAAAATGTTGCTTAATTCCTAGCATTTTTGTAAGGGCTTGCGTAGCAGCCGATATAAACTGAGTTTCACGATCGGATAAAATGGTTCGAGGGAATCCGAATCGTGAAAACAGGTGCAAAAATACATTAGCTACATATTTGGAGGTAATATATTTTAGGGCTACTGCCTCAACCCATCTTGACCACAGGTCCACCAAAGTTAATATGAATCGGTTTCCTTTGTTCTACACCTGATTTAGGGGTCCAACAATATCCACCGCTACACTTTCAAACGGTCTAGTGATTCCCAACCACGATGACACAATGAAAGAAATTAAACGACGACTATCAATTGCTCTTCAAAGACTAAAACAACTGAATAAATTATGGAATGGGACAGACAAAACTACAAAAATTAGATTTTTAAGAGCATGCATCATTCCTATTGCAACATACGCCTGTGAGACCTGGACACTTACTAATCAAGCTGAACGGCGCATAAATGCCTTTGAATATAAATGTTATAGACGAGTTCTAAGAATATCTTGGGTAAAGAAACGTACAAAAGCATCAATACTTCAAGAGCTGAATATTGAAGAAGGATGGCTATTAAAACCGATAAAATAAATTAACTGAAATATTTTGGTCACTTGAAACGTGACGAAAGTTTCGAGAGAACAGTAATGGATGGGTATATGCCTGGGAAGAGAGGTAGACGAAGGCCAAAGAGACGATGGGTGCAGGATGTGGAGGATGATCTCCAGATGAGTGTATTGGACGCGGGCCATCTTGCTTATGATCGAGAGGTCTTCAGGAAGGTTGTTTTTGGAGCGAGGTTCTACAAAGGACATGCTACTGAATGAATGAATGAATCTGAGTGAAAGAATCAATCTGTATCTTCTAATCTTTTCTTTTTATCCTCCCTCACTCTCCTCCTTCTGCCTATTCCTCTCTTCACTTTTCCTCTCGTTTTTGTCGTCCTATCACACACACACATACACATGCCCGCACACACAAACACACACACACACACACACACACACACACATATATATATATATATATATATATATATATATATATATATATATATATATATTTGCAGAACGTCAATCCCAAGCTTATTTTCTATGCGACTTTAGTTCCTCCTCTTCACACCTCCCCCCACCCTACCCACTGCCCCAAGACATTTCCTGGTACCAATTTCAGTCCTTTTTGACCTGGGTGAAGTTTAACAAATCCGTCTAAACGTAACAGTGGGAGATGTTAAATGTCGGTTTAATGTCAATGTCTGGCTGTGGTAGTTATTATGTTTACAAAAAATGCTTTACGTGCAGATGGTACCCCATTATGCTAGGAGTTTAGTAACTTTGTCCTGCGTGTGAATTGATTTCAAAGTGTCTTTCTTGTCACAGCTGCATTGGTTGTAGTGGCTTTGGTTGCAAACAATGTTGTTAATTGTATACATGTGTACATTGTGACCGCATGCTATACAAATGTACAGGATACGGGCTCTTGTATTAAGATGGCGTAGAATAGTTAAAGTTCATGGGGAGTATTATTGCTATTGGCACCTTTCCGTCTTGACAGACAATAGTTTGGTACATAGTGCTTCAAAAAGGCTTAATAACTACGATCCATGGCGGTGGCGAGTGTAGCTGGTAAGGCCAATTCGTGCTGCTGAAAATGTGTGTCCACAGTGGAAGCATGTGATAACATTGTCATTTCCACCATCATGCACCATCATACGTCTCTGTGTGTGCGTTATCTGCAATCATTTTCTCCTTTGTCTTTATTCCATTTCTGATAGTGGCCCTCCATGCAAAACGTTCAGCGGCGACTTCCTCACAATGTGCATTATCAATGCCTTTATCAATCATGTCCCGCTTACACACATTTTTGTATCGTAGTAGAGGCCGACCCTGAGATCTCCTACCCATCTGTAATTCACCAAACAAGATGTCATTTGGTATTCTACCATCACACATCCTCCTAACATGTCCTATCCATCTATGTCTTCGAAGACTCAGCGTGGAACATACTGTCACGCAACCTGACTTTCCAAGACTTCAGTATTTGTGATTTTGTCTTGCCACTTAATACCAAGTATTCTTCGCAGACACCGCAGATGATAGCTGTTTAAACGTTTCTCATGGTGTGAGAAGGTCTTCCAGGTTTCACTGCCATAAAGAAGAGTACTAAGGACACAGGCTTGGTAGACGAGGACTTTTGTTTTGGGAGTAAGTTTCCTATTCTCCTAGACTCTTTTTGCTAACATGTTCATTGTTGTTGTTGCCTTACCAATCCTGATGTTGATTTCCTGATCCCGGGATAATTTACTATTTACCTCTGATCCTAGATATGTAAAATGGTCTACTATCTCCAATTAGGGATCGACAATAAAGATTGATGGTACCCCATGTGCACCGTGTGACATAATCTGTGTCTTTTTTTGTTAATTGTTAAACTAAATTCAGAACAAGCATTGTAGAATGCAGATAGTAGATATTGTAATTCTTCCTCAGTGTTGGTCGTAATTGCAGCATCATCCTCAAAAAACAACTCTCTGATTAGTACCCTCCTAATTTTGGTCTTGACTTTCAATCTCTGAGCATTATAGAGGCAGCCATCTGAGTGTAAGGGACTGTATATACAGGCATCCTGATCACGAAAGGCATATTTCAATAGAAGTGAACAGTATATCAAAAAGAGGGTGGGGGTTATTACACTACCTTGCATATTCCACTCTTGATTTCAAACTCTTCTGAAGATACACCATCAAACGTGATTATACCCTTCATACCTGTGTGGAACGATTCCACAATAGACAGAATAGTTCGTGGGGAGCCAATCTTCTTTAGTGCTTTGAACAGACCCTCACGACTGACCAAATCAAATGCCTTTGTGAGGTCGATGAAGGCAATAAACAGTGGTCGATTTTGTTCCCGGCATGTTTCTTGCATTTGTCGCAATGAGAATACAATAGACCAGTTCTGTCGTAGACCAGTTCTGTCGGAAGCCGCACTGTGATTCGGGGTAGACTTGATCTCCCTGGACTTTAAGTCTGCGCAGAACAATTCTAGCAAATACTTGTCCAACAATACACAGAATTGAGATAAAACTATAGTCGTTACAGTCGCTCCGATCGCCATTGTTCTTCTACAAGCAAGCCGCCCAGGCGATGAGGACAGTGCTATTGATCTGGCGATGGTTTCACCTTCACTCACTACAGTGTGTAGATGGGGTGTCCTAAGACACGACGGCAGCGACCACCATCCTTGCAGCAGATTGGTGGAGAAAGGCAGAACCAGGCAGCACAAGCCAAAGGTAAAGACTTTCCAGTATGACAGTACAGGGCAAGATGTGGTGAGTATAATAAGACGTGACAAGCACAGAAAGCTTCAGGGCAGGAAAAAGAGCTGGGAGCAGACACCTTGGTGGAATTTCGAGGTGGAGAAGGCTTGGGTGGATAAGCGGAGTGCTGTAAGGAGATGGCAAAATGCGAAGAAGAACAGAGCTGGTCATCCTAGTCCCTGCATGCACTTAGAAAGAGGGATGTATACAAAAGTAAGCTATTTCAAAAAACTGGTCAAGGTGGTTAAAAGCGAAAAATGGGCAGAGGTGTTTAAAGAGTAAGCACAGACCAGTCACTGAAATTGTTCTGGCGACTACATAAAAGCATGAGTGGTTTAGCCAAGAAAAAGAGCATTTCTGACTTCCAAGGTGCTGACCTCATCTGGCAGAGGACTGACGAGGACAAGGGCAAAGCCCTCTTTGAACGCTACCTTGAGCAGAGCAACCAGACAGACATGGGAGGCCGAAATCTGGCCAAGGAGATCACCTCAGACAGGTGCAAGGCCCAGAACACTTCTCATGAAGACACAGTGACAGTGAAAGAAATCAAGGCTGTGCTTCGACGATCAAAAAACAGCGCTCCGGGGCCTGATGACATAAGATACGACGACATCAATAGGTGTACCGACAACGAGCTAGAGAAACTAACAGACACGTACAACAACAGTATAGGGAGTGCTAGCATAAAGGAGGAGTGATTACACAGCTATCTGATTCCCTTGCCGAGGCCTGACAAAGACCACAAAAAAATTCAGGGATATCGAATTATAACCATGCAGAATACAATAAGCAAGCTGCTGGAGAAGGTAATTGCTAGGAAAATATCAAGCCAGCTAGAGAGGCAAGGTGTTTTCCCACCTACCCTGGGTGGGTACCGTCCAAAAAGAGAAACCTGGACCAATGCAGCAGTTTTTGCCCATGATGTCTATGAAGGTTTCCACTCAGGCATTGAAACCTTTGCTGCAGCGACTGATCTTGAGAACGCGTACAACAGAGTACCATTGGATTTTTTAATGCTTCAGCTTCTTGAACTCAAAGTAAGTCCATTCCTCGTTAGTTGGATCGCTGCAGCCCTCTTCCAACGGAAAGTAGTTTTTAGATGTGGCAGTTGGACTTCGGAACCAACAACAATATATCCTGGCCTACAACAGGGATCACTATTATCTCCGGTACTGTTCAACGCCTACACAGTGAGAATCACCAGTGAGCAGATCACTGGACCTGGCAGGACATTGTCATATGCCGATGATGTTTTATTGTATCGTCAGGGTAAGGATAGAGAGCAGGTTGCTGTGGAACTAAAAAAATACTCAATCGCTTGAGTACTTGGTGTGATGAAGCTGGGGCAATGGTCAACCCAACAAAGGCAACAGTGACTTGGTTCTCGTTGAATAATCATATTGTCAACAATCCAACACCAACTGTAAAGCTGTGTTCAGAGACGGTGGAAAGAACGCAGGCAATGAATTACCTGGGGATACGGTTTGATCTAAGCCTTGCTTATAATGAGCACATAGACCAGGTGATAACAAAGGCCAAGTGGGGTTTGGATGCAATGCGGGTGATGGCAGCATCAAACTGTGAGCAGCGCCATCTATGTTTTCTGTACGAGGGGCTGGTCATGTCTGTTTTGGAGTATGCAATGGCAATCCTGACTCTCAGCCGTAAGCAGATAGAAAGGATGGAAAGGAAAGAGAATGAAGCTATGCGCATTATTCGTGCGTGTACAAGAGATACAGCATGCAGGGCGATGTGCTACCTTCTTGATTATCCCACCATTGAAGAGAGAAAACAAGTTTGCAGAGCACGCGCCTACCTCACAGTTAATGCAAACACACAACATCCACTGCATAGTGAAATTAGGAAGGTGAAGGGCAGAAGGTTAAAAAGAGGACTGTCGTGTATGGATCAAGCCGAAGACATTCTTCAACAGGTGTGTTCACTTGAGGACGTAGAACCTGGCGAAGAGTGGGTACAAGTGCCAACAGATATCTGCACATCCTTTTCAGTGTGCATACAACTAGATAGAAAATGCAGACAAGAAAATCCGGCTGCTGTGGAGGCTGAAGTACAAGCGTTGATTTTCGAGAATTTGCTAGACGGTGATGCTGTCATCTACACAGATGGGTCGGTCGTCCGACATGTGAGAAGCTCATGGGCCTTTACGGCTCGGGCCGGAGGGAGAATTGTGAAGGAGGACTCTGGTGCTTTCACTGAAACCACAAGTAGCCTGACTATGGAAGTCATGGCAGTAAGTAAAGCAATAACATGGCTCGAGACACAGACATTCACTAGGGCATGTTTCCATAGCGACTCAATGAACATGATCAAGAGGATAGAGGAGGGGTCGATCCGAAGAGAATGGTTGATGCCTCTGGGGCGGTCTCGGCTAGCAAAGATTAGTTTCATTTTCGTGCCAGGGCATGCGGGAGTACAAGGAAATGAGCGGGCTGACAAGCTCGCAGGTGAAGCTACAGTGGAGGGCAGACGCGCCATGGACCAGGCTGACATTCTGAATGCTCTACGAGAAGTAAGACTTTTGCGTGAACCAAGTGATGACTGTGAATCTACAACCATGGCCAGACTGCGAGAACAGCAAATTAAAAGAGGGGTGGCCAAATAAGAACACTACACAGGAAGCCAAAGAAGATTGATAAACCAAGACGGAACTGGTGTCGTAAGCCGCTACACGCTGCGGGATTTGCTGAGGATGAGATCCGAGCACTGAATGGTTCGATGTGCAATGAGGATGATCTTTCGATAACTAACTAACTGATGGCTCAACCCCAAAGAGATAAAGGATGCAAAATCCTTTTTCCCAATGCGATCCTGCCCGTTTAATTAGTTTAGCTGTGATCCTGCCCGTTTAATTAATTTAGCTGTACTGACTCAATTGGTTGAGACAAGAAATAGAGTTTTAGAGACCCAAGGAATACCTTCAGGAAATAAATGAAAAAGTTGTATTCACTTTTATACACAAAATATCCTTTAAGTGGTTCCTTGCCTCTCCTCTACCAACTAATTAATTCTATCTAGGGTAGTTTAAACCAATTTGACTATGACAAGTAAAAATACAATCACTACATGACATGACCTAATTTTTTATGATTTAATAAACACAAACATGGATTTTGTAAATTGCATTCAAAATTACAATTTCCTGTCATAAAATAAAGACATATACAGTAAATATACAGAATTGATGTGCCAACTATAACAGCTATATTTTTTTCAGTGGCATGTAATGCTAATCTTTTACTGACCTGAATGATCTGGAAAAAAAGAACTGTCTACACTCCGAATACTCCACTTCCAGCTTTGGGAAAGAATATAAATTAATTGCTGTATGTTCTGTAGTCTTAGTGTTCCAGGTCTTAGTAGAACATAAGTTGGCTCTTGGTTTTATTTCCCTTTTGTTGGCAGGTATATGTTTAAATAAAGATTACCTCTCCTATGAGACAAATGGAATGGTTGCAGGTAGGTAAGTTTCTGCACTACTCCATCAAGGGTATCACTCAACAATGTGCTAACTCAACAGGTGCTGCATTCAATCTTCACCAAGTCAGGTCTGGATTTACATGAATAAGATCCCTACCTGAAATTCCACCAATCACATAATTCTAATTATATCATAAATCTGACATTAGAAATGAAATGTAAAAGCTTAAGAACATAACAAGTGAAATTAATAAAAGGAATCTTGTTCTTAGAGAAAATAAACATAGAAGAAAGACAGTCTTGGTGTTCTCAATTAGTTATCATCAACATAGTTGTTTGCTCTCACTCCAATCTTCCACTATCAGGTGTTCAAGGTTTAATTAGCAGATGTGCAGTTTCATCTTCACTTATGCCTGTCCTCGGGTCTATAGTTTAAGTAATACCTTGAATGATTTGGAATTTAACAATTATGTTGACCATTCACCTGGGTACAATCTTCAACTGCTCCAACATCATAAGGGAAGAAATACAAACTAGAATCAACTCTGGAAATAAGATATACTATGCACTACAACATCTACTAAAATCAAAGGCGCTATCTCGTAACACCAAAATCACAATATACAAAACACTGATCAGACCAGTTGTGCTGTATGGCTCTGAAACCTGGAGTACAACGAAAGGAGACGAAGCCTTGTTACAAACCTTTGAGAACAAAATTTTAAGACGCATCTTTGGACCCATTAGGGATACACAAAGTGGAGAGTGGAAAAGAAGAAGTAACAAAGACATTTATGATTTGTTTAAGTCCCCGCTAATCACTGGTATCATGAAGGCTAATAGACTACAATGGCTGGGGCATATAGAAAGAATGGAAGATAATAGGGAAACAAAACTCGCTTACACTCAGGAAATAAATGACCGTAGACCCCGAGGTAGACCAAGAAGGCGGTGGAGAGATAATATACATACAGACCTACAAGCACTTGGAATCAACGACTGGCAAGAGAAGGTCCACCAGAGAGACGAATGGAGACAGATTGTATTTGCAGCAAAGAACCTCAATGGCTCGGAATGCTGAAGAAGAAGAAGATGTTGACCATTCTCTTCTTCACCTTTTTCTATTCAGGAAAAGGGTCTGATACATTAAGGGTTATTAAAACATCAGTCCCCATTGTAATGAGTTTGTTTATAAGCAATTAAGTAGACTATGGCATCCATTCCTGTATAGTATTCAGGTGACTTCTCTTTTTAGTCCAAAGTTTTACGGAGAGTATATTCCCCCCTCTTCACCGTCTCTATTCTATGATTGTACTTCAGCTATCCGCATAATTATGCTTATTGTAATCATTCTCATCATCATCATGATTACATTATTATCATTATTATCATTCTTATGACATTAGAAATCATTACATCATTCTAACATTATCATCATAATCATTATTACATAATTTTCATTACATTACAGTAACCATCATCATCTTTGTAGTTCATTACTATCATTACACTAGATCATCAGTTATCAATTATCAGTTATCAGTTGGGGTATCTTCATTGCACTCTGGACATGTCCATAGGTGCTCAAATCCCCCTCCCAGCATATGCATCAGCGTCCGGTGGCTAATAGTGCCAGTTATGTGTTGGTTGACTATGCGCTTTGTTTTCCCGATGTACCTCTCGCGTCTGGCTGTGTCGATTCTTACTCCCAAGTCTTTCATCCTGGACAGCGATGTGGAATCACTGACGTCAAAGTCCTCTGTTCTCGCCATATCATTGAGGACGTTAATAACATCGGCACGATCCATGGGCTGGCCATCTACAGGGGGTGCAGAGCCAGGCAGTATATCAGCCCGTTCATTTCCCTCGACTCCCGCATGTCCCGGGACGAAGATGAAGGTGACTTTACGGACAACAGACTTCCGCAGCGACTCAGTCCACTGTCTACGTACAGATCCAGCTTCGACCTTCTGAATCATTCTTATTGAATCACTTAGTACACACACGTTGGTATAATGCTGGGATTCCAGCCATATGAAAGCCTGTGTAACTGCCATCACTTCCATCGTCATGCTGCTCGTAATCATAGAGTGGGCAACACTGGATTATTGAACGGTTCGGCCCGCTGAACACTAGACCATATGTGTTAACAGTATTGACATGAAATACAAAGTGGGATTTTGCTTAAATTACACACACAGATGCTGTAATATGCGTAATGTACGATATTGGTTGTGTCGTGCTTAGCGCACCAAACTAGATGATAGTAACATGAATATTTTATACACAGTGTTGTTATGCGCCGGCGTGTACTAAATTAGTATTTAGTTTATGGGTTACGCCGAACTAGTTTCTGGTGATAGTCATGGCATTCCACATCAAAGTTGCCGGCTATCCTTAGATTGACTGTTGGCCTATACTCCCTCTCTCTCAGCCTGTAACTTCAATCACTTACTCAAATTCCTCATGCATCAGTCAACATATCCATCTGTGCATGTGAGTTCAATTCACTCCTCTCATACATCATTCATATCTATGGGTGATCATTTCACTCAGTCTATAGACACATTCATAGTGGTATGGGTGATCATATAGGAATCAGTCAGCACACATCCTTCATACTGGCATGTTAGGTGGGTGATTTCCCAATGATAAATTAAAATATTTACACCATTGACATCACAATGAGATCTCACCCATTCATCAGACAATCATATCTGTATGGATGACAATCATGCATATGTAGGTGCTTTATCACTGATAAATTCACAGGTTCAGTAACAATGATATTACAATCAAATCTCCTTCCTCATCAGAAATTATAACATTTCCTGATGGATAATTAATCATTCATACTGAGGTGGTTTACAAATGATACATTCATATCTGTTTACAATAATGAATCACACATGACATAAATTTATGTGATCATTAGACACACTTATGCAATTCACCAAGGATTTAGCAACAGGAAATCCAGGAGTTATCATATGCTCTCATAAAATACATACATTTTAGGTGATATATCCAATTCACATTCAGGCATTATGAATTAAAATGCTTCTTGCATGGCAGTTGGTTACGCACTATTATGTGGCACAAATATTATTATTCCCCATGATTGACAGCCATGTCTATACATTCGTCTTACCCCATGTGTGCTGTACCATCACACAAATTATGATACCTGTAGACGTCTTTTTGGTTTGCATGTGTTCATGAATTATAAGAAAACTATTTTTTGCCCATGTACTCATATCAAAATGAAATCTACTGACTAATTACACATTACACTAATTTCCTATCAGTGCTGGTACATGTAAACTAGTTTTAAATCTTACCAGTGGACACATGTACCATATGTCCTTACCACTGTACTAAGAATTCTGAGTTTCTTTAAGTCTTAAGTTACTCTAATTCATTGTAGATTAAGTTTCATGCTTAAGAAATAAAATGTATAACATGTGTCTAATGTTTTACACATTAACTAAGTTGTTTAGCTGGGAGAAAATAAAACACTGTAGTTTTCTCCTAATGTACAGATTATCTTATGACTGTGATAGCTGAGTATAATATTATTTAGTTTCTACTAGAATAATTCTTAAGAACTCACCATTCCAAATCATTGTAGATTTAGTTGCTTAAGAAATAAATGTACAACTTGGACTAATGTTTATACATTAAATCAGTTGTTTACTTTGGGAGAAAATAAAATTCACTATGGTTATTCTTAATTAATAGTTTATCTATAAACTATAAAAATTAAAGATATTATAATTAACTTCTTAAGAATTCACCACGCGTTCAACAAGTCGACTTACCAACTCTGCTTCTGGGAACAAGGACTCACAACTTATCTAAGATTTAAATGAATTAAATATGGTGTTTACCTTATTTATCAGAATGACTTCCACATACTTCGGCGACCGGTTTCAGAGTCTAATTTCGATGTCTTTGTTGGCTGAGTCTTTCCTCCTCTTAGTAATCAAACTAATGTTACTATTTTTGGGAGGGTGCACTCACTCCACCATCTGCCTCTGATCTTCCTGCCTCGTGTGTGTGGGTTGGTGAAAAACATACTGTGTTCCGGTTGTTTACTGCTATTTATACGGTCCTTTTCCGGTTCACGTTTTTCATTGCCAATGGGTATATTAAATCTTGGATCGTACAATTGTGGAACAAATAATCCTGTTGTCGACGGGAAATTGCAGCATGTTACGTTTGTGAAAATAAAGTATATCACACCTTGCAACAACCAAAGAATGATCCATGTCACAATCAGCACTGTGGTAACTTCGACTTAATGATGTATGGTCCATATGTTGTCTCCCTTGTGATAATGAAGTCCAGCTGATGCCACTGGTCGGATCTTGGATGTTTTCATGTGACCTTATGCATCTCTTTTGTTGTAAAATAGGAATGTGTAATACATAGGTCATTTCTGGTGCAATGCTCCAGCAGCCTTTGCCCATTTTTATTCATGCTACCGATGTTGTATTTTCCAAGGCACTCTGGCCATGAACTCGAGTCCTTGTCCACACAAGCATTGAAATCACCGAGCATATAAATGTAGTCGGATTTTGGAACTGCCTTGATCACAGAGTCTAGCTCCTCATATAACGTATCCTTCAAATCTTCAGAGGAAGCGAGTGTCGGTGCATATGCAGTGATAATGGTGGCAAAACCACAAGATGTTGCCAAGCGCAGGGATAATAGTCTTTCATTACCTCCAGCTGGGATATCAATAATTCCCAGTAGCGAATTCTTCGCTGCAAAACCCACACCATGTTGCCTTTTTTCTGCCTGCCCTCTACCCTTCCACAAAAAGGTGTAATTGTTTTCCTTGAGTGACCCTTCCTCAGCGAGGCGAGTCTCCTGCAGGCCAGCAATATCAATGTTAAGAAGAATGAGTTCGGCATCAATCACAGCCGTTTTTCTTTCATCGTCAGTATGTGTCAAGTCAGAATAAAATCCTGGAAACATGGTTCTTACGTTCCAGGTTGCAAGCCGTAGCTTGAGGTTTCTATTTTTCTTTATTTTATTAGTACCGGTTTCATTGCTTATACAGCCTGCGATTCAGATCTTGTCATAACCCCAAGCACCCATTGAAGCACACAGGCTGTGTCGGATCAGCACTCAATTGGCCGGGGGCTGCCCAGCTTGAGGCGGGTGGTAGCTGATTTGTGACACCTGTAGGTGTCTCTCACCGTCAGAGGCAACGCGTGGCGCCCGATGTCCACGCCAATTGACAAGGACTTATAACCCGTAACAGTTACCTCTCGCTTTGATTCCGAGACCGGTTAAGACCAGGGATGGAGTTATTGCCTCTCTATAGCACAAAGCCTGGGCTAAAATATAGAGACCATGTGTTGCCCATGCAGCATGATCCCTCTCTCGGTCTGCCTAGTTCACTCCAGAGGAAAGGTAACACCTATACGTCTGGAACAAGACAAGCTGCAGAAGCTGCCGGATCAGCAATGCAAAGCTCTAGGTCTTCCACTGTTGGAGCTTCGATCCTAGACCAGCTGCCAACAAAGGCTTAGGGGCTGGTCTGCCCTGCCATGACATTTTGTCTTTAGGTTGCATTTCCTCGCACCAGGATAAGTCTTGTACCCGCCCAATTGCGCTCTTCCGCCCGAAGAAGTTGGCACTATGTTGGGTGTCGGGTTTTGTAAGCGCCGCCCAACATTCGGCGCTGACTGAAAGCAGGCAGTACTTATTTTGAAAAGTATAAATGTTTACTGCACATGTGCATGAAGAATGTAACTGAATTGCATTTGTATTATATTATACTCCCATATATTAACGTCGGGCTCCGTGACCGAAGGGTTAGCAGCTTTCTCCGTAACTTCGAATACTCTCGTGGCTGACGTGAGAGCTCGAGAATTGGAAGCGATTCGAGTCGCGCCAGTGACTTATGAGAGTATGGAACCGGTCGCTCAGAAAGCAATGGCAAACTACTGAGTGTAATCTTGCCAAGAAATCAACATACTGCTGAAAGATGCTGATGTTGACAGCGATGTCCTGTAAAGGATATGTAAAAACATTTATTTAACATACATTAACGGTTAAGGAGATGATAATTCTGGTGTAAAACTTTCTGATCGTCCTTCTTAAAGGATACAGTTTAACGTATATGCTTCATGGAAGCGTCTCCATTAATGAATGTTGTCGCCGATTTGTTCTTTGTTTTCCGTAATTGTGTTCAGTAAAGCTGCATTATTTCGTGTTATTTGATAATGTTTATATTTCCACAGTTTTACCGCAGTTCCGCGAATTTTATTCATACTAGATCTAATTTGATGTTCTTTGGTGTATTATTTATAATTTTAAAGTGTAATCTCATCTTTTCTATAACAGATACATGATCGCTATGTCCATCTGCTTGCTCCAGATCTAGCTTTTGCATTGTAGGTAAATTATGCTGTAGCACCAGTAAATGTAGAATAATCTGAGACTGACCGATTCAGAATAGAACATGTACAATCTGAAAGAGAAGTCAACATTACAATCCTTATAAATTGTATAAGGGAAGAATCCCCTACACCTCTATCAACCTAGTGAAAGTTTCAGAGCTAGAGCGCTGTTAAACGTTCAACCACATAGATTTATATGTGAGGGGGCTTCTAATTAAACAATAAAAATTTGTCAGAAATTGCAATAACCATTTCATTGTCTTATAACCTGTAAATATTGTTGTTAAGGATGTCAAACGTATTAAGCACCTGACATCACCGTGCAGATAAACACAGTGACCTCATAAAGTCAGTTTAAAGATGACAGCTCCACTTTTAACGTGCACCAAACAAGAGCAGTGTACTGTTAATCGTTTTTTTTAAAATTATTATTATTTAGTAAAGGAGTGACACCTATAGACATTCTTCGGTGAATGAAGATCCAATATGTTGATGCAGACCTCCCAGTCCATCCAGTGTATGTGTGAATTGGGGCGCTTAACCAATAACCATTGAATAGGCAGGCGAGCGTCTAGCCACTACGCTACCACTGCTGTCATGCAATAACGTTCCTCCATAAACATATATGCTCTGTGGTATATATAAATATATGTATGCTCTACGAGAAGTAAGACTTTTGCGAGAACCAAGTGATGACTGTGAATCTACAACCATGGCCAGACAGCGAGAACAACAAAATTAAAAGAGGGGTGGCCAAACAAGAACACTACACAGGAAGTCAAAGAAGACTGATACACCAATACCGAACTGGTGTCGTTAGGCGCCACACGCTGCGGGATTTGCTGAGGAGGGGATCCGAGCACTTATGGACTGAATGGTTCGATGTGCAATGAGGATGATCTGTCGACTAACTAACATATATAAATGCGTGGCCGGTCGTCTTCCGTGCCGCTTTGTCTTATATATAAATGTATGGCTGATCGTCTTCCATGCCGCTCTGTGTGATATATATATATATATATATATATATATATATATATATATATATATATATATATATATATATATATATATATATATATGTATATATATATATATATTAGGATCCTTGCCACTGCTACAGGGTCTTTGAACTGAGCTGAGATTCTCCTGACTCAGGCTTGAGTTAAGAGTAGAACGGAGCACTTATGGGATACATGCGTGTGTCGTGATGTTGATCCGTCGACTAATATATATATATATATATATATATATATATATATATATATATATATATATATATATATATATATATATATATATATATATATATATATATATATATATATACATACATACTAGCTGACCCGGCCCGACTTCGCCCAGGCCCTGGCGGGGATCGATCTGTCTATCTATCTATCTATCTATCTATCTATCTATCTATCTATCTATCTATCTATCTATCTATCTATCTATCTATCTATCTATCTATCTATCTATCTATCTATCCGTCTATCTATCTATCTATCTATCTATCTATCTATCTATCTATCTATCTATCTATCTATCTATCTGTCTGTCTGTCTGTCTGCTTGTCTGTCTGTCTGTCTGTCTGTCTGACCCGGCCCGGCTTCGTCCAGCTCCTGGTGGGGAGCATCTCATTTAATTCATATAAGTAGTCGTATAAGCTCTCGTTCGAGACTATCTGTCTGTCTATCTGTCTGTCTGACCCGTCCCGGCTTCACCCAGTCCCTGATGGGGAGCATCTAATTTAATTCATAAAAGTAGTCATATAAGCTCCCGTTCCCGACTATCTGTCTGTCTGACTATCTGTCTGTCTGTTTATCTGTCTGTCCGACCCGGCCCGGTCTTCGCCCAGGCCCTGGTGGGGAGCATCTCATTTAATTCGTATAAGTAGTCATATAAGCTTCCGTTCCCGACTGTCTGTCTCTCTGTCTGTCTGTCTCTCTGTCTGTCTGTCTATGTTCGGCCCGTTCCCGTTAAAAATATAGATATAATAGAAGAATAGATAGATTGATAGTAGAAAATATGATTGGAAGAGATCTATCTAAAGTAAACTTACCAAGATATCACGAACAGTCAATAAATGGTGGGCGGTGGGTTGACTGCAGAGTACTGCAAACGATATGCAACTAACTTTCTCTCACAAAAAATTACTTTTTTTTTTTTTAACGAACGAAAATCTTTCGCAGGCACGTCCTACATTCTGCCCTTCTTCTCTATTTCCTCTCATACATTCTTTCATTCAACATTTCTGATGAAGCAATTCTTTGACAACAAAAGAACAAAAAGCATTAAAATGCATAAAAAGTAACTCGTTGAGAAAATGTTTAAATTTATAAATACCCAACGTGGGTGTAACGCGCCATACATATGTGAATGTTAAATAAAATTAATGTGCAGTTGAAGAAAAATAAAAAGATGAGTTAGAAAATTTTCGATATTTAAATAGATGCATTATTTTTATGAAAACTTTGAAAACGCCTTGAAGATTATATCACTATTTATTATAACTCATATGCCTTTAATTAACTATAGACAAAGAGTTTAAAAATCTTTGAAAACAATGCAACAATCCATATATATAAAATAATAGCAATGTTATTAAAAGTTATGCCCCTTGAAATAACTTTTCTTATGTTAAGTCCCCTTGCTATATTGAAATGATAATGTAAATTTAATTATTAAATTTTAGTAAGTAAATAGCTGATTGTACAATAAAAAACTATGACAGTTGGTTGCACGGGAATGAACAGAAAACGTGTAGAAAATTTCATCTCAATCGGATAGACCGTTATCGAACGCATCCAACACGTCCCCACCCACCCACATACATACATTCTGTTTTATATATATATATATATATATATATATATATATATATATATATATATATATATATATATATATATATATATATATATATATATATATATATATATATTGATAGACGTCTTCCGGGCTACTCTTGTGTTATATATAAATGTGTTACTGGTCGTCTACCGTGCCGCTCAATGTTATATATAAATAGTTTGCTGGTCGTCTTCTGTGCCACGCTGTCAACTCACTCAGCAATATGGAAGAACGGCGGTTTTTGTTGCGAAATGGTTAAACCGCCTGCCTCGCGATCTGAAGTTTGTGGGTTCGATTCTGGACTCAGTCATTTCGTTCACTAGTGAAGTTTTATTGGAGGATCCTCTGGGTCGTCGCTAGGGCTAGACCGTGTGTGCGTTATGCGGCGCGTTCGTCATTCCACATGGCTGGAAGATATCGAAACTTATGGGATAAAACCGGTCCTCTCATATTTAAATCCATTTTAAGCAAATTATTATAATTCAAACGTGCCAGCAAATAAAAAAGTCAGCACTGGACCCTTTTACACGCATTTATTCACGTTCAGCATATGGCGCCGAACCCATTTTTCTTTACTAATCGGCACTCGGTGGGTGAGGTGGTTAGTATCTCGACGGCCGCTTTTACTTCCAAACATATTTTTGATACCCATGATAAGTTGGTTGACCTAGGTCAGGTTTACAAATCCGCTTAAAGGTGACAGTGACAGATGTTAAATGTCAGTTTAATGTCAATGTTTGGTTGTGGTGTTTAAGGTGTTTACAAAACATGCTTGACGTGCAGATGCTAGTCCATCATGCTAGGAGTATAGTCACTGCAAACTGCATTTGAATTAATGTCAAAACTTACATTCTTGTCACAGTTCCATTGGTTGAAGTGACGTTTGTTGTAGTAAATTGTGTTAATTCGTTATACAGTGTGACCGCATTGCATGCGAAACTAAACGACGCAGTTTAAAGTACACACATCGTAGAATGACCTCTCATAATACCAGATAGTTTGAGAAATGTCACCACTATTATCGAACACACCGAAAGAGTAACCCTAACTGTCCCTCCGCGCGGTTAAATTTTGACATGGTACATATCATTTGCATGGCTAGCGATCAATCCTCGGTTTATTTTTTAGGCAATTTTACGTTAAGCTGGCTCTTAAATTTACAGTGCTCTGGTGGTGAGATAGGAGGGTGCAGTGGAGGATGGGGGGGGGGGGGGGAATATTGTCAGAGACCCAACCAGGTTAGAAACAGCACTTAAAGGACAGCATACAGGTAAGACACTAGGCGATAGGAACCGCAGGGTAAGACAGGTAGGAAGTAGTACTGAGACAGGTCACAGCTACATACAACAAACTAAATCGACATTAAGTTGTATTTACACGTTACAGTTTCGTTCAGATGGCAATTACAAACTACTGAACGTAAATTTTCTAGTTCAGGTTGATCGCAGTATCCTGCAAAGGATATGCAACAATTTAATTTAAGTTTACCATTGCTTTCTGAACGAGAAGTCAACGTTTACCTTCAACTGACCACCGTAGAGGATTGGAATGTTGGTGATGGTGTGACAAACGCAGTTCTGGGCAATCGATTATTCACATGGATAAGTGGACATCTCTAAAGTGCTATCTACTGTTAGTGACATTACCACAGAGTAGGCTATACCCATTCATGCTGACATCTTCACAGATTGCTAAAGGCTTATGAAGTAGTCCACAGCTATGTTTCATGCGGAAAGCAACGGAAATATGCCACATTGCATTATACACTAACAACTTTGGGTGAGAGGTGACAACAGTTTGGATTAAAATGTGTAAGGGAACGACAATGATAATGAGAATAAATCAAACAAATAATAACTTGATCTCCCTTGATGAAACCTCAGTTCCAGAGGAGTCATACTTCTACTAAGGTAGCAATGCAGACAAATAGGGTGGATCATATAAAAATATCACAATAAGAATACAGAAGGATATTTTTTTATTTTTTTTATTTTGCATATCCTTTACAGGACATTGCTGTCAACACCAGCATCTTTCAGCTGTATGTTGATTTCTTGGCAAGATAACGCTCAGTAGTTTGCCATTGCTTTCGGAGCGGCCGGCTCACATACCCCCGTAAGTTTCCAATGCGATTCGAACCACTGCTGATTCTCACCGTCATCACGTTACCGACGAGAGTATACGAGATTACGGAGAAAAGTCATAACCTCTAAGCCACGAAGCCGGCATACAGAAGGATAGATGAGCTTTTATAACACTAGGACATCAAAAGAAATTACATTCCCACCAAACTTAGATTATTCATTTCTATCTTTAAATAAGTACTACTGTATAAATCGGAAACATAGAGATTACACATAAACTATAAGATGCATTAATTGATGCCTTTGCAAAATAGGAGGAATCAAATGGTGGGACATAATTATCAATGTCGAGCTCATAGAGACAACTTGACGATTACCAGTGAACTAAGAGACAGAGAAAATACACTTAAGCTGGATAGGCCATACATTGCGAAAAGCTGAGAATAGTATAACGTGACAGGCCTTTGTGTGGAATTTACAGGTCACATGCAATAGAGAAAGACCTAATGAGACACTGTGAAGAGGAGAAACAGAATGAATAATTTGGGCATGGCTTGGATCAAACTGGGTTGGATAGCTATAGATAGGAGGGCTTAGACTATGTTGGCTGAGGGCATATGCCCTAAAGTGGGATACAGGGTGAAACAAGAAGAAGAATTGATGATTTTAAATAGCATGCACAAAACATAACACTGTCATATGTTTGACTGTCATCACGGTAGTTTCAAAGACCTTATCATCTTTCTTTGTTGTTTATATATGTGTTGTTTACATGCTAGTATAGCAGACGCTTCTTCATATCTTAGTATCTATTTATTTTCGGTAGTGAACAACTCACTGGAGTTCAATGTGTCTGTCCCATTCTCAAATTCCAAAGTATGAACGTGCTATGGAAGAAGTCGTTCCTAACAATTGATAGAGGTGGGTTCCATAATTTACTAGTTCTTTGTCCCCCATTTAGCGATACATTTTGCTATTCTGCATTATGACGCCCATTCCGTTCTTATGTGGATCGACTGACATATATACTACATTGCTATACACGTGAGTAAATAACAGTTATATAAATACAAATAATGTGATAGTTTCATTAAAACTACTGTGCATTTTATATTTTACTTGAAAGGGTTATTTAACTTTGCTTTAATATATATTGAACATGTTCTGTAATATACACCTGTTGAGATACAACGAAATATGCCAGACTATAAATGTGGCAATATAGTTTTTGTGTCTCTATTATTCAAATTCACAACCCAAAGTTACAATGCAGTCTTCTAGACGATTCTTCAATCAACCAACCATATAAACCATGTTATGAATGCTTAATTCTTAAATAATAATTCGGCATCACTGCAATCGGAACATTCCTACTCATGCTCAACTAGTCTATCTGAAAAGCTGCCATAGAATTCCCATAGTGATTATTCCACTAACAATTTGATTAAATGTGTCCATGTCTTTTCCCCTACGCTTTGTACAACATCAAGATTCACTAATCACTCACTATCTTTTTAGCCAGCCTTTCTGGATAGGAATATATCGTCTGTTTAGTTGCATTCTTCACCTGATCCCAGAGAGACTTCACCAATCTCCTTGACCTAAAGTAGTCTTCCAACCAGAGGGGTAGCAGCATCACTTCAGGCAGCCTGGTCATTGCCCTGCACACCTACACGTCCTGGGGCAGAAAATAATTATATACTCGCAATGTCGATCATGTCGATTTATCCTAGGCACTACACTGGAAATATGCCAGCTTCTACCTTTCGAAGCATACCATGACAGTCCGTTAGAAACACGGCAAGTCTGGTTGTGCTCCCCTAAAACCACACCGTCACAATCCCAAATGTCATTTCCATATTATATTTTCTTGAAGCATATGCCAAACTCCGTGCTGATGAGCGTAATCTTAGCCTAGGAATCAACATACAGCTGAAAGATGCTGATGTTGACCGCAATACCCTGAAACAGGATGGAAACGCAGAAAAAAAATGCCAAACTCACCGCTTTTATAGTGTCCTTTTGTCTTTACAATAAAACCTCTTTACTGCTTAATTTTTTTTTCCGCTTTTTTAAGCGATAGTCTCATCGATGTATATTATTAGTGTGCCAGTTGTTTTTTTTTATTTTTTTTTTTTTTTTGGGTGTGTCTCAGATGTTGCACGGACACTTGTGTAACACTCGCCGTACATTATCGGCACTCTATGCCCAATGCAACTATAACTCTTTGCAATGTTTCATTGTTAGGGGACATCGTGACTCATTCTACTCCGTGCGCCACCCTTCAACGCCATACACCAGCCTGATTGAGTCTTCAGATTGTGCCATCTGAGACCTGTCTTTCTTCAACCGATGTCCACCGTGTCAGACTTTAACTTAGTATGGCGGATGTTCCCTATCTCTCTCGAAGCTAAAGTACATCTTGGTCTCGACCAAGGTGTAAGTCTTATATGGATAGCTTAACCACTATTTGCTGCGTACGTATAAAAGATGTATTTCTTGCACAATCCAGAATAACTCGCTTGTCTTCATTTTGCATCTTTGTTACATTGATTACATTAAAGCTTTCGATATATTAAGACATTGACACGATGAAAATGCTAGCAGACATACAATTGGATGGAACATATCTGCTTGCTTGCTTGTGTTCGCTGGCTGTGAACTCCAGCGCGAAGTCCTATATGTCGGATGAAGACATCCCGTTGTCCAACATCAGTGTGATGTCATACCGGACCTGTGGTTTGCGTGAGTATCCATTGTCCCATGTCTGGCTTATTGGTGTGTAGACTGGTGGTTCCTCGCCCTGCAAGCTGATAATCTCCGACTTCGGAAGAATCAGCGATCCTACTAGGTTAGCCAGGACCCCGAAGGCACCTGTTGCCCAGGACGCACGACTAGGACGTGTCATAAGGTCTTGGCCAGTATGGAACCTGACCCTGGTGCCTTGGAAACACCTCTGCGTCCCAACCAGATCTTAGAGTTATAAAGAACATCTATCAGAAACGAAGAAGTGTCATAACAACTGTTAATGAAGTGGGTCAGCTGTAGCCTATCAGGGGAAGTGTGCGACAGGGATGTGTATTGTCTTCAGATTTGTTCTCCCGATATAGTGAACATATTGTGGGAACTTTAGAGGATATGAAAGGAGTTGTATTCGGTGGAAAAAACATCATTAATATAACATATGCGGACGATACAGTATTGATTTATGACAACAAGCAGGATCTACAGCATTTCTTTGATGGGTTATTATACACAGTGAGAAAATAGGTTTGGAATTGAATTGTAAAAAAACATAGATCATGGTTGTTTCCAAGAAGAATGAAATACCGCATTGAAGCATCCAAGTGAATGGAAATATTCTTAAACAGGTGAATATGTATAACTATAATATCTCGGAATAGTCGTAACATCTGATGGAAAATGCCTTGCAGAGATTAGACAAAGAATTTCCATGGCTAAGGTGGCCTTCAGAAAAATGGAAAACACACTTAAAAATAAAGTTGTCAATTGCTGTGAGAAAACATGTGTTGAAGTGCTACATAGAACCCATATTGTTAGATGCGTGTGAAAAAAGGAGAATTAGCAGACAAACTAAACAGTATATAATGATGGTGACAATTTGGTATTTGTAGAATATGCCTAGAATACCATGGACGAACAGAAAATCAAATGAGACAATCCTTAAAGAGACAAATGAAAAACGGAGATTTATTGGAAAAATTGGACGGATACAGTCAAGATGTTTTGGTTATGTTATGTGGAGAAATGGACTCATAAACAGTCCGAAAAACATACTGGGGTACGACATGAGAGTATGGCAGAAGTATTGCAAGGGGTTCCGTAAAACCAGCACAGAGATCGCTGGCGCCCGAGGCGTGGTACATGGTATACCTTTATATGAAACCCAGCGGCCTTAGCGTTTCCCCATGTCCGTGACCGAAGTCACCACACCACAATCTCGTTTTCATAGTGACTCATTAACGTTGTAGATACATTCACTGTGAACACCTCCTAGAGCTACTTTCTTTTTGTCACCTATTTTCTTTTCTTCCTTCAATTCAATACTATATAGCTCCACTTCTGCTGAGTCTTCCTGCCGTATCTGTCCCATTGGTGACGACTCTGTCCTCCTCTCTGAATTAAAAAAAAAATAATTTCAGTTGACTGTAATCAAGTGCCTCTGCTTATGAGATATGATAGTCTTAGCAAACCACATTGCGACCATGCGCACCACAGAATAATTAAAACAGTAAGAAAGATCAGGCACGTTTCTTGCTTTGGTGCAAATTCTTTTTTAAAACACCATTGGAGTTCTCGATGTACAGTATACAACATTTCGTACATTCCTTTACATCGTGTATTTTCTCATTGTCTGTGTTTGTATATGGTATCTGCAAGTGGCGAATTCAGTCTTTGGCATACTTATGAAGATCTAATGAATTATTTCAGCCTGGATTGGGTACAAGGAATTGTCTTGGGAAATAAACGCACCGGTGTGATATTCACCATATCTGTAAAACAAAATGACGCACAAACATGAATCATTTGTTTAATCAATTATCTGGTATACCATTGGGCACAATTTATCCCAGGTATAACCTAGAGTTTTGGACACGCTCATCATTATCATGTGCCTTGCAAAGTAGTGTATGATTTCATGTTTCTCAACAGATCTCGTTTCATTGTATTCTGGACCCATTCAACCGATTACACTTCCCTATGGCATCTTCTTAGACTATCAAACATCCATTACTGTCAGTTTTCCATTGCCTCTCATACCTCTTATCGTATCAGTCATCGATGTTTTCCGAAGGCTCCCTTCTCATTATATGACCAATTCGTGGGAGAAACACTCTCTTTCTAATATCCAGTTGAAGTGACTGATTAAACAAGATACAGTGGAACCTCGTTTTTCGTTGACTTCGGTTTTCATTGATTGTTTTCTGAGAAAAATCTGTCTCGGTTGCCGTCGGTCGCCTCGGATTTCATCGGCGTACCCATTTGGTCCCGTTGCTAATTTTGCGGAAACAAAGGGACCTACGCGTTCCTCTACTCAGTTTGGCGTTGTTTCTCGTTGTGTGAGCATCACTTGCTATTAAATTAACCTTTTAGCTCCATCACGGGACCAAAGGAAGTTTCCAGAACCCAAATACTATGAAGAAGAAGGCCAGGAACACGATTGAGTTGAAGAAGGAAATCACTGAGAACTACGAGAGCGGCTTAAGATTGCTGAAATCGGCCGCATGTATGGTAAGTTGCCATCCAGGATAAGTCCCATTGTGCCGAAAATGGAAGCAATAAAGAAGGTTCCTGTAGCGAAAGGCGTAAATGTGGTACTGAAACAGAGATCGCTCTATGTGTCAGACCCATATTGTTACAGACAAATCAGCATTCGATGGGGGATATCAATATCACATCGGCTATCATTACTTTCCAAGACATGTCCTGGTATCCATTTTCGACTGGCTGGATCTGAAAACAGGTCAATTTTAAACGATGGAAACTCTAACACAAGACCACCGGGTTGCCAGTTAAGCATGCTGGCCACTGCGCCATCTCCTGGTTGTTGTGTAATAAGTAGATGAAAACCTGCTTGCATGGATAGTTAGCTGTTTAGCCAACAGTTGATGTTTGTTCCACATCGAAACATTAGTCCATAAGACGTCAGCGTATAGCGATTGAGGATACTAGTTCTATGTTGGTTACAAGGTTCTCTCTCTTAGATCCTAGACAACCGTCAGAGGCAACTCGTGGCGCCCCATGTCTACATCAATTAACAAGGACTTATAACCCGTAACAGTCGCCTCTCGCTTTGATTCCAAGACCGGTTAAGACCAGGGGTGGAGTTATTGCCTCTCCATAGCACAACGCCTGGGCTAAAATATAGAGACCATGTGTCGAACATGCAGCATGATCCCTCTCTCGGCCTGCCTTGTTCACTCCAGAGGAAAGGTATATCCGCCGGATCAGCAAAGCAATACTCTCAGAGCTTCGATCATAGACTAGCTGCCAACCATGGCTTAGGGCCTGGTCTGCCCTGCCATGACAATTTGTCCTTAGGTTGCATTTCCTCGCAACAGGATAAGGCTTGTACCCTCCCATTTGCGTTCTTCCGCCCGTAGCCGTTGGCACAATGTGGGGTGTCGGGTTTGGTAAGTGCCGCCCAACATTCGGCTATAACAGAAAGCAGGTAGTACCGTCTACTGTTATACGGTAGATCAATCATATACCTTGGTATAGGAGACCAAGTTCACCCCTTACAGCAAATCATGTATCTGTCACACACACACACACACAAACACAAACGCACGCACACACACAGACATACACAGACACACGCACACACACACACACACACACACACATATATATATATATATATATATATATATATATATGTGTGTGTGTGTCTGTGTGTGTGCGTTTATGTTTGTGTATGTGTGTGTGTGTGTGACTGATACATGATTTGCTGTAAGGGGTGAACTTGGTCTCCTATACTAGGGTACTAGAATAAGAAAGACACAATGATGACTGCTGGTGGGCCGAAGGAGAAAAGAATAACAACAGGAAAGAACGAAGGAGCACCTTATGCATTCACTTCTATTAACAAGAAAAAGGATAGAGATATGAAAAAATGCCAGGAGATCTTGTGCTGGGGGCTATAGAGTTGTACACCAAGACAAAAGATTATGATGTTGTCTGTAACCAGGCCTATGAGTTACAGAACCAAATACAAACTAAATAAAACAAATTAAGAACAACAAAATTAGGCTTTTATTGACATCATTGCATGATCCAGAGACAGACATCCTGACATGTCGCACAACTGACATATACAGATATGGGAACCTTCGTTCCTACAGTGCATATCGCTGCTGCATAACATCGCTATGAACATGACCGGTTACTCACTTCCACAAACCAGCAAGACTATGTCAACAGAGTAACATCGACGTGAACAATAACGGTAACAAGGTATGGACCCTCTATTGATCTCATCTCAGGACTCACGGACAGTCGAAACTTGCAGATATGAGAACCTGAAACCCCACAGTTAGAGATAACTGTTGCCTGACACCGACCACATGGGTGTTCTTAAATGATAGTGAGACCTCTACCATGATCAGTTGAGTCTAAGTGTACCTTCAGTACCCACATAGAACACACGCATCACATGGGGCAACTGGGACCAGATACTGCACAGAGCCGTACTATAATCAATAACAGAGGTATAACATTAATAACACAGATATAGGAACCTAAACAGAGGTCATTATATCAATGACAGAGACTAACAAATGCATGGGTGGCCCAGGGGCGGCACAGATCAGAGCTGAGGATCAAGTGGGCCTCTAACAACAACCGTGGCCGAGAGCCATTAATCAGAGCAGATTCACATTCGCTAGGTAGCGACTCTCTGAATACACTTGACCCGACCAAGGGGGTCCCTATATTTCCCTGACAGCAGTTCCTTGCCGCAGGAGCCAGTCTTGGCTTCGAATAATGATGACTGCGGGCATAGGCACACTTCTCCTCTGGTCATGGCTGAGGGGAATTGTTCAAACCCTCCCCTCCTTTGGAGTCAGACATGTATTTATATTAAGCCACGGATGTCGGATCTCAGAGGCGGGAAAACGGCGTCACTGGGCTTTTATAGGCACGCTAACACAACTTCCCATTTTTTTCCCGCGTTTCTATCCTGTTTCAGAATATTGCGGTCAACAGCAGCATTTTTCAGCTGTATATTGATTCGTAGGCTAGATTACGCTCATCATCACGCAACGACTTTCTGAGCGACAGGCTCCACACTCTCATACGTCACTTGCGCGACTCGAACCGCTTCCAATTCTCGTCAACCACGAGAGTATTCGGGGTTACGGAGAAAGCTGATAACTCCTCGGCCAGGGACACCGGCATATACAGACAGACAGACAGACAGACAGACAGACAGACAGACAGACAGATATATAGATAGATAGATAGATAGATAGATAGATAGATAGATAGATATATAGATAGATAGATAGATAGATTGACGGACGCACGGATGGACGGATGGACGGACAGACAGACTGACAGGCAGGTAGGCAGGCAGGCAGGTAGATAGGTAGGTAGGTAGGTAGATAGATAGATAGATAGATAGATAGATAGATAGATAGATAGATGGATGGATGGATGGATGGATGGATGGATGGATAGATAGATAGATAGATAGATAGATAGATAGATAGATAGATAGATAGATAGATAGATAGATAGATAGATAGATAGATAGATAGATAGATAGATAGATAGATAGATTGATTGATAAGGATGCTTTCAGATCTACACATTGATGGAAATTACCTCAGACCTGTAAAAAACATATATTGGAAACAACAAGCTGTCATCAGAATTGATAATGATGTTGGTTGGTTGGTTGATTCAAAAACCAAAATTCCAAATTCTACCTCGTCTAACCTGCTTCATGAATTGTGGTTATTGTTGAGGTCCGTGGTTTTTGTGGGTTTATTCACCCTAATTCTTGTCTTGTGAGTCCTATCTCGGACTGATTATGTAGCGTTTGTGTCTGTGACGTCAGCGGTGGGATCGGTCGGCGGCTATCCTTTGTGCTCGTCTGTTCTAGTGGTTTTCTTTGTTTCAGTAGGCTCCCGGCTCGTCCTGGCTGCAGTCCTTATAAGGACTTTTCGGCGGCTGTCCTTTGTGCATGTTTCCTCTTGTTTTCTTTGTTGGCGCAGGCTCCTGGCTTAGCTGGTTGCAGTCCTTAAAAGGACTTTATATTTGATATTTTTGTCTCCTTTTTGTGTATTTTCTGTAGGAGCTTTTCGACGTTTTCATTTTCCTCCTTGTGCCTGTTTTCACTGTTGCGTTTGCGAAACTACTGCCTAAAGGTTTCTTCCTCCGTGGTCAGCCATGGGACGATTTTAACGTCATCTATATAGTACTCGAAGTCGTTCTCACAGCGTAGTGTAAGACTGGGTATACCATCGGTTTCCCCTGGAGTTTCTCTAGGCTTCTTCTTTTCTTTTTCTTCCCAGCGCCTTCTGAATTCCTCGCGCTTGAGTTCCTCCTTGTCGACTGGGTATTCTGTGCCTCCTTCAGAGATCAGACGGTATAGTAGTTCCCTCTTGGGCGTTGCTGTTGGGCTGCTGGCTTTAGTTTGCGGTTCAGGCTCGCACTCTTGGTTTTCTTCTTGCGGTTTCTCTCTGAGTTCTTGTGTGGCTTCTGTTAGTTTGTTTTGAAAGAGTTCCATTTCAGCTCTATGCAATTCTCTTTCGGTCTTGATCATTTGTAGGATTTCTTTGTTCTCCTTCTTCATCTCAGCTATGCGCTGGATCTCTTGTTTGATGTTGAGCTTGATTTCTTCCATGTCGGCCAGCAGTTTCTCATTATCGTTGGACGGAGTCGTCGTCAGCAGTTCCTTGACTTGCTTTTTCAACTCTATCTGCTTTTGAAGTTGATCTCTTTCAGCTTGTGCTATACCCGTGGCTGTCTCGCCCCTCCGCATTGCTTCCTTGAATGGTGTCTTTGTGATGGTGGCGATCTTTAAGACGTCTCTGTGTTTTTGCAGGTACGGACAGCCCAGGTATCTTGCTCCATGTTTTCCCAGGCAGTTGGCGCACTTTCTTTTGTTGTTGGGTGCTCGGAAGTCCGTGTCCAGCTTGGCCAGCGGACACTTCTTGAAGGCGTGGTGATCGGCGCAGTATCGGCATATTTCCGTCTTACTGCGACACGTAGCTCTACTGTGGCCGGCCTTCTGACATCTGGAACATTGCGTGATTCTTGGTATGAATCTCTCTGGTTGCTGCATTCTCTTGTTGAATGATACTGTGGTCGGCATCTCGCTGCCCTCCGACGTCACTACTGCCAAGGTTGTAGGTATCTTGGAGTAGGTGAGGAGCCGCTCCGCCTTCAAGAATCTCATGTGAAGATTCTCTTCACGTAGCTGCTTCAGGATTTCTTCATCTGTCAGCTCCACAGGAATCTGCTTGGCAACCCATCGGACTGTTTTGAGTCGGTGTTTCCGACTCTTGTGTCTTTCTCCTCCTTCTTCTCTGCTGTCTTGGTTCTTGACTGTGTTGGGCTGTCAATCTTCTCCCTCGTAGTAGCTTCAGTAATGGCTGTAGTATCAGGCTCTTTGATGCAGCTAGCAGGTGGGCTCTCCACGTTCTTCTTCTTCTTGTCGGCTCCCACGCTGCACAATTTGGCCGCAGTGTGTTTCTTGTTGTTGGACTTTCAACGTGACATTTTCCCGCTGATCAGGCTTCTTGACAGAATAATGTGTCTTGACTTGTTAGCGCTCGCAGTGCAAATGACCCAAAAAAGGACGACCGTCGATGACGAATGATGTTGGTCAATATCAGTCATTTAAAAGAGGTGTGAGGCAGAGATGTGTAATGTCTCCAGATCTTTTTTTTTCCGTGTACAGTGAAAATATGTTTTTCCAGAAATGTTGATGTTATGGAAGGAATCAACATTGGAGGAAGATACTTCAATAATATCAGATATGCAGGTGAAATTAAGAATAATTGTGTAGTCGATGGTAAAAGACAAAGGGAGACAATCATAAAGACTGATGCTTCCTTCACTACGGTGCTAAGAGGTAAAGAGTAGTTCTGACTTCGTTACGGCCAAAGAAGAAAAATAGTGGAAAGAGAGAGAACCTCACACCGCCTCAACCAACAAAAAAAGATGATAGTGATTAGATAAGAAGATATACGAGATCTCAGGCAGGGGCCTCAACTCTGGACTGACTGTCATATTTGAGACCCAGACATTGGATTAAGGTGTTAGATTGTGGTAGAAATAGTGACTGTAAAAAGTAAAAACTAAAAGAGACTAAACAAACAAATCAAGAACAGTACAAAATTAGCTCTTTATTTATCTCCTCTAGCAGAACATGTTTGATAACACATTGCAATAACAGACACAACAGACAACTGCATATATCAAACATCAACCAAGGGTGGCCCCTATTCAGTCACCAGAACTTAAGACAACAGGGTACACCAAGTACCACAACACAGGTACTCCAAGCAATAGCTGGTTAGACTGACACAATAAAGAACCTTGACACAAGCAACACTGCACAGACAATAAGGCACTACAAAAACATAGGTTACACAACATAAACCCCAAGACACGACATAAACAAAGAGTTGTGACACAATTTACTATCCCACCAAGAACCCAGGCTTGCTGACACTAACTAGTCAGCTGCTCCTGTAACAATGGAAAACACAATCTATGATTATCATTATAAAGAAGACATATTAAACACATGAAGCAATGAGCACATACAATATAACACATGAATTAACCCATAGGTCAGAAATGTCTTCCATCAAATTATCCACCTTGCCCCTCTAGTTGTACTACTGCTATTCTGAGGTAACCCTTGGTGACTGGCATGATCATTCTTGTGTTGCCTCATTATTCTTAAAGGTGACTACATATCTAATTGTTAAATACAACAATCAATGTTGCATCATCAGATCACCCACTTTATTATCTTCTCCAGTTGTGCCACTGCTATCATGAGATCACACTTGATATTGCTAGAATGGACCACCTAATGCAACAATGTCAATCTGCTCCACCTTCTCAATTCAATGTAACTCACCACACAGCTCCTACACACACATGCAGTGGAAGATTGATCTCATTTGTCCAGCTGTAAACACATAGCTACAAACAACAGAGTACATACATCAGCCGTTGCAAACAGCCACAACATCTCAACACATTTGGTTAACATATAACAGACATTGCACACAAACAACATATCAGCATTGATTCAGTTAACAGGCATAAGAATGACATCTTTGTTCTGGTAAATTAGGCTGTCATTCCTACCTACCAAAGTGGCTACATTTGCCAAGGAACCCATAATCAGTTCCCTGTCTACACCTTCCAGAATATTTTATACATTAATTTGTACCAAGTCACCGGTAACACCAGACAACACAATATTCCCTATAAACCACAAGTTCATGGAACACTATCAATGTTCAACCCAAGATATTGTCACAACTAAACACTACCTACTATATTCTCAGTCTAATGCTCTACAATTCTCTCTCTATTGTTACGCACACCGGCAACTGTTTTGCTAACACACCGTACTCTTTTCCCTAATATAAAACATATATTGACAGGTTGAACTCCTGTGCTCCACATCTGATAGTACACTTTACTCCTATGCAACAATACACAACATTATGAACTCTGCCACCATCAGACACTAAGTTACCTTAACATAGGGACTTCACTGGACAACTACCCCAACAATGTCCCAGTTTGCATGGAGTACCAGCACTAATATGATACTGTGCAAGTTACAGCATCTGATTAGCATTACAAACTAACAACCAGCAAGCAAAACATGTCTAACTATGAAAAGCAACAGACATACATACAATGTGGAATCACCTTATTTGTATAATGTGACAATGTAACCTTACACATAGAAGAGTCACAACATTCACAGAAAGTTAAAGATAAAGATAAACATTTATTACACAGGAACTCAATTAGGGACTCTCTGATGCCCTTAAGACAGTTCATAAAATAAATACACCATAGTATCAAGTAAGAGTGCATCATCCATATGAGACAGGATCAAAGCATAACCATGTTCATGGGCAGAAACAGAATATCAGCACTAATATAACAACCAGTGTACTATATATATTATGTCATTATTATTACACACTAATGCCAACTACACCAGTGTACTTTTATCTTGAGTGGACAGCAAATGTGCAGTTATGCCCTCTATTTCCCACCATTCTTCCTACGATACACCGGTTATAAATTTTCTTCTCTTACGCTTCGTGTCGCATAGCAAGTGCATATATCTTTGCGAAAGGTGGTACGTAGCAATAAATCACACCCTTCCCCTGGTACAACAAACACCCTGTTTTACTACACATAAAACTCCCAGTTTGATACACTAGCACAAACACTACTGCATTCTGGTAGCAGATGTGACACCAGACTTCACTGCTAAATGAGAAACCCCTTTACCAATATCAGTTCCAGATGCACCTGCCTGTTCTCCCTCAGTAAAGCCACACTTCATTCGCAGTTACGATTACACAATGATTGCTGATACGCACCCCGCGTATTAAGATGTATTATTTCCTACGCCTAGTGGCTATCAATCTGCATGGCGTCCCTACAATTCAACACATTATTTCCTATACTTCTATTTATTACCTACATGTTCTAACTACATTAGCTTAACCATTAACCCATCATTGCCACATATAACATGTAAGTACTCTCCTCTGCTTTACACATGTTATAAATATTACACATATATTATGGTTATTTTCCCCTACTCATTGTTGCTTTGGAGTGTTCATACCCAACACTTGACCAAACATTCCAATGTGATGCCCACCATTAGTCACAGAATAATCCTGTAAACATATCTTGCTGCTGTATACACATACACATATGATTCTCACCACTCTGTTGTTAAGTAACCTTCATTTCTAGCAACCTCACAAGCACTTACTCCCTTCCATGCCAACATGGCCTGCATGGCACCATGTGGCATTATTTCAGTCTTTACTATAAACTAATTTATGACCCCACACATTGTATATTTTGGTGAATCTCCCACATATCTATTTAGCCAGTAACACATTAATGCCATAGGATAACCATGTAAAATAATTCCCAACAAAATAATCTTGTGCCAGCATGGCTGGCATGACATGACATCAGTCTCTATGATACTTAACCACCATCAATGACCTATTCTACATATTTCACATCACCATTGTCTGATTGCTGACATCTCTATGAATTAAATGTTATATTCCTAAAACCTCAGGGACGTTACATTGATCTGTAGAACAGCTCACTTTAGTAATATTCATCTACATTATCTATTTATATTTCTTTGTTCCTACAAGCTCACCTAACTAGCAATTATTTTCACCCACGCGTTCCACCATGTAAACACTTTCAAGTTGGTAAACTGGCGTGCGCTGCGATTATACAAATATTTATTAAATTAAACATTTTAAACTTAATCATTTAAAACTTACAGTTTTGTCACAACATTAGTTGACACAGATCAACTCAGGGAATTGTTCCCACACCTGACAACAACAGAACAGCACTGAACTGAAGGCCATGCTGCCCGCATCTCTCATCAGCACAAAGGACTGCTAAAACAAACTGGCTTCCGATTCCTTTGTTAAGCCGAGTTCCGGTGGTGGCCAGGACAAAAACGGCTTTGATAGACCAAACTAAGGTGCATCGGAATGTTGTAGACACCAAGGTGCATCGGTTTGGCGCTATCACATAAGGAATAATTTAGATATGCTCCCGGACGATCCTCCAAGTATTCCTGTCAGCGAATAGGGATAGAAAAACTCGGGTTCAGACAGGCAGATTGATGCGAGTACAAATGCGACAGAACTCAAAGTTTAATCATTGCCGTCATGGTTTATTATGATATCTGTCATCAGGTGAATAAACGTCTCGCACAATATCAAATTACAGATACATCATATCAAGTATTCAAAGTATCTTTACACACAACATCATTCAATCATCCCTAAATTAATACACAGCCTAAAGCTTATATGTCTATATCTAATTGTCTCCCTCTCAGAGCTACACCCGCATCCAGTCCAGTCAGTGTCCGGTGGCCGTCTGCCCTCTCGACTTTCGTCGGGTGGACACGGAGTGCTTGCCCCTGCGGGTATCTCGTGGATTTGACCTTTCCACGCTTCCCGCGGGTTGTACCTGGTTGTTGGTCGTGTGACTCATCGCTCTCGAATGTTCGAGAACATGTTGGAGCGTTTACTATTACCTCCCTTGTTTCTGGGTCTCTTGTTACATCCCTTTTTTATTATAAGTGGGACTTTGACATGATAGAATCTTGATTGTAGACAATGAACAGGACCTGCGGCATTTAGTAGATGCGGCTGTTGCACATAGTGAGCACCTAGGGTTAGAATTGAATAGTAAGAAGACACAGATTATGGTTGTCAATGGGAAGAAGGAAATGCCACAAAGTAATATACGAGTAAATGGATATATTCATAAGCAAGTTAATCGGTACAGTTATCTCGGAACAGTCATAACATCTGATGGGAGATGCCTTGAAGAGACTAGAACATGAATTGCCATTGTGAAGGTGGCCTTTTGCAAGATGAAAAACACATTGACCAATAAAATGATATCAACTATAACGAGAAAAAGAGTGTTTAAGTGCTACATAGAACCTCTGTACTTTTGTATGGATGTGAAGCGTGGACAATGAGCAGTCAAGCTGAAAAAACATCTATTGGCTGTGGAAATGTTTTTTCTGAGGAAAATGAAAAGAATACCATGAACAGACAGAAAAACCAATGAACAAGTCCTTCAAGAAACAACTGAAGATCGTAGACTGATTAGAGTCATTAGACGTAGACAGTCAAAATTGTTTGGGCATGTTACAACAAGAAATGAATTGGAGAACTTGATGACAACTGGCAAGATCGAGGGGAGGAGACCAAGGGGATGACTGAGAAGTAAATACCTGGATGGCTTGGCCACGTGGCGTGTTCGAGACAGGAACACGGAGCTGATCCACGACTCTGGTGATCGTGTGAGATGGCAAAACATGACCGGCCACGTTTATCGGCATGGCACATGATGGATGGGCATCAGCATGTCAGTAGACATAATTAGCCATTGGCAAAGAACATAATAAAGCACAGACATTGAGAAAATACTCAATCAATTTGCATTTATGAACAACTGTAATGCGTCTTATTCGAGAACTGCAATCGTGTTTACAAAAAGTGTTTTTAACACAAGAAACAGCCTGAGCTACATATTGTTTTAATTATTTGTTGGTGTGCATATTCGCTATGTTTAGTTTAGTTTAGTTTAGTTTAGTTTAGTCCACAGAACAACAGGTGTAACCCATAAGAGCTTCATTCTTCTCCTAACTCAAGCCTTCAGTCCGGAGAATCTCAGCCCAGTGCACGAACTCCGTAGCACCGGCGAGGGTCCTGAAATACTTTGGGTGTATTTTTAACTCGAAATTTTGCCCAGGCAGCACCGTTGGGCACGTTTTCGATTTCCAACTGCCAAGGGAATTTGTACGTGCGCAACAATGCACACAGGAGTCAGATCTCAATACCTAGAGACCAAAGGAAATTTTGTTACTAAAGTTCACGTGAAAAAATCACGGACCTCACCGGGGCTTGAACCCGGAGCTCCAGCACTCGAAGCGGTCACCATACCTCGCGACCACTCATCCTTCCCTCCCCCTCTCAGTGAACAACCACTGCTTTACTGTAATTTTGAATAACCCATATTATACTGTAATGTTGAATAACCAGTGTCATACTGCAATTCTGGTTAACACTTGTCGTACTGTAATTTTAAATAACCCCGTTTAACTGTAATAATCGCTACGTGGTTAGCGATGACTATCATGTCGCAGAAGCAGAAACACGAAATTACGTTCAATTGAAAAAGGATAAAATTCTGAGGGAAGAAGAGAGGAATTACCAATGGGGCAGTTACAGTAAGAAGACGCAGCAGACGATCCAATATTCTGTATTGAATTGAATGAATTAAAAAAAAAAAAAAAAAAAAAAAAAAGTAACAATGTGACAAAAAGAGAGTAATTCGAATAGGAGTTCACGGCGAATGTAACTATAACGTTAATGAGTAACTATGAACTCCAGATTGTGGTGTAGTGACTACAGTCACTGACATGTGGTCGGTCCCCAACATGGCGGTTAGGATTGAACCGTTAAGGGCTCTTGTGTGTTTATGCTTGTGGTTACGGTTTACATTCACATTTTCCTCATTATGGACTGGTAGTACATTGTTCCGCTGCCCTGCTACTGAGTGCCTGGCACAATACTATGAGTTGTGAAATTCGTGTGGAATGCATTTACATCTGTCCACTGTTGTTTGCACAATGACCTGCATGTTCGAAACAGTGGCCGTCTGTCGCTGAATAGACTGGTTTGCCTTTTCGGTTTACGATTGCATTTTTCAGGAGACTCCTGGAAGTCGTCGCTGAAGCTACGGAGTTCGTGCTTTGTGCGGAGCCTTCGGCGGGTCGCCCTGCTGAAAGATACCGAGCCATGTGAGATAAAATCCAAGTCAATGAAGTCTTTCTGGTGACTGCCGATTCCATCGACGATGAAATGTATTTTTTCGTGGAGGATTTTTGTATTGGCATTCTGAAGGCGGCATTATACACAGTATACCTGTGCAGGCTGTTGGCTTTCCGAGACTCCTGTCTGTTCCATTTTTCACATTAGGCAGTGAGGAGCATTTTGTTTGATATTTACTGGCACAGGAACGGAGCCTGATGAGAACGACCCGTTGCAGTGAAGTTGGAACCGCGACTAACTAACTAACATGGGGGGGGGGGGGACTTTAGGCCGTTGTGGTGCGTATAAAGGGACACCCTGTACCACATCTCGTGTGCCAGCGATCTCTGTGCTGGTTTTACCGAACCCTTTGCAAGACTTCTGTCATACGTCCATGTCGTACCCCAGCTTTCTTGAGTGTGGCTGTCTGTGATTTCTTGGCAACTTTCAGTCAGTAGTTTACCATTGCTTTCTAAACGCCCCGCACACAAACCATTGTAAGTAAATAACAACGTAAGACGATCTGCTTCCAAATCGCCAGCAGCCGTTTTTCAATTGCGGTATGCGGGATTACGAATCCTTCGCTACAGAGCGATACATAATCTTCTCCGGCATTAATCATTTCGGTTGTGATGTTGTCTGGACCCAAGGTCTTGCTAGTTTTAATTTGATTGAGAGCATGCTGAACTACCATCTTTACTATTGGTGGTCCTTCCATATTATCAGAAATATTCAACCGTTCATCGTGTGCATCATTATAGAGTTCTTTCGTTTACCCTGACCATGTATCTACAATCTGATCCTACTCAATTATCATTTTTCTATCTTTTGTTTTCAGGCAGCCTCTTGATGTAGGTGTTCTTGTATTAGTAAGTCCCTGAATTCTTTTGTGCATTAAGTTTGGTAATTTTACTGTTGCGTCATTTTGTAATTTCCATGCAATTATTCTCAAGCCATGCTTCCTTTGCTTCTTCATATAATATTCAGATGTTTCTGTGAATCTCTTCATATTTGTCAGTATTAGTTTTGATGTATATTTTTATTTCCATTAGTCGTAAAATGCCCTCAGTCATTCATTTCTGACGATCTACGTTCTTTGATTTTGGAATAGAGTTTCTGCAGCTAAAATTACTGGATTCTTGAACACGTCCCATTGGTCATCCACATCTAGAAATAAGATCTCTAAATCAACAATATTTCAAATATGTTCTTTACTTCTATGTTAAAACTGTCTTGTATTTCCTTGTATTGTTTTAAATGTTCACATATCAAATTTAGAGTGTCCTGGTTACTATTTGAATTTATTTGACTTGACTTGTAATGTGCCTATTCTCAATTTGTAATTACTGCAATAGTCTGCATTTGGAACTGCTTTAGCGACTGTTAACGCATTTGCAAACCTTCTACTAATAAGGATGCAATGAATCCGATTTCTAATCTACTGTCAGGACTCCTACATGTCCATAGTCTTCTTTAGGTGTTGACTAAACCAGGTATTTCCGACAATTAGTTTATGCTCTGTTACCCATTATACAAGCCTGTCTCTTCTCTCATTTCGTTCCCCCCAACCCAAGTTTACCTATTGTATATCCATCAACCAGATATCCTACTTTAACCTTAAAGTATCCTATTATTTTGTTTACTTTTGAATGTTAACATTTGTTGAAGGCATGTCCCATTGGTCGTTGACATATTCAAATAATATTTCCATATCGGACAATGCATCAAATCTGTTCTTCACCTCTACTTTGAATTTATCTTTTATGCCCTCACTCTTCAGTGCCCGTAGATCAAATTCTGTGCTACTTGGTGTATATTTGACTTTCTTTAATTGTGTATGTACATTGTTTATGAGTAATCTATAGTCTCTGCAGCAGTCTGCGCT
This sequence comes from Cepaea nemoralis, assembly GCA_014155875.1. NCBI lineage: Eukaryota > Metazoa > Mollusca > Gastropoda > Stylommatophora > Helicidae > Cepaea > Cepaea nemoralis. Next base: position 822,979 of record JACEFZ010013347.1, read on the forward strand.
TGGTATAGTTATGGCGACTTTTAAGGCATTTCGAAATCTTCTATTGATGAGCATGTAATCAATCTGATTTGTGATCTTATTATCAGAATTCCTCCATGTCCATAATCTGCTTGGATGCTGTTTATACCAGTAGTTTCCAATAATCGCATCATGCTCTTTTGCCCTTTGCACAAGCCTGCAACCTCTTTAATTATGTTCCCCTAGCAAATTCACCAGTAACATTCTGTCTGATACAGTTCAATATCCGTTGATCAATTTTGATCTCTCTGTATCCATTATAATTGCTACTCCTCGGTGTTGTTTCTCTCCACCAGAATAGATTATTCTATATTCCTCATATGTTATAATGCCCATTCCTGTCCATCTGGTCTCACATATACCTAACAAGTTAAAACTTAATCTTCTCATTTCATTCCTAATACTATCAAATCTTCCATCCTCACTCATAGTTCTTACATTCCAAGTTCCTACTTTCAATGTTGATACTCTTTTGCACTCACTCGCCTGATGACGGTCTGGAGTCAACTGGTGCACATGACGACCCCTACCGGGCGAGGCTGCTCCTATGGATCACCCATTTACGCCGTGTCTCTGTTTATCGATGAGTTTGCAATACATGATATTCTTGGCATCTGTAGAGGAGGTAGGTTGCCATAGCTTTCCTTCCTAGCAGTGACCATACTTGTCGATGACCTTAGCCATTGTCTCCCCCCCCCCCCCCCCATAAAAAAGAGATCCTCTGCCTACCGTCGTGAAGCTGGAAACCATAACCTACAACTATCTGTTGACTGCTCTTTAACTTCATCCACCGCCTGCACTCATGGCATCACGCAACCATCGGGGGTCTAAAGTGCTGATGTCCATCCAGTGAAATACTCTAGCTTGAAGTGTATACTGGGAACTGGCTTGGGAAATGTAAGAGCCGGCGTGGTATTCGCCATACCAGTCATCGTGTTTTGATGGGAATAACAATAAAATAAGAGCGTAAGCATCATGTACGCAATATGACCCAAGGCGTGACAACTGGTCCCTGTGTTAACACATTACCCTCTCTAGCTTTTACAATAACCTGCACATGAAGCAACGATGGAACTTAGATCCACAAAACAGGGACTACAACATCTGGTCAACAGAAAGCAAAATAATTACCTGTAGGGGGATTCGACAACATTAATTTGGGACCGGCAAATGGGCGTTCTGACTATTTATCTGCCATTTATACCCCATCAAGTGATAGGTAGTAGTGACATATCATTCATCAGACTACCTACCACTTCACGTGGCATTGGTATGCACAGGTTTTTAAAGACGAACATGTAAAATATTTGTTTAAGTTATTTTCCCCCAGTATTAGACTCTAAAGAGAACTAAAATTGGTACCGGTACATGACCTGGGAAGAAAGGCGACCGGAAGGAAATTGACCATATCAATCACCGAGTGCCAGTTATTCTGTACAGGTGTGGGCCCAGTAACGTATGCCTATTGCACCGTAAGGTGTGTACAAATGTCCGTGACTACTTACTTTACTGTAAAGACATTGAGCCAGACAAGAGTGGTGTAAGTTATATACAACATAAAAAATACAGCACTACTATCTGTGTGCAAATAAATCGATATAACACATTTTCGTTAGTCCAGTTTATTAATTTGCTTGCAATAGCAATACATTTATGAGATTACTGTAAGAGATTTTACCGACGTTATAATTTAAAAGTGCCAATTTTAATCATTCCTTGAATAAACACGATATATGATACAATATGTTTTGGAGAAAAGGAACTTCTTATTTTCTCAGGAGAGTTTCGTTATGTAGTATTAGCCAACAATAAACAGCGGTATAGCATAACATAGATATAGTGTTATATATTTCTCCCCAGGAAGTCCCGATCAGGGTTGCACTTGGTTTGCTGTGGACAAATTCAAGTCATTCCAGCAGGTTTATTCGATGTCTATATATATATATATATATATATATATATATATATATATATATATATATATATATATATATATATATATATAATAAGTGTGTGTGTGTGCGCGTGGGTGTGTGTGTGTGTGTATTTGTGTCAGAGTTTGCGTGTGCGGGTGTGTGTGTGTGTGTGTGTTTGTGTGTGTGTGTGTGTGTGTGTTTGTGTGTGTGTGTGTGTGTTTGTGTGTGTGTGTGTGTGTTTGTGTGTTTGTGTGTGTGTGTGTTTGTGTGTGTGTGTGTGTGTGTGTGTGTTTGTGTGTATAGTATCTCGAAATACAAAATAGTAAGTATGCACTCCCTCCCTCCTTTAAAACCATATGTGAATATATATCTTTTAACCAAAAAATAACAACAAGAAAACAAGAAAAACATTAACATGTCTTTGAAAATAGCTGGTCAGAGAACATTAGATATAGTTATTATGTTTGTCATTCTCTTGTGTACAGATTGCTAACTCATGCCTTGATTTTAGATTAAGCGTATTTTCTTATCCTCTTTGTTCACTTATGTACGTCTAGTTCTCTCCGTGTGCTCGACATTTGTGGTTTTTTAATACCATTTGATTCATTTTATTTTGCAAAAGCCATTAATTAATGAATCTTTATTTGTAATCGTTTTCGCTCTTTTCTACGTTTCTATGAGTTTATTAGCCTAAACTGGTCGTAAGTTTAAGTTCTTGTGACTTCCTAGTGCTATAAAGGCTCCTCTAGCCTCCTGTATTCGTATCCTGATATTTGTATATGCTACACCCTGTGTTAACTACAGACGCCATAAACACAATATGCACGATTCGTGCTTGGCAAATATTACTGCACATCGTTTGGTGCATACTTACGAGATGAAGCGAAATATGGCAGACCAGAAATCGTGCAATATTGTGTATATAGTGTATGTTTAATTCCACCAAGAAGTATGTAATTCTATATTTATCGCAATCCCGAAGAAATCAGGAGTCTTGGAATGTGATCAACAATCCAATAATTAGTATAATGAGCCTCACAAAGAAGATTTTTCTAAGAATTAGTATGCAAAGAGATGCAAAGAAAATAACCACCCGAAATAGGAGAACAATGTGGGTTCGTAGATGGAAAGAGAGCAGTAAATGTTGTGTATATGCTAAGAACATTAATTGAACGTTATATAAACGTAAATAAAGACCTACATCTTTGCTTTGTTGGCAACACGAAGACTGTCGATAAAGTGAGACATGTCAACATAATGAAGATGCTTGCAGATCTGCAAATTGATGGGAAAGACCCTAGACTTGTAAAACAAACATAATGGAAACAAAAAAGCTGCCATAAAGATTGATATTGAAGTCGGTAAGTATCAACCTATTAAGAGAGGTGTGCAACAGGGATGTGTAAAGTCTCCAGGTTGTGTTTCCCTGCACAGTGAAAATTGTTTTCAGAAATATAGAGGATATGAGAGGAATCAGCATTGGGGGATGTAATAACAATCAACTTAAATATGCGAATGATACAGTATTGATTGCAGACAATGAGCAGGATCTGCAACATTTAGTAGATGCGGTTGTTGCACACAGCGAACAATTAGGATTAGAATTAAATTGTAAGAAGACACGATTACGGTCGTCACTGGGATGAAGCATATACGACAATTTAATATACAAGTAAACGAGAATATTCTTAAACAATGGTAAAAGTTATGTCGGAACAGTCATAACATCTGATGGGAGGTGCCTCGAAGAGATTAGAACAAGAATCGCCATGGATAAGGTAGGTTTTTGGAAGACGGAAAACAATCTGACCAATAAAAAGATGTCATTTGCAACGAGAAAAAGAGTGTCGAAGTGTTACATAGAACTGTTCTATTTGATGGATGTGGAACGTGGACAATGAGCAGACAAGCTGAAATACATCTGCTGGCTGTGGAAATGTGGTGTCTCATGAAAATACAAGGAAAAACATGGGCAGACATAAAAGAAAACTGAAAACCGTAAACTGGTTAGAGAAATTAGACGGAGACAGTCACATATTTTTGGACACGTTATGAGAAGACGTACACTGGAGAATGTGCTGACAACTGGCAAGATTGAGAGGAAAAGAACGAGAGGAAGGCAGAGAAGTAATGACCTTGATGACTTGAACACATGGTATGGTCGGCATAAGAACACAGAGCTGATCCACGACACCGGTGATCGTGTGAGATGGCAAAACAAGACCACTCACGCTTATCGGCATGTCACATGTTTATGATGATTTGTCTGCATTGATACCTAATAAGTGTATGACTCCTTCTGTGAATTGAGGTATCACCAAGGGAGATCAGGTTTGCTTGATTTCTTCTCATTATCTTTGTATGTCCCCTATGGATTTTTTATCCTATTTGTAGTGGCCTATCATCTAATGTTGTTAGTTCATTATGTATGTGGTTTTGTGTGTAAGAAAATAAGGAAAAATCAATGAAGTCCAGATCTTCGAGATGTGTTATCAATGAAGGTCATTCAATTCATTTCTGAAATGCTTGCAGTTGTATTTATAATACAATCTATAGACAATACGAATAGTACATGTGACAAGAGGCATCCCTGTCGCACTCCTGTTCTTATATCGAATGCACGCACATTGCACAAGAATTGTAGGAGACAGTAAACAAAGTGATCGACTGGTGCACAGAGATAGGTAGTAGTAGCGTAGTAATATTAACTTAGATAGGGTGTATGAGTTATGGTGCTCTCTGGCTAGGACGGATTGTTAGAGCTAACTTGTCAGGTCTCACAATAAATGGCAGAAATATTAATAGAAAAAGTATGTCTGCGAGATCCAGTAATCGCCTTTGACAGAAGCCTGTCGTTAAGGGATCACGTTGAAATTGTTATTAGAACTAATAAGCATTAAAGACTAGCATCAATTGGCATGGCGTGAAAAAGTTTGTCCTTATTCTATTAACGTCTCATTATATCAGTAATGAGTATATATTGCCATTGCTCACAGTGTCAAGATTTCAGCTTGTGAAATTAGAGCGCTTACAGAATGAAGCTATGAAAGTGATCCGGTGATGCAAAAGGGACACACCGATAGCGTGTGTGTGAGATATAACCTGGCTTTGTTAACGATTTCGGACAGACTAAATGTGCAACAGTCTGAGAAGTAAAGAACAAAGAACATCTCCTGCATACAGCCCTGGATACTGGTATGCGTCACAGACTGATAAAAGGAAAATCGTGGATGGCTCAGGCAGAGGACACAGTCAGAGATGTCTGCATGCTCGAAAACATTTGGAGACAAGAGGAATGGGTCAGAATGCCAAAAGAAATGTCAGGCCCGTGCACGATCATAATCATACTAGATCCGGAGTGTAGGGATTGGCCAGAAGACAGCGCTGATTGGGATGTGCAACAACTGATTCACAACAATTCGCGCACTGGTGATGTATTTGTATACACGGTTAGCTCTGTGCTAAGATGCAAAAGAAGTGCATGGGGTTCATAACGAAGGTTAATGGATTATGTTTAGTGCAAGCGAGCCTTTGCATATGACACCATAACATCTAGTCTGAGATTAGAGGTGGAGGCAGTCACTGCGGTGTTCCGATTGCTGGTGGATAAAAAACACACACAATGTGACTGTAATTGATTAAAAGAACATGCTGAGCAGGGTGAAGGCGGGCATACATCGTGCAAAATGGCATGCGTCAATCAAACAAATCTAACACATGGACTATAAATTGGATCTTTTTGCTAGGGCATGCTGGTGTGTTAAAAAATGAGCTGCCGGATAAATTGGCTGGATCTGCACCGCTGGTGGGGTGCTTGTGCACGATAACGTAGATATGGTCAGGGCTCATTGGGATCTGTATATAGTATGAAAGAACAGACGCAGCATCATTGCCTGTGAGAAAGGTGAGGCACGGAGTGATAAGATGCTCAGGCCGACACTCAGTTCTCAGAAAACAAAAGCGGTCACACTATCTTATTGCAGCTGGTACCATTAGTATTGGGCCATGTCCCGAGTCTTGTGGTGTCAAACTAATGCCAAATAATTGTATCCAAATTAGCCCGCTGTACTTCTGTATACTTTCGTATTCATTTATTCTACTAAATGTTGTAGGCCCTAGTATTTATTTGAATGTGGTAATAAATTGTTCCCTAGTTTATTCATTTCTGAGGTATCCTACATTGTATAGGTTTATGTATTTGTGGGATGTTATGTGTTGCTTAAGCTTCAGCTTAATTTAACTTATCATACGATGTTTATATACATATGCGCTTGCTCCTCTGAAACCTCTCACGTCATTTAAAGGTGATCTGGATTTCTTGCTGATACAGATACGTTAAATTATATTTTCTGTTCTGCGGTCAGATGGCGACCATCTTACCTTGTGAATTCTTTTATGGGGGAAAATGCGATCGCCTATCATGTACTGATTCTCTACGCGGCAATTATCGAATACCACTACATCTTCAATCGTTACCCCATATCTGTGTTTCTCCGGGACCTCATTAATTCCCATGTTATGTAATCCTACCTTGGCATTCATGTCACCCATCAGAATGTTGATATTTCGATTTCATTGACTGCTGACACTTTCATATGAAATTCCTCCTTAACTGGTTCTTCCTTGACATTTGTGGTAGTCAAGCACTGGATAACATACACGTTTGCTTTCTGTTTGTTTTTTCTTCTAAAAAACAGATGATCTAAAAGGTGTGTACTGCGCCTAGCCCTGCAGCCTGTGGGGTTATGATTGACCAGCCTCTCCCAGGAGGAGTGAAATGTGAAAAGTAGTAGCTTGCCCCATACTCGCAGACTACACAAGTCAACCCCACTTCCCCGTAGTGTAGAACGGGAAGCGACCACCGGGAAACCATGGGACAACGAGGCTCTAGCTTGACAGGAGGGACGGACTCACTTTGATCAGGTTGTTCTGTCTTAAACCTGCGACTGGCCTAGCAAGCCGGCAGGGTATTTCCATATTGCTCATAGAAACATTACGAAGCATAATCGGACTGACCCAAATGGATATAGACATGGCAATCTTTCAGCTCATACTGTAAAAAATATTTCCCAAAATTCTTGAGAAAATATTGCGACCTACACTAGAACCCCAGCAAAGCTAATCACAACTTGGATTTAGACAAGACAAAGAGTGCACAGATGCCATCTTTAGTCTTAGATAACTTATAGAAAAACCAATCAAATTTCATGAAATACGATACTCAGCCTTTGTCGAATAAAAAGGCATTTGATAGAGCTAAAGGAAATCCTTAAACGATATGGAGTGAGTACACATATAGCAAACGTATGTAGAAACTTATACAACAACAGTGAATGCACAGTGAGAACAAATGGAGAATTAATATTCAGCGCTCTTCACCATTAGATCCGTCGTACGACAAGATTGCTCCTCCCCCTATTGTTCACAACCTACATAAATAGCATATGTAAAGAAACCAGCCAAACGGACTGTAACAACTCCATATTACAAACAGAACACAGAAGAAGAACCACAGCAAATTACAACATTACATAACTCCTATTTACGGACGATCAAACACTAAGAGAAACATCTGAAGGACAATTACAAGATCACATGAATAGTCTAAATCAGGGGTGGCCAACCTTTTCAGCAGGCGGGCCAAATTTCGGAAATAATATTTCCTGCCGGGCCACGCACCTAATTGTTTTTTAAATTGTTGTTATTAATTAAAGTAAATAAGCAAGCGTGCTACAACTTCGACCAAATAGTCGCTTCCCGGTAGATGAGATCGTGCTCAATCGCTTGCCTGGTTTAATGTAAACCAAAAACATATATCTTGTTAATTAATTTACCTTTCCCTTGTAGATGAGTATTATTATTAACGTCATTTAGGTGGCTAATTATATCGCCCAGAAATGCAAAGTCGCAAACCCACTCTTTGTCTTCAAACTCTGGGATACTTTTCGACTTGCTTGCAAAGAATGATTGTATTTCGAGTTGCAAATCAAACAATCTTTTCAACAATTTGGCACGGGTCAGCCATCTTACTTCTGCATAAAATGTAACGTCATGATAATCTGAGTCCAAAGAATAGAAATTCTTGAAACTGATGGTGACTCAACCCTTTCGACTTTATGAAGATCAATATTTTGACGACAACTTTCACGACATGGTCCATTTTGAGGGCTTCGAAAATAAATTCTCCTGATGCTTATTCATTGGCACCTTGCCGTCTTGACAGACGATAGTTTGTGCTCTAAAAAGACATAATAACTTTTAACTATGGCGGTAGCGAGTGTGACTGATAAGGCCAATTTGCGCTGTAAATGTCCGTTCACAGTGGGTGCATGTGAACACGTGGTCATTTCCACCATCAAGCACCATCTTACGTCTCAAACGCTTGGTGTGGCAGAAAAGTCCTGATGATTAATGCAATGAAAATTTAGCATTGAAGTGTTACTACTTTGGAGGCCTAATTTTCAATCAATTTTAATAAACCTTCATGTTTCCCAACCATTGCTGGGGCACCATCCGTTGTTAAGCCCGATAAGCTGTTAAGTTGTAACAAAAAGCAATTCAATGTCGATGTAACTACTTCTAACAAATCTCATAACTTAGTAGTGTCCTTAGGTGGATACAGCGCCGTTAATTCTTCTGTTTTTTTTTTAAATGGATGTCAATTATTATGCTATTATCAGGCAGACTGTGGGATCAACACCTTGCGCCACATTTTTGAAAGACAGAAGATCAAGTGGTTTGGTCATGTTGTTAAAATGCAACACAGCAACTACCATCACTGGCCTTACATCAACGATCATCTGCGACGAGACCAAGAGGACGTCCAAGAAGAAAATGGATTGACGACATCGAAGACATTGTACAGCCACACGGAATGACACTATCCAGTGCTCCCTCCGGGCTCTGGAGCACAAATTATTCCTCCCCACGACGTTTGATGGCAGAAGTGGAAGAAGCTGATGATGATCAACACCCACGATAAAAATTGCCAGTTGTGCAGTATCTGCCATATCTGTGCTTTCATCCACTGCTAGAGCATAAAATATAAACTCGGATGCTCGACTTTTCAAATTATCTTCAATATATTTTCCAATGTCGCCCACACACCTAGTAATAGCCTGACAAGACAGACTTATTTTTTTTTTTTTAGAAATCCTTCTTCTTTTCTGGACACAGAGTTTCAACGACGCTCTCCAAACATCCCTTAACCATTTCACCATCTGAATATTGCTTCGTGTTTTATTTTAAATAACACATAACTAGCTTTTACATAGCATGTTGACTCTGAACCGGCTATAGTAATTACCCTTTGTTGTGCAGAAAGTTTTTTTATATAGTCATTTACTTGGTCTTGTCGAAATTGCCCTTTGTACATATAAACCGTATTTGCATGTTTAATCTCGTAGTGCCGTTTGATGTTATTCTCTTTCAACACAGAAACAGGTTCCTTGGATATCAAGCATATGAGCTTTGTTTTAATTTCCACAAAGAAATAGTATATAGTCCACCTGTCTTGAATACTTCTTAATTCTTCTGTGATTCTTCTTTTCTTTGGTCCATCGTCTTTACTAGCTGACGCCATGATTAGGTAATATCTCAAATACACATAATGAATATTCACACAACAAAAACCCACATCAAAATATTATTAATAATCTATATTAATCATACCTTTCTCGCTGATGTTCTCAGCCAATATCCAACCAATATTATTTCTTCCTTTAACAACATCCAATTAGAGAAATATCAGGAACAGAGAGTTTATATCTAATACCACAAGGTCTTTTCACAAACTAAACCACCATGGTTCCTACAGACTATGGTCCATAATATTCCCTTTGCGAATGTTCATGTTTTAGTCACTGGAGTAAAACTAGCCAGGTTAAAAAGTTACCAAGGTGCACATATTCATTCTGCTAAATGTTGCGGATTTGGGAGTATCCATTGAAACATTCCTCAAGCGGTGAAATATACCTGATAATAAATTTCCTCAGAAGTTATGAACAGGGCAGATTAACTTCAGGAGTTATAAATGGCCATAGTTCAGATAAAGTTCAGACGTTATAAATATCCACAGGGCTGGTAACCTTCAAGAGTTATAAATATCCAAAGGGCATATAAACTTCAGGAGTTATACACATCCATAGGGCAGATAAACTTCAAGAGTCATAAATATCCATAATGATACCAGTCAAGGATGGAAATTATCCATACATGATAAACGACGGGCAGTAATAAGTCTCAGGGGGTGAAAAATATCCACGATAATGCCGTTCAGGTTTTCAAAATATATTCATAGATAAAGTTCAGATTTTAAAAATGTCCAGGTGGAAACAATCCATGTGTTGTAAATGTCCATCTGGATAACTGCCAGGTTTCGACAATGTTCATAACCCTTCTCCTGAATTTAACAACTAGCCATGAAGGGAGGACTCAGCCGGTGCATTTACTTGAGTAGTAGGTACATTGGTGTTGGCCAGGCCAGCCTCATATATACATTGATCATTCACTCAATGAACTTCACTCAATGAACGCAAATAATAGTAAGGAAATTCCGCTCTTACAGCAATATAAAGGCGACTCCTTTTCATCATATGCCGATGAATCAGCCACTCCAAATGGGAACTAGAGCATTTGTACTATGCTTCAGGTTCGGCCAAGGCACAGTCCACCATCCTGGAGTCCAAAGAACCCCACTGTATGCAATACGGAAAATACACCTGGTCGCTAGAAAAGCATTCCTCAGACTCCTTACAGTTCTCAATGTTAAAACCTTAAAAACTTCTCAATTCAATCCACACACTCGATTTCTTTTCATGTACCTATCCTAGACTCACTTTTAGCACGAAACATGACAGCTTGATTGTGATGGTGTATTGGAAAGCGCCGGGCTGGAGAAAGAGGTGTGGGGGGGGGGGGGGGAACAGTGGTGTTGCTATCTCCCGTCTTCTTGTCACCAACCAGATGGTCGTGTGGACGCAGTTTCCAACTCCTGTCAACTTCAAACGAAACGTACCGGCGGCTTAAGGTTGTGGTTAGAAAATTGGGCTTGGCCTCGAATTAATATTGTGGCCTCTGAATACACAGTTTTATAGGGAATCCAAGTGTCGTTGATAGGCAGACAATATTTGAAATATGTCACAACGACTCATGATGTAATGTTCTTTTGGTGATATGTACAATAAAGTTAACATTTATGTTCATTTGACCTAGCTCCGCGGGCCGTAACATGACCCCGGCGGGCCACTTGTGGCCCGCGGGCCTCGTGTTGGCCACCCCTGGTCTAAATGGTGTGTAATGGTAGCGAAATGCCAAACGGGCGTGTCTTCGCATAACTCCTCCCAGTAGGCTGAGCTTAACAGGATTCCCAAATTTATCGCCGGGGGAAACCGGTGAAATTCAGAGTGTCGAGACATTTCTAGCAGGCTCTGGATAGTACTATTCTTGTCTATTGCGTTGTGTAGAACAATCTGGGCACGGAGCTAACATGGGTTTCTTGTGCTAGAACCATGTCCCATGGGGGAAGTCTGTTTCCCGGGAATAACACGTTTTGCGTGGGTCTGAGATTTCTGCCCAACTCGAAAACCACCATTGTTTCTGTCATGCATCGACCGCGCTCTGTGCTGAGCATACGTAACTTTGTCAGCTTCTAAAATTGTCTCAAAAGATGTTCGTTCCTCAACAAGGGTTTAACAAAGTTAATCTTTCCCTTTTCATGCTGGGGAACCACCAGGGTGTGCAAGACTTATACTGGCATTTCAAATCTGCAGAGAGACCAGTTAGGATATAATCGGCTCATGATTCCGCTCAGCACATGCAAATTCAAACTGGCGTGGGATTATGTTTCATCCACAAGTTGTAGAGCTACTATAAATATAACATTTATATATTTATCAAATGATCCATAGTGATTTGCACGTTTCCATAACAAACCTGTAGAACCGTTGTTGACGATTTCTATGCAAATACAAATGAAAAAATCTGCCCGCCGGCCTCGCCACATGCTGCTGTAAACTTGTGAATGGCACACGTGGTTAATTCTAAGTCTCTGAAATGTAAGCAACATATTTTAAAAGTTAGCTGTATATCCTTTACAGGACATCACAGTTAACCTCAGCGTTTCTCTGATGAGTGTCTTCACTTGGAAAGTTTACGTTCAGTAGTTTGCCATAAACAAACTATGAAAATGTTAATAATTCAATCAATTTTTTGAACATTAAAATAGGTGACAAAATGTTTAAATAATTATGTTGTCTATAAGCCGATATTACGTGTTAAGTTGCATGTCCTTTACAGGTCGTCGCAATCAATCCTAGCATTTTTAGTGGGGGGGGGGTGGGTTGCAATTTACTAGGAAAATTCACGTTCAATAGTTTGCAATACTTTCTGAATGATTGACGCTTGTACTTTACGATTGTTAACAGTCACCACATGGCAGCCTGCTTTCAAATCGCCTATACATGATTTCGAACGCGGAATGCAGGATTGCGAATTGCATTCGTTACCCCTTCATCACAGACGCCAGGATACGGGTGTTACCCTACCAAATGCGCTCCTCATCCAGAAGCCGTTGGGCCATTGTGCGGTGTCGGGTTTGGTGAATGTAACCCTACACATGGCGCTAACAGTAAGCAGGTAGTACCGTCTACTGTCATACGGTAGCTCAGTCATATATGACGATGACCCGACTAAGCTTCTCATTATACCAGCAGAGAAAACTGTCTGTTTCTTATAGATGTGTATATGTGCAAGCAACAAAGTTAAAACAGTAGGAACGTGTACAATTCTACCAGCTTTATAGACAGAGTTGCCTAGTGTCGTGAAATAACTGTAATTGACAATCAGATGATAAAAATACCAGGGACAGGCTGTATTCGCCACTACAAGTTGTTTACTACGGGAAGTCGGTGAGATCAATCAGTGGAGTCGTCTTTGAAAGTCTCCACATTACAGAAAATTGTAGGCTTGTTATTGTGACCCGATTGGGAAAAGCGGGAAACGGGCTAGCTTGTGTTGGTTGTCGTAACAAGGGAGACCAATTTTGCATTGATTAAACAAAGGGGAAGTAAACTACTTTTGTGTGGTTAGTGACAGGGATATTCTGCCCTTGGGACACCTGTGTGACATCAAAGGACAATCCCCGACTGGAAATGAGAAAACTAGACTGGTTTCCGTTAGTGTGCAGAATAAAGTCAACCTAGGCGGACTGTAATTCGAATAGCCCTATCCTGGTGTAGAAAAAGAGAATCTTACATGCTAATATCCATTTTTTTCATGGTTGGACATGTGTCTGTTATGACAAGGATAAGATTCGATTAAGGGAGTTTTCATAAGGTAATTACTAGTAAACTTTAGATGTGAGTAATGTAGTACAGTCTAGGGATAAATAAAGTTTAGGTCATTAACATAGTGTTGTGCTGTGGTTAGTCGTTCAAGGAGTGTCGGCGACAGTAGGAAGTTGCCTTGTTAAAATTAACTAGTATGGGAAATCAATTTGCTCAGCTGGTTATGAATAGTGAAGGGGGATGATATTTAAAAGGATTGAGGTTGGTTGGGGGATAGGGGAAATGTCCAATGGTGGGATCTTACAGTGGGGTGGCTGCTGGGGTCTTGCACTTTCTATTTTGGTCTTCCCTTGTCTTACTCTGACTCAGACCTATGTGATGAGCTCATCTGTCCATGACAGAGTTTGGTTCACTGTTATTTATCTGAGCGAGGCCAGTGGCCTAAGTTCATCTAATAGGGATCAGTGACAGGGTGGCTCTCACCAGATGTACTCTATATTTCACAGGTTCCCGCAGGTTAAGATGAAAACCACGGAAACATTGAAAAGTCAGATCCGGGATAATTTTGGTGCAGGAGGATTAGTCAGAGACCTTCTCACTGGGCCTATGCTAGAAAAGGTTTGAAATAACATTGCTCTGTGGAGCTGAATCATATAAGTAGCCTACAGGATCAATACTGAGAACATTAGTGATAGTATTTCACACTACCTGTGGACAGCAACATAGTAATGGGTTTTAGTTTTTACACCATTCGTGAATAAACTAGTAGTGATGGATCTTCACTCCACTGATAACTAGAACAGTAGTGATTGACTTTCACACTACATGAAACCATAACTTTAGAGAGTGTTTGTTACACATAACAAGGAGATCAGAACCTCAGAACGTATCACAATGACTGTTAATAGTGAAAACTTTAGAACATTTTCGTAGGAATGAAGAATGTCATGTTCATGGGACAATGTTCCGCTTTTCACGGTGCAGGAATTGTATAGTCTCGGTTTCTATCAGCATTTAGGAACAGTGTTTAGGGACAAGGTAGGATCAGTCCCAGACTGTATATTTAAGTGGTGACCAAGCTTCGTGGTTATCAAAACTCCTGGAGGTGGACAACGTCTGGCGGGAGAGACGCATCTTTGGTGAGGTCAATTGTGCTGTCTCTGTTGATGTGTATTCCTTGCCATGATGAGTGGATTCTGATCCTGAGCTTTGTGGTCTGATTTCTACATATACACCTTAGAATATACCACACATTCTACACATTATATATACACACACACACCTCTCCCACATATACTCTTTGCTTAAATAAATTTTCTTGTATTTATTTGTTGAAGCTAGAGTTGTCACGTATGTTATGTTGGGGTGGAATGAGAGGGGGCACAGTCCAGTGGTGAGAGAGAGAGAGAGAGAGAGAGAGAGAGAGAGAGAGAGAGAGAGAGAGAGAGAGAGAGAGAGAGAGAGAGAGAGAGAGAGAGAGAGGTCTACAGACTGACGGAGTGTTGTGGGCGGAATCTAGTAGATTTCTCCAGGATATGATATGGGTTTTAATAAAATGTGGGTGTTGATTCCCCTCACTCCAGGGACGACACTTTAAACGGATACACGACACCTAGATGTACGTCCGTTCTAAGTAGATCTGATAGAAATCCTATCAGACTCACACGCCACGGTACAGGCGCTAGAGAGATATTCAATTTTTAACAGACCAAATTTAGAGAAGAAATAGTAAACCTAATCATACAGCTGAAAACAGAAGGATGCAATGTGATGATAGCATAGATTTGAGCTCACTAGGAATAACAGGAAGCGTAATAGCTGAACATTAGGAACAAGAAGCAAAAGAAATAGAAGCTGATTTGGGTAAAACCAAATTAAAATCAAGTAAAAGAAGAAATGGTATGCGAATGGAGACAAAAGTCAAGAGACAGACGCAAAAACAGAGCTGCATATGTTAATAAAAGAACTACACAGACAACACACATACGAGAAAATATTTAAACAAAAACACCAGCAAACAAATGATGGAACAGAGGTTAGGAAATGCTACATTTAAATTGGACGGATCAACCAGCACAGAATGATACGAAACCACTTTCTAATAACGTGCCAACAGTATAGGAAATGAATGGGAAATGAATGAATCACCTGAAAACTAGAAGTAGAGTGAGATTTACTACTTGAACACGATTACAAGTAACGAAATAGACGTTGTGGCTAAAGCCTTTGTCAATAGAATAGTTATCTGTTTCCTTGTTATGGGTTGGATATGTATTCCACACGATCAGCGCGTATAATGACTTGTAATGAAGTGAATGAACCGGATGTGTGATTATGGCGGGTCAATGGACTAAAGGTCGATGAACTCACAACCCAGGGATTAGCCTAGCCACCCAAGTGAAGAAGACCCACTAAGAATAAAGTGAAGATATACCGAGCTAGATATACCGGGCAGCCGACAGATATATGTTGGTCATGGTCTCGAATTCACGACGGCAGGCAGAGGAGCTCTTCTTGAGTCAATGGCTGCGGTCTCCGACCAGTACGGTCACTGCCATAGAGGAAAGCAACGGCAAACTACCTCTTTAAAAGTGCCTAGTATATCATGATTCGCTTAAAGACTGATCATCGCAAGACAAGGACAGAGACGTTAAAATTAGCAACATGGAACGTTAGGACGTTAAACGACGAAGAAAAATTAGAGAACATAAAACAAGAAATTGAAAGGGAAAAAATTAATATTTTAGGTATGTGCGAAACGAGATGGACAGGATCAGGCATCAAGATAGATGAAGATCTTAAGATTATTTATTCTGGAGGTGAAGATCGTCATAGGGGAGTGGCAATTATTTTGGACCGGAAAACATCAAAATCTGTTCAAGGATATTGGGCCGTGTCGGACAGAGTTCTCATCTCATCTCATCTCATCATGTTCCTCTTAGGAAATCAAGGGGATAGATACACAGTAGGAAACTATTGTTTAGGAGAGAGAAATGAAAGAGGATACAGGCTCATGGAGTGGGCAAAAGAACAGGAAATGATTGTAGGAAACACCTGGTTTAAGCAACACCCTAGAAGATTATGGACATGGAGGAGTCCTGATAGCAGGATTAGAAACCAGATTGACTACATTCTCATTAACAGAAGGTTTAGAAACGCGCTAACAGTAGCAAAAACAGTTCCCAGTGCTGATTGTTATAGTGACCACAGATTACTCACAGGAACATTGAAGATAAAGTTGAAGAAAGTCAAGTGTATATCAGGAAACACTAAATATGATTTGTGTACATTGAGTAATGACAAGGAAATACAAAACAACTTCAACATAGAAGTACAGAACAGATTTAAAATATTGTCTGATCTAGAGATATTATACCAGGATGTGGATGATCAATGGGAAACGTTGAAGAATTCAATCAATGTGGCTGCAGAAACAATTATTCCAAAATTAAAGAAGGTGGGTCGTAAGATATGGATGACTGCAGAAATTTTACACCTCATGGAAACAAGAAGACTCAACAAAAATAATTCTGTCAAATATGAAGAAATTCGCAGACAAGTCAGAATATTATGTAAGTAGGTAAAAGAATCATAGCTTGAGGAAAAGTGCTTAGAAATTGAAAACCAACACAACAGTCAAAATACCAAATTAGTGCACAAAAGAATTCAGGAACTTACTAATAAAAGAACAAGTACATCAACAGGGTGTCTAAAAACTATAGATAGCAAAGTCATAATAGTAAAAGACCAGATTCTACATGTATGGACAGATTATGTGAAACACCTTTATGCTGATAACAGAGACGAACAGTATGATATTAGATTTAATAATGAAGGACCGCCAAATTTCGAGATGGAGGTTCGAAATGTTCTTAAGCATATGAAAGCTGGCAAGCCCCCCGGTGCAGATAACATCACAACAGAAATGATTAAAGCTTTAGAAGAATTTGGACTAGATCAAGTCACCAGTCTGCTGAACACATTATATGATACTGGAGATATACCTCCTGAATTATGTAACTCTGTATTTATTGCAATCCCAAAGAAATCAGGAACCTTGGAATGTGATCAACATAGAACAATTAGTATAATGAGTCACATCGCAAAGATTTTGCTAAGAATTATCATGCAAAGAGTGAGGAAGAAGATACAACCTGAAATAGGGGAAGAACAATGTGGGTTTGTAGAAGGAAAGGGTACAGTAAATGCTGTGTATATGATGCGAACAGTTATTGAACATGCTATAGAAGTAAACAAGGATATACATCTTTGCTTTATTGACTATACAAAGGCTTTTGATAGAGTTAGACATGTCAACATGGTGAATATGCTTGCAGATCTACAAATTGATGGGAAAGACATTAGACTTATAAAGAAACATATATTGGAAACAACAAGCTGCAATAAGGATTGATAATGAAGTGGGACAGTAGCAGCCAATTAAGAGAGGTGTTAGGCAGGGATGTGTGATGTCTCCAGATCTCTTTTCCCCTATACAGTGAAAATATTTTCAGAAATGTAGAGGATATAAATGGAATCAGCACTGGAGGACGAAACGTCAATAACATTAGATATGCAGATGATACAGTATTAATTGCAGACAATGAGCAGGACCTACAACAATTAGTAGATGCGGTTGTTGTACACAGTGAGCAACAGGGGTTAGAATTAAATTGTAAAAAGACTCAGGTTATAGTCGTCACTAGGATGGAAGAAGTGCCACAATGTAATATACAAGTAAATGGAAACATTCTTCAACAAGTGAATCGGTACAATTATCTTGGAACAGTCATAACAACTGATGGGAGATGCCTTGAAGAGATTAGAACAAGAATCGCCATGGCGAAAGTAGCCTTTAGCAAGATGAAAAACATTCTGACCAATAAAAAGATGTCAATTGAAACGAGAAAAAGAGTGTTGAGGGGATACATAAAGCCTGTTCTTTTGTATGGATGTGAAACTTGGACAATGAGCAGTCAAGCTGAAAAACATCTGATGGCTGCAGAAATGTGGTTTCTGAGGAAAATGCAAAGAATACCATGGACAGACCAAAAAAATACAATGTCCAAGTACTACAGGAGACAAATGAAAATCGTAGACTGATTAGAGAAATTAGACGTAGACAGTCAAAATTTTTTGGACATGTTATGAGAAGAAATGGATTTCAGAACTTGGTGACAACTGGCAAGATCGAAGGGAACAGACCAAGAGGAAGACCGAGAGGAAAATACCTGGATGGCTTGGCCACATGGTATGGACGAGACATGAACACTGAGCTGATCCACGACTCTGGTGATCGAGTAAAATGGTGAGTCATGACCGCCCACGCTTTCCGGCATGGCACATGATTGATTGATTGATACCGAGCTATTTCGAAAATAAAAGTAAAGAAATGATAATAACGGAGCTACTACGTGTAAACAGTGGGGGAAAAAGATAATACAAAGAATCGTCAAACAGTACGTAAGCAAAGCTCAAATAATAATCTAACAAAGATTAAAAACACAACTCCAAGACAACAGTAAGGGGTCTTCTACGGACTATTTTTTTTGTGATGAATACGCACGATAAACGCAATTCTCTCCAGTGAACAATACACACCAGAAAACAATAGCTAACTAACCACCTCCAAGTGTAACCTTTCATGATGTTGAACAGAGTAATCTGATATTAAAAAGTGTCGGAGTAAAATATTGTTCAAACACTATAAGCAAAGAATGATCTACTGATAATGCGATAGAGGATTGGGCATTAAACGTCTATGCGATAGTATATGTTACTATGCAAGTACTATGGAGAACTCAAGGCGTTTGTGCTGAAGGTGATTCGCTACTTGTCATGGCAGGGCAGACCAGGCAAGAAGTCTAGGATTGATTGATTGATTAATCTAGGAACCGATGTCACAACATTCTGGGCATTCCCATAAAAGCTCCGTCCCCATTCTCAGCAGCCAGTGAAGAGATCCAACACCAATAGTACCAGTAGCAATCTGATTATATTGTGATGAAATCCACTGTCGTTAACATCAGATGATTAAAATAACAGAAAACAGTCTGTGTTCACAGCTGCAAGTTGTTGACGTCTAGTCGGTGAGATCAGGACACCCGCGGGACCCTGAGAATTCCCCGACATCAAACGACATCAAACGAGCTTTGATTGTCACCACACCACAGAAAGTTGTAGGCTTTTTATTGTGAACATTGGGAAAATGCAGGAACTCGCTACCTTGTTTTGGGTTATCAGGACAAGGGGAATAACTGGTGACATTGATTAAACACAAGGGAGATAAGATTATCGAATTAGTTAGTGCCCCTGAAAGACACCTGAGTGACATCAAGAGAACTTGACTAGAACACTCCCAGCTCTTGACAAAAACAAGACTTGTGTAGATTAGTGTGGCCAACGAAATTGACTAGGATTGACGTGTTGTGTTACCGCAGTTAGGAAATTCGGAGAGCATCTATTGTGTTAGATTTAAGCAACATTAAAATAACATATGTCTTAATGGCAAGTTATAGATGCCATCCAGGAATGAGGCGGGTTTGCTTAAGGTACCAAATATATCTAGTTAGGCCTAACTAATATAGGCAGTAGCCTTGTTAAAACTAGAGTGTGATGATTAGCTCTGTTAGTTGACAATAGAGTAGTGAAGTGAGAAGTAGTTCTGCTAGGGTGAGTAGTGTAGCGGGGTGAGATTTGGAGAGATTTAAGATGGGTTGGGAGATGGGGAAAGTGTCCAGTGGGGGGGGGGGGGGGGATCTTTCAGTGGTTTGCCCACTTAGGTTGTGCACTCTGTTTATTGGTCTTTCCTTGTCATAGCCTGATTCGGACCTAGGTGAGTAGCTAATCTGCTCTATGACAGAGATTAGTTAGCTGAAAAATAACAGAGCAAGGCAATAGGCTTACACTCAGCCGGTAGGATCAGTGACTAGTACTATCACCAGATGTGTTGTTTCTCTAACAGGTTCCCTGCCAGTTACGAGGAAGTTCAACACTGGTTTTGAAGAAGTTCAACTCAAATTGGGAAGAACACCAGTTGAACAGTCAAATGCTTTCTTACGGAAACTGAATAACATCCGAGAAGAAAGGTGGTATAATGTTTACGCTGGACTCATGATCAGGAGGGTCCACCATAACATGGCTCAGAAGAGCAAACCAATATAATGATTCCTGTGTGTTAAGGTTCACCTAGGATGGGTGATGATTGTTGATGCATCACACATCATACAAACATGATTAACTAAACGAGAACGTTAAATATGACATTCACATGGTGTGATAGATTCCAGTGAAATATTACAAAAGACATTATACTTGAGACTATATAGACACTAGTTAGGATCAAGTATATTAACAATAACAGTGATACCGAATTTCACAGTACAAAGGATTCGTACATTGTTTAGGAATGAGGAACTTATAATGTGTAGTGTGCAACCGGTCCATGATCAGCCGTAAATTACAAACTGTATCGATTTCGAATGATCAGGAAGATGGATTACCAGATAGCTACAGATGACAGTCAATGTCCGGAAGGAGAGATACAGCACTGGGTGAGGTGGACTTGTTCTGACTTAACGTGCTGTGGTGTGTCCTTGCAAGGATGAACTGACTGTGCTATTATCTGAGGGTCCGATCCTACACACATTATAGAACACATCATACATTTTCTTCGCATACACGTCTCACATACGTTACACTTTTATTTTAATAAATTAATGGTTATTAATTTTTAGAAGCAAGAGTTGTTGAGTATGTTGCGTTGGGGGAAGAATGAGAGGGGGCATGATCAGGTAGAGTGATAGAGAGAGAGAAAGAGGTGTCCATGAACCGAAGGAGTGTGGTGGACGGATGCTAGTGGATTCTCCAGGATATTGATAAGGTGTTAAATATAATGTGGGTGTTGAATCCCCTCACCCCAGGGACGACACTTTAAACGGACACACGACATATATGTCTGTCTAGGATCAAAGCTTCAACAGGCAGACAGTTAGAGCTTTGCTTTTCTGATCCGGTAGCTTCTGTAGCTTGTCTTCTTGCAGATGTATTAGTACTACCTTTTCTTCTGGAGTAAACTAAGCAGGCCGAGAAAGGGATCATGTTGCATGGACAACACATGGCTCAGGCTTCATGCTGTGGAGCGGTATAAACTCTGAACCCCGCCACGTGTTTTATTTATTATGCCTGTTTTTTGGAATCACAATGTAACAAACAAGACGACAAGGTTCATGTAGTGATTCGCTACAAATTAAATCAAACTGAAATCAGCTTGCAGATGTTTCTATCGGATATGACTGTCTATTTTGTGATTCGTCTCTGTATTTCTTATCAAACCATTGATGTACTGACAACAAATACTGACTTACGTTTTGTCATTGATCTCAGAATAATAGTCACCGTAATCGGAATTGCAGATTGACCAGTATTCTATAATATCAGGAAAGACTTTGTAGCAGACGGATTGTTTAAATTCTCTCAGCACTAGAAATAAAACACTGTCAAAATTACCACTGTAAAGGATCACATCATTAGGTGAATAGTTACGATAGTAAATGTTACATTGGCGAAGAATGGTGACATACGCATGACTGTAAAATGATTTGTTAAATGAGATATGCATAAGTAAAGAACATATGTCAAGGCACAGAATAACATTAATATTATTCTACATTCTCAAATACCATCACAATCTCCAATAACACAAGTATCACTAGCCTATACACGAAAATATTTCTTTTCCGCGTTTCCATCCTGTTTCAGGATATTGCGGTCAACATCAACATCTTTCAGCTGTATGTTGATTCCTAGGCTAGATTACGCTCATCAGCACGCTACGAATTTCTGAACGACCGGCTCCATACTCTCATAGGTCACTGGCGCGACTCGAACCGCTTCCAATTCTCGTGCGCTCACGTCAATCACGAGAGTATTGGGGATTACGGTGAAAGCTACTAACACTTGGCCAGGGAGACCGGAGAAAATATATTACATATACAAAAATATATAAACATGCTTCAGAAAGATTAGGACTATGGGTACAGCAAAACCCAGTGGTTTCAGATATGAACAATATTTTTGCCAGGGTCCAATTGTTGGTTATTTGCATTTCCTCTATAGGGCGTCGCAATCATATCCAACATTTTGTTTTTGTAATTGCTGTTTGTGATTTACTATGAAATGTTTACTTACTGCAGCTTGCCATTGCTTTGTGAACAAGAGACCCCTCTTACCGTGAAAATAACCGCAAAGCGGTCGACACCTTCAATGTCCGTAGCTGATTTCGAAACCTCAATTCTTATGTCCTATAATTGTGAAACGCATTCACTCTTCCAAGGCCAAAGTCCTAGAATTGTGAAACGCATTCACTCTTCCTAGGCCAAAGCTCCGGCACCGTACTAATCACCATACAAATATAACTTTTTTTTTTTAAAGAAGTACTACAGCTCATGCAGCATAGACTGGGTAATTAAAGTCAAGTCAAGTCATTTGCTCGTTTGCACGCCTTTGTGCGTATTGGATACATAGTTTTAGACTCACATATTTGTATAGACCAGTCGGCACTGGATGGCTAATGTGGTTGTTATCCCGCATTTACTTCCCAGAACTTCCATTGATTAGGCTGTGACGCCTGAGAGCCTAAGTCATTTTTTGTTTAAAAATACCCTTTCTCGATTGGGTTGGAAGACATGATCACGTAGTGTGATTATAAACATGTTGGTCGCTATGCTGCTACCGCTTCTATAGACTATGTGGGTTTATAAACGTGCTAGACGCTATACTGAAATCGCTTCTATAGTCTATGTGTTATTATAAACGTGCTAGTCACTATGCTGAAATCACTTCTATAGACTATGTGGGATTATAAACGTGCTAATCACGATGCTGCCACCGCTTCTATCGACCACGTTGGGGTCTTTGTGACGATACGGTTAATCCGTCTGTCTGGCGCTTTGAAGGTTTATGTTCAATATCGGGCCATATAGGATATTACCCGGAGCAAGGAAGACGATCTTCTAGCCTTTTACACCCTGCTTTAAACTACAGACTTATGTATGTTTGAAAAATTTTGGAAAATATATCAGACATGCATATTTGAAAATAGTAATCAAAGCTGCGAACCATGCAAGTCTCCTCGCCACTTCTGTGGAGATATTATTTTTTTTTATCGAATTACTGACAGGTGAAATAATAGCAAGAGGAAACTGAAAGATCGTAGGGGACGGCGTGAGACATAAAGAGAAAGGGAGAGAGCAGGGTAAATGTTATATGAATGTGTGTGACACTAAGCTGACTACAGGAGTAGTCAAAAGCATCCAATGGATATCATTTCATTATAAAGTCCGGAGTGTCTCTCAGTTATCATGTTAAATTATATGTTTGAATCTTGACTTACATGATTTTCCTCGATCGCTGCAAAAGAAGTCTATTAACCGGTAAGTGCTTTGTAACACATATGGCAAAAGTGGGCACAATTGTGTGACCGTTTCCATACATGGTCTGCCAGTTTGATAGTCACTGGTGATGTAATGAAGTAGTTTGTAATGTTTCGTTACGAATGGGAATGGCAAAATAGGTTATTTGAAATATTTGAAATTTTTAGAAATTATAATTAACCCATAGTATACTGCTTGTTGTTGGCATCTGTGTTAGGGATAGTGAAAGCAGCTGCACAGTCCCGATATGCATGGTTCTTCTTCTTCTTCTTCTTCTTCTTCTTCTTCTTCTTCTTCTTTTTCTTCTTTCTTTCTTTCTTTCTTTCTTTCTTTCTTTCTTTCTTTCTTTCTTTCTTTCGCCCTGTATCTTTCATTGGGGCATAGGCCTTCAGCTAATTCACCCAAGCCATGCTATCCTCCGTCGATACCCCCTCCCCTTCCCCCCCCCCCCCCCCCCCCCATATTATACATTTCTATTTTTACTTTACTTCTCATTGTGTGTTTTTAGGACTTCGTTTATTTCACTTTCGTTGTGGATTTCAGACAACGGCCTTTGTAGTTATACCATTCTCAGGTTTTCTGAATGCATGTCCTATCCAGTGTATGCGCCTGTTAATCGCCTCATGGTCCATTAGTACTAAACGTTGGTGATCCTGTCCTATTTCAATCATTGCTTTATTTTATTGTATTGTATTTTTCATTATCATGTTCTACTCTCCTGGGTTATAATTGGGACATACATTATACTATGTACATACTAAAGCATTTTTTTTATTTAATCTATAATTTTTCATAGATATCGCTTTTGAACATATGTTTATATATATATATATATATATATATATATATATATATATATATATATATATATATATATATATATATATATATATAGATAGATATATATATATATAATGATATTATGTCTATCATATAGTTGTTGATACTGATTACAATACACTGCATATTGCAAATTATTAATTGTGTGTAGGCTATCATTTAACATCGATATATTTTGTCAACACCATCCATCCATCATGTGCCATGCCGGAAAGCGTGGGCGGTCGTGAATCGCCATCTCACTCGATCACAAGTGCCGTGGATCAGCTCAGTGTTCCTGTCTCGATCATGCCATGTGACCAAGCCATCCAGGTATTTACTTCTCTGCGCTACTCTTGATCTTTTCCCCTTAATCTTGCCAGTTGTCAGCAAGTTCTCTAATTCATTTATTCTCATAACATGCCCCAAAAATTTTTACTGTCTACGTCTAACTTCTCTAATCAATTTACGATTTTCATTTGTCTCCTGTAGTACTTGGTCATGGGAATTTCTGTCTGCCCATGATATTCTTTGCATTCTCCTCAGAAACCACATTTCCACAGCCATGAGATTTGTTTTTCAGTTTGACTGCTCAATGTCCAAGTTTCACATCCACACCCGAAGTGAAGGTTCTATGTGGCACGTCAACACTCTTTTTTCTCGTTTCAGTTGATATCTTTTTATTGATCAGTATGTTTTTCATCTTGCTAAAGGTTACTTTCGCCATGACGATACTTGCTCTAATCTCTTCAAGGCATCTCCCATCAGATGTTGTGTCTTTTTTTTTTTTCTCGTTTCCATTCTGTTTCATTATATTGCGGTCAACAGCAGCATCTTTCAGCTGTATGTTGATTCCTAGGCTAGATTACGCTCATTAGCACGCCACGACTTTCTGAGCGACCGGCTCCATGCTTCCGTAAGTCAATGGCGCAACTCGAACCCCTTCAAGTTCTCGTGCACTCACGTCAACAACGAGAGTATTCGAGGTTACGGAGAAAGCTGCTAACACCTCAGCCAGGGAGACCGACACAGATGTGTCTGTTACAATATAATTGTACCGATTCACTTATTGAAGAATATTTCCATTTACTTGTATATTACATTGTGGGAATATTCCCATTTACTAGTATATTACATTCTTTCTTTCTAGTGACAACCATAATCTGTGTCTATTTACAATTTAATTCTAACCCCAGATTTTCACTGTGTGCAACAACCGCATCTACTAAATCCTGCTCGTTGTCTGCAATCAATACTGTATTATCTGCATATCTAATGTTATTGATGTTTCCTACTCCAATGATGATTCCATTTATATCTTCTACATTTCTGAAAATGTGTTCACTATATAGGGAAACACGATCTGGAGACATCCCACATCCCTGTCTAACACCTCTCATAATAGGCTGTTATTGTCCCACTTGATTATCAATCCTTATGGCAGCTCGTTATTTCCAATATATGTTTGTTTTTATAAATCTATTGTCTTTCCCATCAATCTGTAGATCTGCAAGCATATCTACCATGTTGACATGTCTTACTCTATCGAAAGCCTTTGTTTCGGTTTTCAACACAACTTATATTACATTTATAAAGTACTAGCTGACCCGGCCCGGCTTCGCCCAGGCCCTGGAGGGGATCTATCTATCTATCAGTCTGTCTGCTTGTTTGTCTGTCTGTCTGGCTGACCCGGCCCGGCTTCACCCAGTCCCTGGTGGGGAGCATCTCATTTAATTCATATAAGTAGTCATATAAGCTCTTCCGTTCCCGACTATTTGTCTGTCTGTCTATCTGTCTGTCTGACCGGGCCCGGCTTCACCCAGTCCCTGGTGGGGAGCATCTCATTTAATTCATATACGTAGTCATATAAGCTCTCCCGTTCCCGACTATCTGTTGTCTGTCTGTCTGTCTGTCTGTCCCGGCCCGGCTTCACCCAGTCCCTGGTGGGGAGCATCTAATTTAATTCATATAAGTAGTCATATAAGCTCTCCCGTTCCCGACTGTCTGTCTGTCTATCTGTCTGACCGGCGTGGTTTCGCCCAGCTCTTGGCGCACAGTAACTTAAAAGAATGTCCTTCCACACACCATTCAATGAAAACTGTAGAAAAAGATGGGTTACAATGTTATGCATTATGCATTATTTTTATGAAAACTTTGAAAATGCCTTAAAGATTATATCATTATTTATTATAACTCATATGCCTGAAAATAACTATAGACAAAAAGTTTAACAATAGTGCAAGTAAGTCCAACAATATGACTATAAAGTATATAGAAATGTTATTAAAAGTTATGCCCCTTGAAATAACTTTTCTAGAGTGAAGTCCCCCTGCTATATAGACATTATATAATGAAAATGGAAAAGTAAATGTTATTAAATAAGTCGAAGATTTTACATTAAGAAATTATTATAGTCGGTTGCAAATGAATGAAAGGAAGATGTGTAGAAAATTTCATCTCAATCGGATGTACTGTTATCGAACGCATCCAATACAAAAATCTCCACACACAAACAAACATACACTCTGTTTTATAGATATAGATATTGAATTAAGTTTTGACTATCATATACTTGCTTGCTTGCTTGTGTTCGTTGGCTTGAGCTCCATCGCGAAGTCCTGTATGTCGGATGAAGGCATCCTGTTGTCCAACATCAGTGTGATGTCATACAGGACCTGAGGTTTGCGTGAGTATCCGTTGTCCCATGTCTGGCTTATTGGTGTGCATGTGCAGACTGGTGGTTCCTCGCCGTACAGGCAGACACTCTCCGACTTCGGAGGAATCGGCTATCCTACTGACTTTAGCCAGGACCCCGAAGGGACCTGTTGCCCAGGACGCTCGACAAGGACGCGTCAATAGGTCTTGGCCAGTATATAACCCGGCCATGGTGCCTTGGAATTACCTCTGCGTCCCGAATATCATATAGTTATGAACTGTTATACTGATTGTAATATATAAATGAAAATTCATTTTGTATATAAAGTTGCATAGACTTCATTTGTTGAATGTATGCATAAAGAGACTATGCTTATCAAATAGCATTGTCCTTATGTTGAACTGGTAGTGCTAACTCCGTCGCCCTGCTAATGAGTTGAGTGTGTGACGCGACACTGTGAGCTGTGAATTTCGTGCAGAATGCTTTTACATTTGTCCACGGTTGTTTCTAGTGTGAAGTGCATGTTCGGAATGATGGCACTAGCCTGTCTCTGAACTGACTTGATTGCCTTATGCAGTAATGAGTGGCTGCTGGTTTTCTAGTGACTGTCGCTTCCATCAAAGATGATCTGTATATTTTGTGGAGGACTTTTGTGTTGGCATTCTGGCGGCGGCATTATGCACATTGTACCTGCGCTGGCTGTTGGTTTGTCGAGACTCCTGTCTGTTCCACTTTTCACATGGGGCAGTGAGGAGCATTTTGTGTTATATTCACTGGCACAGGAACTAAGCATAATGGGAACGATCCGTTGATGGGAAGTTGGAACCGCGACTAATGACTAATGACTAAATAGCAATGCATGTTTACTCTACGTATCATATAGTTAACCATGCATTTGTATGTAATTTCGAAGAGACATCGTTTTCCAATGTATGCATAATAATTAATAATGTATGCATAATGAAGTGTTGTCAATCATGCAGCTGTGAAAGCTCACACTGCCAATCATCGTCCAAGAGCAGTACACATACTGTCTCTGACAGACAGACCGTAATAGTTCATATTGCACTTGCCATTGGGATCTCCAAAATATGGGTGTTTGTTCTACTTATATGTTGCTAAACCTTTCCCCCGCATCTGTCTTGATGCATCTATTCGGTTTCTGCAGACAAAGACAAGTTTCAATAGGGTGCATATTGTATTCATAGTTGTCTTTACATTACATATTTACTACACTCCATTAAGTTGTGGGCAATATTATAATTCAAAAGTGTGATGCATGATAAGGCAGATGTGATTAAGTCGGCAGCTAGGGATGGTCAGAGGATGTGGTAAACAGTCGACACTTAGAGGTAAAGCAAGACGGGCATATAATTAGATTGCAACGGGCACCATTAGTATTCGGAACTCTCCACTGGCTTTCTAAAATGATGACTTATGGTAATGCCCCGAATGTATTGATGTCGGTTCTTGACTCAACTCAACTCAACTTGATTCACTAGTTACTATCTCTATACCTAAGGAGACCCATCCAAGTTGTATTCTGGGTAATTTTCTGTTACATGACATGCTAAGTTCATCTGCTATCCGACACTTGCTTGTTGGAGCACTGAACAGTTTGTGTCTTCCTCTCAAGCTTTAATCCCACATTGTAGCCCATCCCTCTGTTATACTTTTCGTATCTGCCTATTTTATGTCATCTTTACTCAAATCATACAAATGTGGTTACAATTAGCCCTCCCTAGTTTGGCTTCTCTCCCCACCATTTCACTACAATTTATGCCTACATGTGCAGGAATCCATGAGATCAACACTGAGCATACTCCTGTGGATAACTGTGCGGTAGTTAGGAAAATCTCCGGTCTACTACAAATCCTTGTATTTGTTAAATCTAGAATTGTTGAAAGTGAATCAGTTGCAGCTGCGTGACAGGATTATCGTACATCAGTACTGTTTATTTCTGTCTATGAGCATTACAAGATTAGAAGGCAAGAGAATCGGCTTCACTGTATCGGGTTTTATCTCATCTAGCTTGGCCTCTCTCAGTGAAGAATCTAACGGCCTGTCGAAAGATTCCACCTAAGCACAAACTGCATGAATCATGCGACGTCCCCAAAGAAGACTCCGGGTTTAAAAAAAAAAGGCACTGGATAACTCAGTGGCTGTTCGAAAATGAACCCATGGCCCTCTTATCACGAGGCACAAGGTTTTGTGTAACCACTTCGCAACAGCGACATCCTTTTCCAGTCCGGTACAACCATCTGCCCAAATAACCTGCAACCACTTTGCCCATTGGTGCTATGGTTGCTTCTTAAGGTTCCTAGGACATTACGAAAACAGTAATCTGATCACACCTTCTCATTTTAATATATAAACCCTTACCATGCTATTTGCCATTGATATAAAGATTACAATAAATCCTAAAAATAAATCCTAATATTCTTAATCCAATACAAGTGATTGATATATAACTTGACTTACGAGCAAATCTTGTCAATTTGAGGCACCAGAGTTCCAAAGTTATTGTTGTTAGAACCGAGAAAAGGATGATTAAAGACTACAGGTACGCAGTCAGCAATGCGCGCTATACAGCTGCCTGTGTCAATAGGGGAACCGCTGTCTTGTCGTTTCTCAAATATTCTGAAACATTCTAAACATATATTATATTATAGCCTTATATATATATATATATATATATATATATATATATATATATATATATATATATATATATATATATAGAGAGAGAGAGAGAGAGAGAGAGAGAGAGAGAGAGAGCAAAAAGAAGACACAGATTATGTCACAAGGTGCACATGGGGTACCATCAATCTTTATTGACGACGCCGAACTAGAGATGGTAGACCATTTTACATATCTAGGATCAGTGGTAAATAGCAAATTATCCCTAGATCAGGAAATAAACATCCGGATTGGTACGGCAGCAAAAACAATGAACAAGTTAAGAAAAAGAGTCTGAGAGAACAGAAAGCTTACTGCACAAACAAAAGTCCTTGTCTATCAAGCCTGTGTCCTTAGTACTCTTCTTTATGGCAGTGAAACCTGGACAACTTACACACACCAAGAGAAACGTTTAAACAACTTTCATATGCGGTGTCTGCGAAGAATACTTGGTATTAAGTGGCAAGATAAAATCACAAATACTGAAGTATTGGAAAGATCAGGTTGTGTGACAGTTTATTCCATGCTCAGTCTTCGTAGACTTAGATGGATTGGACATCTTAGGCGGATGGATGATGGTAGAATACCAAAGGACATCTTTTTTGGTGAATTACAGGTGGGTAAGAGATCTCAGGGTCGGCATCTACTACGATACAAAGATGTGTGTAAGCGGGACATGATTGATACACGCATTGATACTGCACATTGGGAGCAAGTCGCCGCTGAACGTGTTGCATGGAGGGCAAACATCAGAAATGGAATAAAGACAAAGGAGAAAATTATTGCAGATAAGTCACACACCGAGCGTTTGAGACGTAAGATGGTGTATGATGGTGGAAATGACCAAGTGTTCACATGCAACCACTGTGAACGGACATTTACAGCGCGAATTGGCCTTGCCAGTCACATTCACTACCGCCATAGTAAAAGTTATTATACCTTTTTAAAGCACAAACTATCGTCTGTCAAGACGGCAAGGTGCAAATGAGCCAGTGAAGTGCCACTATCATAGGGCCGCATGAGCATTCCCTTATGTATTGAGTGCTGTGTTTGGCCACCATGAGAAATAATATGCTGTTAGTTTTCTGACCATTTTATGATTTGCTATAATTCTATTGACATATCATATTATACGTAAAATTATGTGGGCAGGTTCAAACAATGTTGTCCTGTTGAGGCAGTGTATGCAGTATGTGACAGGCTCATGCATCATGATGTTGTCTTGTCACTTGATGGTTGTCACTACTGAAATGTGATGTTGAGCTGTCTTCAATGTATGTGGCTGGCGCAGGGCTTCACCTGGCCAGTGTGAATAATGTGACAAACTGAATGAACAGCAGGGGAGTGTAAATGTACACTATTAATTCACATGCATTTGTTTTATAAAGTTAAATATATTTGTTATTTACTTTTGTTGCAGGATGTAACTCCCCAATTACAGCACCGGGGAGGAACATTTCTGGCTGTTAGTTTATCACCATTTTTCCTCACCTCCCATTTTCCCTTACCTCACATTTTCCCCCTCCCCTCCCAACTGATCCAATAGTCGAGGTTTTCATATCTTAGTTTGTGACTGCATGGTTAAGGCTACAGTTTCTACTTTGATTTATTTGAGCATTTTATGCTCAAGAAAAGATTTCTATTTAGTAAGTGGTGGTCCTGTTATAGTAATATGTCCCAGTCAGTTCCGGGACGTGACTTTCTCTGGTGGCATTAGGCACAATATTGGATTTGGCTGAGGGACAGAGGTCTGATAAAATATGGAGCCTAATCCACTGATTTCCGCTGTAAACTACAGGAATGCATAGTGTTTTGTTGTGTGTCTCAGGATGGTGAGTCCCGTCTCCGCACTGTAAGGCTCATCCTCAGATTTAGAGTTGTGTTCTTGTTGTTTCCTCAAGTAATGGTCTCTCTGTTATCCAATCCTGATCAGCCGGCTGTATAGGTATCGTAGCAATGTCTCGGAGACACCCTTTAGGCTCAGCCACATCGGGCAGAGGTCTGGCTATATAAGGCAGACTGCCTATAACATTGACTGTGATGCAGAGTGTTGATTGTCTTGTTTATAAGTAACCAACTCTGTATCTGCACAGTTTAGAATATGTGCTACGAGAATGGACAAAATAAAGACACGTGCATGTTATTCTGATCTTGTTTATATAATTCTAGTTGTTAATGATGTGTTATGTGTAGACTTTGTTATTCAAGTGATGTTGGTTGTTGTCTTTTCCATTCAATAAAATTGGTCCAGTCCATCTCAGTGACCCATTGACTGGAATAGGCATTAAGGCATAGATCCCCGCTAAAGAAGTCCTGGATTTCTTCAATCCTAAATCTTATCTTTTTCTATTTTTATTTTTGTAACCTCGAGAGAATTATAAAGCGCTCTTTTTCTCTTTCTTCTTATGCTTCTCTGGCCCACTAGAAGTCAGTGCTGCGCTTCTTCACTTCACCTTTGAGCACTTAGGAAATTATGTCCTCCTGTCCTTTATATTCATCTCTTGTTGCATATATATATATATATATATATATATATATATATATACACTAGCTGACCCGGCCCGGCTTCGCCCAAGCCCTGGCGGGGATCTATATATCTGTCTGTCTGTCTGTCTGTCTGTTTGACCCGGTCCGGCTTCGCCCAGCTCCTAGTGGGGAGCATCTCATTTAATTCATATAAGTAGTCATATAAGCTCCCATTCCCGACTATCTGTCTGTCTATCTATCTATCTATCTATCTATCTATCTATCTATCTATCTATCTATCTATCTATCTATCTATCTATCTATCTATCTATCTATCTATCTATCTATCTATGTTCGGCCCGTTCCCGTTAAAAATATAGATAGAATAGAAGAATAGATAGATTGATAGTAGAAAATATGATTGGAAGAGATCTATCTAAAGTAAACTTACCAAGATTTCACGAACAGCCAATAAATAGTGGGCAGTGGGTTGACTGCAGAGTACTGCAAACGATATGCAACTGACTTTCTCTCACAAAAAATTACTTTTTTTTTAAAATGAATGAAAATCTTTCGCAGGCCCGTCCTACATTCTGCCCTTCTTCTCTATTTCCTCTCATACATTCTTTCATTCAACATCTCTTATGAAGCAATTCTTTGACAACAAAAGAACAATAAGCATTAAAATGTATGAAAAGTAACTTTTAACATGGGCATCATAAATACCCAATGTGGGTGTAACGCGCCATACATATGAGACTGTTAAAAAAATATTAATGTGCTGTTGAAGAAAAATAATAAGATGAATTAGAATATTTTCACTATTTAAATAGATGCTTTATTTTTATGAAAACTATGAAAATGCCTTAAAGATTATATCACTATTTATTATAACTCATATGCCTGTAAATAACTGTAGACAAAGAGTTTATAAATCTTTGAAAACAATGCAACAATCTATATATAAAATAATAGCAATTTTATTAAAAGTTATGCCCCTTAAAATAACTTTTCTTATGTTAAGTCCCCGCGCTATATAGAAATGATAATGTAAATTTTAAATATTACATTTTAGTAAGTAAATAGCTTATTGTAGCACTAAAAAACTATGACAGTTGGTTGCACGGAATCAAAAGAAAACATGTAGAAAATTTATCTCAATCGGATGGACCGTTCGCGAACGCATAAAGAACGGACACACATATATACATACATTGTGTTTTTATATATATATATATATATATATATATATATATATATATATATATATATATATGCATATATATATTGCATGTGTGTGTGTGTCCTGAGTGTGTGTTTGTGTGTGTGTGTGTGTGTGGTATTCTTTGAATAGATATGGAATCTCATACGTAAACAAAAGACAGGCCAGACGACCGTAAACATTGTACGCAACACAAAACATAAGACAAACACATGTTTTGTGTGTGAAGTGTTGTAGTGTTATGTCATTCCCACTGACTAAAGAGAGCCATGAATTAATTACAAGTGTGGTCTGTAAAGTCAAAGTAAAGGATCCATTTTCACATCATGAGACGCATTGGGTAAATCGTGCTCATCATCATCATCATTTCCAATGCCGATAAGAATGAGCGACCATCTCTCACGATCACCAGGGTCGTGGATCTACTCTATGTGTTTGTCTTATATCGGTTGAGGCTGCGCCAGTGGAGTACCTATTTACGCCGTTTCTCTGATTCTCTATGAATTGACGAAACATGATTGTCTAGGCATTCCGTAAAGAAACTAGTGTGCCATTACTTTTTTACTTATCAGTGATTATACTGGTCGATGACTAGCCATTGTCTCCAAAAAGAGATCACCTGTCTACCGTTGTGGAATTGCAGACCATAACCAACAACTGTCTGTCGGCTGCCCTTCAACTTAATGCACCACCTGCATCCATGATTTCACGTTACCCCGAAAATGGGAATAAACGGGTGCTCCACCTTGCCCAAGGGTGTCCCATTGGTTAGCGGAGAGAAGGGGGTACCTTATTTCTCCTTTGATATAGGATCCCGCCACCATAGCCTCTGGTATTAAGACCAATCGGCATTGATAGGTAAGGTGGTCAATATCAAACCGGTCGCCTTTACCTCTATAGGGTAGTTCATATTGCCCATTTCAGGGCCGGGTTGGTCGGGAACACCGCGACTTGAAGGGACTTCTAGCACATGACCACTTGACCAGAAGGCAAGCATGTTAATATATTGGGCTACATCGGCTCGCAAGTAAAGGATGTGGATATCTTTATAATAAGTAACTTGAGGCACGTTTACTTCACACGCCTACTAATACCTTGTGATTCCTGGGTAGCCTACGTTGATTAAGCCATCAAAATTATAAGGTCACAGACGAAAGTTAACCAAAGCGATACAAATAACAGGTAATTAGATGAGTGAACTCTATGTACCTGTATTTATAAACGTGGCCGTGACAATCAGGAGAATTCTTGCAGCTGCTTTCATGTTTATTTGGACCATTCTTTCTCTTGTCTCAGTCTGTGGAATCGAAATGCGGAGATCGGTAAAATACACAATGCATTTCTCTTTTATTGTTTCTAATAACTAGATTTGGTAATCAAACCCGGCGCGTTTGCGAAGTTGACAGCGAACTGCGCAAGATAATGTCATGAGCATGGTTGGAATGAGATACCACGCCTGGGCGAAAGTGAGGAAAACACTGGCACTCTATTCTTCTGTGCATCCAGTCCTACAAAATGAGATGGTACTATCATATCACAGTCCCATAGCAAGAAATCGCTTCATAATAAATTCGTAACAAAATAAAATGTAAATATAAGAACTGTGTTCTAACAATAATAAACATTCTGTTGTCAAAAGTCAGCCACTGCAATGAATACCGCCACATAGACACACATAAACACACACACACACACACACACACACACACACACACACACACACAACACACACATACACACACACACACCGATGACTCACACTATCTACAAACATTAATTCAACAACAGAAACAACAAACTGTGCTAATACCTATGGAAGTACGGTTCAGTGTGATTAGACTACAGGCGAGCTGATGTCCATTTATACTGCCTTGAATAACCGATGCAGTAAATGACTGTAATTGACAACGTTTTACCTCAGTGGGTAGATAATTATTTGTGAGTAATCAGTTTCAGAATATGCAGAAACTGTTTCTTTATTTGGGCGATAATGTGGTAGCGACAAATTATGTGTTTTCAATGCATACGTTTATGGTCGACATTTAAATACAATTAGCTGGACACGTATGTAATTTGCAATTTTCATTATTGTCATCATCAGTCAATGAATTGTCCTATGCAGAACTGTGTTCATTTAAAAGAGGGCGCTTTGGTGCAAAGTTTAGAACAATACGCTAATAGATACATGAGCGTGGTTGGCAGATGTTCTATACCTGCTCTCGTCGTTTGCAACAAGTGGGACAGACCGTCGACCTATTTTTCCGTGCACTTAGGCCATAACAAATATGATGGCTCTAATAGTGTATATACCATACCATGCATACATACAAACTTCAGGTTAAGATGGCGACGGATGGTTGTCTTGTTTATGTGACCGTTACATTTTTCGCGTAGGCGATGGATATCTTTTTCTTTGCGTTCATCCGGAGTGTTTATTCAGATGTGATTTCGGTGTGTCCGGTTAGGCACCCTTGGGCCGAGACCCGTAGGACAACACATCCGACGTTTAGCGTGAATTTTTGACCAGGTTAGCATTCCTGGGAGACTCTAACTTTTGTCGTACCGTTCACATTCCAGCTTGTCAAGTTGGAACGGTCGAAGACTTCACGGACATCCCTCAAGGGAAGGCAGGGACAGTCCATGGCATTTTTCGCCATCCAGGGTGGCTTCCATAGTTGCAGAGCCGACACATAGCGCCCTGGTGCTGGGCTCACCTAGGGAATCGTCACGTCCTGCTCATGGCTGCTTTAATTCCTCACTTCAATATATTGGACATTTCGTTTGCTACGGGCCGTTCTAGCACAAACCAGGCCGGTCTGCAGACGGTATCCACTCAGGGAATTTTCGATTTGGACATATGCTTTTCGTTTTGCCCGTCAGAGCTGTTCCGGGCACGACGGATATTAAGAAAACTACCAAGTCAGAGCTGTTCCGACCACGAGGGGCATTCGGAAAACTAGGTAGTCAGAGCTGTTCCTAGCACGAAAGACATTTCACTCTGACGATTATGCGCTGTGCATGATTTATTTGCACCCGTAGTCCAGCACATAAGACTTCAGCGGACATTTTTTACGGGTTTGCCTTTCCGGTGTTTTGAGAGACGTTTGACTTTTACTGCTGTGGTGTCGCCCACATCTCAGCTTGTCAAGGTAGAACAGTCAAAGTCATCACGGTCAACCCTCAAGGAAAGGCAGGGGTAGACCATGGGCAATCTCCGCTATCCAAGGAGGCTTCCCTAAATGCAGAGCCGGCACATAGCGCTCTGAGACTGGGCTGACCCGAGAAGTCGCCACATCCTGCTCGTGGCTGCTTTAATTCCTCACTTCCATGTATTGTGCATTTCGTTTTGCCACTGGTTGCTCCCCACACAAACCAGGGACGGACAGTCTGCGGAAGACATCCACTCATAAAGCTGTCTCTTCAGACTATCACGTGTTGGATTCGCTAGCGAAGCGTTCCATTTCGTGTTTTTGAGACGATTTTTGTGTGTGTTTTTTTTACCTTTGGCTAAGCTCAGTCTATGGGTATAGATAGAGACATTCATCGTAACCACTTCATGCGACTGAACCGCTTTGCCGCCTTAAGGTACCTCTCACGAGGTAGGCTACACGTGTTGCCGGCTCAGCACCTTACCTCAATGCAACACTGAGCAAGTAACGGCCAGGCCCTCTCATCCGGGGATCCTTCGTGTCCCCCAGCTGAGAACATTCGGACAAGTATCTGAGATAAGCATGTAGCGTGCTCAGCATCTCACTTCCATTTTTCGGTAGGTGAGTATCGGACCGGCTCTCACATCCGATAGGTTTATGGCTTAGAGGCGTTCAGTTATATCTCTCGGCTGGGAGCCTTTGAGTATGTGTCTGGACCAAGATATATGCCTTCGTGCGCCTGATTTTGGTTTTTGACTGCTATCCTCAGTCTACCTGCAGAGCAGCAGGTTGTGTCTCTCTTAGTCTGGCCCCTAACCCAAGTCTCATTCGACACATAGTTGTGCTTCCGTCGGCTAAGTTCCTGGGGTCATTGGGATACACAAGCCCTCCCCCCCCCCTCCCCACTGCAGCAAATTGGAGACACATCGGGTGGAGGGTGGGGGTGTCAAGAGGTGGGGTTGCTTCCTCTACAATGATACGAGTTCAGGCTCTATAATGTAGCGAGCTCACCTCAAGCTCTATGTGGCTCTGGGCATCAGGGGTACATGACAGCATATATTGAGGCATTCTGACACAGGACAGGGTAACCATCTGAATTCCACAACAACGACTCAACGCATATACTGATGGAATGAACTGCAATGTATTTACTTACAGCTGATCGTAGACTACGGTGATGAGTGTGGGATTGATGCCGACTTCAGTCATTCTCTCTCTCCATGCACTCCCGCTCTTTAATCAGAAATCATCTCCACAGACCAGTGAAAGTGTTGGGAACAAGGCCAGCCGCCTAGTGTATCATGCAAATCCAATATATTACTCCTACCTTCAACCTGGAGCTCACCATACTCGAACTTCCAACAGCTAGCGCTGCCTTTGGTGACTTATGAACTTCAGTAACGGTTTGACTCCCGAGACTGGTATTGAAAGCACATCCGATCACCTTGTCCGCTGGCACACAAACTAATGCTTAAGCCGTTATCGCGTTAGGTGACGTCGTATCATGACGTCTAAATTGCGTTCAATGTTGGTGTCACAATGTTCACCATTTGTGACACCCGTTATCTTCTTCTTTGATGCGCTAACTCATCAATTGCCTGCCTCACTGTCATTTACTACATGACAGCTTTGCCCCCTCTACAATGAAAATGATCGTTAGACCATTTTCTATGTTATCTTGACATGCAAGCAAATGATGTCCACGACGTAAATTACATCCTATTGTGATAGACAACGCATTCACCGTCCTTGGAACTTAGTTTGTCAACGTGAACCAATCTAGATCGTGGGATATTGAACACCGGACTAAAATACAAGTCCCGAACACCGCCACCTCTACATTCTATAAATGATCCCTGAGATGTTATCGCGTTAACATGCCCGACTACTTGTAACTAAACTAAGGCTCAAACACCGCCAGTTCATATATTAAGATCTGTTATCGCGTATATATGTTGACACCTTAAAACTACTAACGGTCTCTATATCCCCGAGTGCCGTCAGTTAAATAAAAACACCATCCAGTGTTGCATACCCAACGATCACATGATCCGTAGTCGACAACTTATTGTCCCTGACGTGAATACATATATCCCCACAACTGCACGTCGACCTGGCACACCCTCATTTCTTTTCGCTATAGCATGTCGATAGGGAAAACTATTCTCAATATCACTGTGTTATATAGCTATAGTGTGTTGTTCATTTGTTATATGTATCTATGTATCCTATAATGTGTAGTGTTTACTATATGTTTGTGTCTATTAATTTTCTTTCATTCCTTTCTCTTCCTTCATCCATCGTGAAAATGATATGTATGATGATCAATAGTTAACACAGCACATACTACTGACATTACGAACTACAACACATCAATGTCTGGATAATTAAAATAACAAATATCAATCCTCATAATAATTATAAAAACAAAATATATAAACATAACATTAAAACAATAAACATATTCATTTATGAAACATGTATATCACTTAAGATATACTTAATTAATTTGATCGAAGATCCGCACAGACTCTGTCCTCGAGTTTATGTCCTATATTGAAAATTCGAAAATCATGAATTTGTTCATAATTTTCTTATACTAACACAATTAAAATTATCTATAAACCACCACCGATACTACCATATTGGCTTGTGATAGAATGAAGCCACACACATCGGTTATGCCACGTGAAACTTTTCACCTGTTTCTCATATTGGCTTGTGACAGAATGAAGCCACACACATCGGTTATGCCACGTGAAACTTTTCACCTGTTTCTCTGAAATAATAATAACAACAAGTGACTAAGTTACGTCTATACTTTCTTTTTAAAAAAAAAATTATATATTTATCTGTGGTATTTCAGACTTAGCCACAGTCATCCTACCGTAATGTTACACTAAAAAAAATAAATCAGAAAACATACATATATATATATATATATATATATATATATATATATATATTACATATACATAAAACTTTCATAGTTTATTTATAGTCTACTGAGTAGATCAGCTAGATTATTTTATGTTCTAAAAATTGAATTCCTGAATTGCAAATTCAGTTTTATTTGGCTCTATCGTAAAATCAAACATCCGAATGCGACAAAACAAACCATCTGTCTAGGAATGTACGATGATGTACTATTTCAGTATTATGGCTGATACGTTTGTGATGTCTTTAAATAATAAATGTAGAATGATAACGGATAATTCTGAAAACAAAAAGAAGGTATAAGAATTCCTATAAACAGAAAGGCGCTACTGGCGCGGTCATGTGTATAGAATCCTCCGCCATCTCAGATATGATCCATACAACTATATAAATTTCGCCATGCTCGCTCTTACCCAGTCTATTTGAGCCTAGGTTTTAGATAAAGATAATTGCTTATAAAAAAAAAAATGATTGATAATATGAACCAGACAATAATACAAATACAGTACACTCCACTTATAACAATATTTATGATGACAAAACAATCACAATGACGCTACATGTTTTATTTACGGCTAGTAAAATTCACTTTGAGATGACCAAGAATTTTCTTCCTAACAGATATTTAACCAATTTCTGACCAGAATTTACCAACGATAAAGTAATTTCATAGCGTTTGTGTGATTCGTATACCTTTCTCCCAGAGTACAAGACAAGATGTAGTATTTTCCTACAACCTTGTGGAAGAATGTACACGACAGACAGTAAACAGGTACCATCCACCACAACACCATTATTTGCTCCGAAAATGATCTTAGGACTGATCATTGAATGTGCTTCCTGCAAAGGAATCTCAGATTCGTCATACCGTGTCGTCAGGCAGGTTGTTAGAATACATTGTACAGAATCATCATCTATACTTATAATATGGCTCACCTTCCGGCGTACACCATATTGTACCATCTTAATCACACTCCCTGTAACCTTAGCTATACATTTTATTACTTTGTTTGTTATGATAGATAAAAGGAAATCAACCAGAAGAAAGTATCGACTAAATCAAATGAAGTATCTGTTTTCATACACATATTCTTCGGATTACAAGACGGAACTGTCACTGATATGTCATATGTCCGTGGTTTTCTATCCACTTGTATGATGTCCTGTTGCAGCGTTATTGCTGCGGCTTGAACTGTCCTATTATCTTTAGGTTCCACCATAACTGGATGTGACATGTGTGTGTTTGAAACCAGACCATCATGAGGTAATCGACTTTCCTTTTGTATTTGTGTATTATTAACGGTGTTTGCTACAATATGCTTCCTTTCCCATTCTGTTATGTCCTCACACGAAACATCACATAATTCAGGGATATTTCCAATAAAGACATCCACAAATGGGTCCGGCAACGCAGCTACCTTTATTTTCCTAGAAACATATGGGCAGTTTATATCAGCCCAGGCAACTGGAAACCTTTCTCTTCTACCTCCAAAAGTTCTACAGGTCACATGCTCTCCAGTATAGTCGGTTTCATTAATTAGCTTTTTATGTATTCCCACTATACTCGACCCGGAATCGCGTACTAAGCTACATTTCTTTCCATTCACTATGGCGTGTTGTACGATCAGTGATCCATTGGTAATTTGTACCGCATTAGCCTCCTGCACATGTATTTTATGACCACACGTCAAGTTGCCCTCTTTGTGAAAGATCTTGCATGTATCACACATTGGGTCGATGGGAGAATATTCTACTTCTACCGTATTTGCATGACTAGTCTCGTCCGAGTCACTGTCACTACTAGATGTTAGCATCCCTATGTTTGCTTCTTTATACAGTTGTCTTAACGGACAAGCTAAAAACCTATGTCCAAAACTTTTACATTTAAAGCATTGTGTTTGTCTTTGATAGGTGTTAAATCTGTCTCTATTTCTAAGTGCTAATTTCTTTATGTAACTGTCAAACTGCGGATGTTTGTCACACATTTGATTTGAGCCGTGGGTAAAACCACAGTATTTCACAAGTTGTCCATACACCCTTTTTCTCGTGTTTAACATAAGGTTGATACTTTGGTTGTTGTTGTTTTTCCCTCCTTTGATGTTGTCCCCCAGACTGTTGTTGTGTTTTGTATCCCTGCATCCTTGATTTATGAGGGAATCTATCACATGCGTTTGTCTCCACCAATGGGGAAAAACTATTATTAAATATGTCTTTGTGGGCGTCGAAGAAAGACTCTCCCTTTTCATCCATCTGCTGTATACTCGAACATTTCTGTTCAATAAGAAAGGTAGACATAGATGGAGGAACCGCCGAGATCAGTCTGTCTCTAACAATCAAGTCACGTAGCTTCTTGTAGTCATCGGTAACATTGGCTGATCGAGCCCATTTATCGAATGTTAATTGAGTCAAAGAGGAGAAGTCAAGGAACGTCTGTCCTGCTTTAGGACTAAGATTTTTGAATGATGCACGAAGGCCAAATTCGTCAAGACAAAAATGAGACAGCAGTCTCTTACGAATGTATGAGTAATCACTACGTAACTCATCTGGGATCAGTTCTACAACCTGCAAAGGTTCACCACTTAAGTGCCTATGCAGCAAAACTGCCCATTCGGTCTCCGCAACTCCATAGTGTCTCAAGATTAGCTCAAAATTAGTTAGCCATGCAGAGACGGAATCGGAGTTGGAGTATGTCTTTATCACCCCATTATATTTCTTAATGGCATCTGTGGACTGTGCCTCCACTTTGTTCCTAGCAATCTGTTCATCCTTGTCCTTCTCGTATTGTTTCATTTTGAAGTTATTCTCCAATTCTTTTTCCTTCAGAAGCTTTTCTGTATTCAATTTCTCAAGATTAAAAGCCATCTCTTTTTCTCTTAATTGTGCTTCTCTATCTAGTTTTTCCTTATCTGCAGCGATTTGCAATGCCATCCTTTCCTTATCAGCAACCAATTGAGCTGCAATTCTGTCATTTTCTGCGGCTATCCTCTCTTTATCTGCTGCAATTTGAGCTGCAATTCTGTCATTTTCTGCGGCTATCCTCTCTTTATCTGCTGCAATTTGAGCTGCAATTCTGTCATTTTCCATAGCCATTTTTTCCTTCTCAAATACTCTTTGTCTCTCTTGTTCATCTAGTCGATCCTTTTCCAATTGTCTAATCGCAACTCTTTCGTTCCTTTCGTGAGCTTGAAAATCTGTAAATTGTTTCTCCGACCACGATATAAGATCTGCTCCTGTCAAACCTGCATCTTTCCCAATTGCTAACAAAATCCTGTAATGATGACATGTTTTTATGTTTCTACAATATTCAATAATAATAATCAAAGTGCGAAATGAATGAAACGAAAAAAAAAATATTTTACCAAACCATAGACATGGCTTATAAGTATTAAAATCGACAGATAATATCGAAGAAAGTCGAAAGAAATAATTAATAAATTACAATTAGATACATTAATAATGAAAATGACAAATAATTTTATAACAGACACGACCTATAACTCAGCAGTTACAGTATAGACAGAGTTAAAGTTCTTTAGATTCCAGCATTATGTAACAATCAATAATGCACCGCGCATAAGACCTCACAAGACAAAATAGCATAAAATTGTGTATCACGCCTATGACGTCATCACGGTTACGATAATAAAGACAAAATAAATGCGTGCAAAATTACAGTATTCTGACCATAACTAATTACTGACAAACCACAAACAAATAGAATACTTAGCTCAAGAATAAGTAAACCTTTTCCAACAGTTTGATAGTAGAACAATCCACTCGATTTGATAAATAATTTTGTTCGATGTTACTCCGTAAGCACGACTTTGAATGAGTTTATATGTACGTTCCTGAAATCCAAGGTCTGCGTACCTTCATAACTGATATCACTGTGTCCATTTCGTTGTACTTAGGCGTTAATTCATCACGTTTCCGTATATGTTTAAAATGTTGAACTGTCGTAGGTTACA
Source organism: Cepaea nemoralis (assembly GCA_014155875.1). Classification (NCBI taxonomy): domain Eukaryota; kingdom Metazoa; phylum Mollusca; class Gastropoda; order Stylommatophora; family Helicidae; genus Cepaea; species Cepaea nemoralis. The sequence goes on from JACEFZ010013347.1 coordinate 866,527, forward strand.
CAAATTATGAAAATAACACTCTAGGCACGATGCCTGTGATCAACCTTAGAAGGAGCCTGACTGATGTGAGTGTTATTTGCTACACAATGTAGCTATCAGGTTTAGCACTATTTTGTAATGCGCTGTCTATATGCACTAAGATGACCACTGTGTTGACACAGCCTCAGCGAGGCGTTGATTATCTTGTACACTTGAATAGCACTGGAAAAACAAAAATTCGTTTTCCATAGAACATATGTCACTGTGACGAACTGTTGTTGGTATAGACGATACAATCAACCAGCGAAGGTAACCCAATGACGATCCGACAATCCCTGCCTTTGTAGATCTTGATATCAATCAGTTATTACAAATCTTCCGTATCACGTGTGTCTCCTATGTATCGTGACCTCTATTTTTAATCCACAAACTGGTACTTGATAGTTTTTCCAAATATAGTCCACTTAGACTTTCAATCTTGCTCTTATAATGAGTATAATAACTCGTAAGCAAATGTTCTCTATCTAGATCAACAATCAGAGCGATAATGTCACTATACGGCTCTCGGACAATTGAGTACAGTACAGACCTCTTTAGCATCCAGAAAACAGGTACTCCAACTGACACTGACAGTGCGGTTAATCATTTATACGATGATAAGACAATTAACAACCGAGGATGCGCCACTTGATCACCAGCTATTGATCGGCATGATCCTCACATTTACAGATACGTTGCGTGTTCATGAATGTGTTTCTTTATCAGGCTGAGAAACTGACCGTCACTATGTCACTGAGGTAATGGTTCAAATTTCTTCGGATGACGCTCCCATGTCAAAACCAATGGTTCAAATCTCTTCGGACGATGCTCCCATGTCAAGAGGTGAGGTTCCTTCCTCTACAATGATACGAGTTCAGGCTCTATAATGTAGCGAGCTCACCTCCAGCTCTATGTGGCTCTGGGCATCAGGGGTACATGACAGCATATATTGAGGCATTCTGACACAGGACATGGTAACCATCTGAATTCCACAACAACGACTCAACGCATATACTGATGGAGTGAACTGCAATGTATTTACTTACAGCTGATCGTAGACTACGGTAATGAGTGTGGGATTGATGCCGACTTCAGTCATTCTCTCTCTCCATGCACTCCCGCTCTTTAATCAGAAATCATCTCCACAGACCAGTGAAAGTGTTGGGAACAAGGCCAGCCGCCTAGTGTATCATGCAAATCCAATATATTACTCCTACCTTCAACTGGAGCTCACCATACTCGAACTCCAACAGCTAGCGCTGCCTTTAGTGACTTATGAACTTCAGTCACGATTCGACTCCCGAGACTGGTATTGAAAGCACATCCGATCACCTTGTCCGCTGGCACACAAACTAATGCTTAAGCCGTTATGGCGTTAGGTGACGTCGTATCATGAACGTCTAAATTGCGTTCAATGTTGGTGTCACAATGTTCACCATTTGTGACACCCGTTATCTTCTTCTTTGATGCGCTAACTCATCAATTGCCTGCCTCACTGTCATTTACTACAAGACAGGGGGGGGGGGGGGGAGAAGAATATTTTCATCTACTAAGTTTAGTGATATAAACCATATCACTAAGCTTCTACTCAGAATCATAATGAGAAGAACCAAAAAGAAAATAAAAATGGAAATTAGTGAAGAACAGTATGGATTTGTGGAAGGAAAGGGCACAAACAATGCAGTTTATACATTACGAACACTAATAGAAAGGTCAATAGAGAAACAGATAGACATATATTTGTGCGTCATAGATTATACTAAGGCATTTGATAAAGTAAAACATGATGAACTGATTAAAATGTTGGAAGATATCAACACCGATGGAAAAGATTTAAGAATAATAAAGAATATTTACTGGAACCAAGTAGCAGCAATTAAAATGGGAAATAAAGAGGGTAGTTACGAACAGATAAAGCTAGGAGTTCGACAAGGGTGTGTCTTGTCACCAGATCTTTTCTCCCTGTATAGCGAAGTAATAATGAGAGAGATCAAAGAGATGCCAGGAATACTAGTTGGAGGTTATAATATAAAAAATATACGCTATGCAGATGACACAGTATTGGTGGCGGATAATTCAACAGACCTACAACAATTATTAGACGTTGTAGTAACAGAGAGTGTAAGGAAAAGACTCTCCTTGAATATCAAGAAAACAGTAACAATGGTAATATCAAATGGTGACACCAAAATGTGACATAGAAATAGAAGGGAAAATCCTTAACCAAGTTGATAATTTTAGATACCTAGGGGCATTTATAACATCAGATGGAAGATGTACAACAGAGATTAGGAGCAGAATAGGGCAGGCAAAAGCCGCATTTCAGAAAATGAAGAGTATCTTATGCAATAAGTCATTATCACTGAATGTAAGAAAGAGAGTGCTGAAATGCTATGTAGAACCAGTTTTGCTGTATGGCAGTGAATCTTGGAATGTAAATGAACAAATGAAGAAGAAATTAGAAGCAACAGAGATGTGGTTCCTGAGACGAATGTTGCGATTTCCTTGGACTGCCAGAGTAACTAACGACGACTGCCTGAAACAGGCTAACGAAACTAGAACATTATATACAACAATAAGACAGAGACAAACAGCTTTCCTCGGTCATGTGATGAGAAGAGAGGCATTGGAGAACATTGTAACAACTGGAAAGATCGAGGGGAAGAGAGGCAGAGGTAGACCAAGAGAAGTGATGCTGGATGGATTGAGACGGTGGCATGGAGGAATATCAGCAGCAGAGTTGATCCAGAAAACCAAAGACCGAGATCTATGGAGAGCCATGAACGCCTACGCCAGCTGGCACGGCACTTGATGATGATGATGATGATGACTAAGTTTAATTTGTGTGCGAGGATGTGAAATCAGGAGTTTCTTCTCAAGATCTGCGCCGATGATAGGGAGTTTCGTGCTTTGAGCGAAGCAATCCTTGAGTGAATTTTCGCAGCGTTTGTGGTTTCTGTGGTGTTCGGTCTTTTCAATATGGCGAACAATTTGTGTGTTCCTTGCGGACGGCAGTCAATAAAACAAGGCGACGCGGACAACGTGGTGGCGCAAGCGTGGATGGGTAAGACGTTTTAGAATTAAATGTGACCGTCTGGGCCTCAGGTATCCTCTGATTCTATATTGGAACTGCGCCAGCGTAAAACGAGGCCTATTCTCGAAACCCTGGTTTACAGGAATGATATTGTAGCACTCCAGAAAACGAGACTGGGTGATCAGCTACTCCAAATGGCCGGTTTCAAATATTTCTACAACAGGTGACATCTGGGTATGGCGATTCTCATTCGCGACAGTATAGTTGCTTCAGAGTTAGACATGTCTAGGTGGGACAATGACGACATACAAATACAGGCGGTTAGAGTTCAATTTGGTCTCCTACCATTCGTGTTAGTTAATGTTTATGCCCGTAGCACGAGTATGGATTCCCAGAAGTGGCAGTGCTTAAGTAACATATTAGGTCACGAAAAAAATGTCATTTTCTGTGGCGATTTCAACGCTTAAGGCAGATCACGGGGAAACATTTCGTCTAACACACAGGGGTAGGAGTTCGAGACTGCACTTGAAACAATTGACCTGATTTGTATCAACAGTGGCTGTATCACCAGAACAGCATGCCGCCCAAGTGATGAGGACAGTGCAATTGATCTGGCACTGGTGTCTCCTGCACTCACTACAGTGTGTAGATGGGGTGTCCTAGGGTACTACGGCAGCGACCACTACCCTTGCAGCATATTGGTGGAGAAAGGCAGAACCAGGCAGCACAAGTCAAAGGTCAAGACTTTCCAGTATGACAGTACAGGGCAAGATTTGGTGAGTAAAATAAGGCGCGACAAGCGCAGAAAGTTTCAGGGCAGGAAAACAAGCTGGGAGCAGCCGCCCTGGCGGAATTTTGAAGTGTAGAAAGCCTGGATGGATAAGCGTAAATCTGTAAGGAAATGGCAAAATGCCAAGAAGAACAGTTTCCCATCCTAATCCCTGAATGCACTTAGAAAGAGAGATGCACACAAAAGTAAGCTATTTCAAAAATCTGATTAAGGTGGTTACAAATGGGCAGAGGCATGTCAAAGAGTAAGCACAGACAAGTCACTGAAATTGTTTTGGCGACTACATAAAAGCATGTGTGGGATAGTCAAGAATAAGAGAATTTCTTACTTCCAAGGTGTTGACCTCATCTGGCAGAGGACTGACGGGAACAAGGGCAAAACCCTCTTCGAACGACATCTAGAGCGGAGCAACCAAACAGGCATGAGTGGCCGAAATCTTGCCAAGGAGGTCACCTCAGACAGGTGTAAGACCCAGAACATTTCGGATGAAGACACAGTGACAGTGAAAAAAAATCAAGGCTGTGCTTCGACGATCCAAAAATAGCGCTCCAGGGCAAGATGGCATAAGATATGAGGACATCATTAGGTTTACCGACAACGAGCTAGAGAAACTAGCAGGCATGTACAACAACAGTGTAGGGAGTGCTAGCATCAAGGAGGAGTGGTTACACGGCTATCTGATTCCCTTGCCGAAGCCTGGCAAAGACCACACAAAAATTCAGAGATATCGAGTAATAACCATGCAGAATACAATATGCAAACTGCTGGAGATGTTAATTGCCAGAAACATATCAAGCCAACTAGAGAAGCAATTTGTTTTCCCACCCACCCTGGGAGGCGACCGTCCCAAAAGAGAAACCTAGATCAATGCAGCAGTTTTTGCTCATGATGTTTATGAAAGTTTCCACTCAGGCATTGAAACCTTTGCTGCAGCGATGATCTGGAGGACGCATACAACAGAGTACCACTGGATTTTCTAATGCTTCAGCTTCTTGAACTTAAGATACGTCCGTTCCTCCTTAACTGCAGCCCTCTTCCAACGGAAAGTAGTTTTTATGTGTGGCAGTTGTACGTCGGAATCAACAACAATATATCCAGGCCTACCACAGGGATCACCATTATCCCCGATGCTGTTCAACGCCTACACTGTGATAATCACCAGTTCTCTGGACCGAGGAGGACATTGTCATATGCCGATGATGTTTTAGTGTATCGTCAGGGTAAGGATAGAGATCGGGTTGCTGTAGACCTGCAAACCGAACTTAATCGCATAAGTACTTGACTTGCTGAAGCTGGGGCAATGGTCAACCCAACAATGGCAACAGTGAAAGGTTCTCTTTGAATAATCATATTGTCAACACGCCAACACCAACTGTTAATCTGTGTTCATAGAATGTGGGAAGAACGCAGGCAATGAAATACCTGGGGATACGTTTCGATCAAAGCCTTAGTTGTAATGAGCACATAGACCAAGTGATAAAAAAGGCCAAGCGGGGTTTGGCTGCGATGCGGGTGATGGAGGCAGCAAACTGTGAGCAGCGCCATCTATGCTTCATATACGAGGGGCTGGTCAGTCTGTTTTTGATTATGCGATGGAGATCCTGACTCTCAGCCGTAATCAGATAGAAAGGATGGAAAGGATAAAAACGAAGCTATGCGCATTATTCTTGGATGTACAAGAGATACAGCATGCAGGGAAATGTGCTACCTTCTAGATTTTACAACTATTGAAGACAGACTACAAATTTGCAGAGCTCGTTCCTACCTCAGAGTCAACGCAAACACACAACATCCACTGCATAGTGAAATTAGGAAGGTAAAGGGCAGCAGGTTAAAAAGAGGAAGGTGATGGATGGGTCAAGCGGAAGACATTCTTCATTAGGTGTGTTCACTATATATCTTAGAACCTGACGAGGAGTGGGTTCAAGTGCCAACACATTTATGTACGTCTTTTTCAGTTTGCATCCAACTAGACAGAAAATGCAGACAAGAAAATCCGGCTGCTGTGGATGCGGAAGGACAAGCGTTGATTTTCGAGAATTCATTAGACTGGATGCTGTCATTTAAACAGATGGGTCGGTCGTCCGACATGTGAGAAGCTCATAGGCCTTTACGGTGCGGGCCGGAGGGAGACTTGTGAAGGAGGACTCTGGTGCTTTAGATGAGACGACAAGTAGCCTGACTATGGAAGTCATGCAGTAAATAAAGCAATAACATGGCTCGAGACACAGACATTCACTAGAGCATGTGTCCTTAGAGACTCAATGAGCATGCTCAAGAGGATAGAGGCGGGTTTGATCGGAAGACAGTGGTTGCTGTCTCTGGAGTGGTCTCGGCTGGCAAAGATTAGTTTCATCTTCGTGTCGGGGCATGCGGGAGTGCAAGGAAATGAGTCCCCCATCCGACTGTCCAATGTGAAAAGTGAACAGGCAGGAGTCTTGTCAATATAACGGTGACATGTACAGGACCTCAGTACCAATCTTCGCTGGCGATCTCCCTGGCCAGGTGGTTTAGACGTGGGCCTCACTCTATGTAGGCCGTGAGTTCGTTCTCAGTCTCCGTCATTCGGTTCATGGGTGTAGTGTTTTCGGAGGCCCCTGGGGGATGTCGCTGAAGTTACGGAGTTCCTGCTCAGTGCGAAGCTTTCGGAAAATCGCTCTAGGGAAAAATACAATCATATATAAATTACATATCAACTATCACCCTTACTGAAACATCCAAACATACCCATGTCCGCAAAACGACAGATAATAAACAGCATATTCACACTAATCCTATGCTACCAATCTCAAACCTGGACTTTATCCAAATTACACCTTCGCAAAATCAACACCTGCGAAATGAGATGACTGAGGAGAGCTGCCAACTTAACAATCCGAGACCGAATAAGAAATGCTACTATCAGACAGACTGTGGGATCAACACCTTGTGCCACATGTATTGAAAGACAGAAGATCAAGTGGTTTGGCCATGTCGTTAGAATGCAACATCAGCAACTACCATCACTGGCCTTACATCAAAGATCATCTGCGACGAGACCACGAGGACGTCCAAGAAGAAAATGGATTGACGACATCAGAGACATTGTACAACGACACGGAATGACACTATCCAGTGCCGCCCACCGGGCGCTGGAACGCAAATTATTCCTCCCCACGACGCATGACGGCAGAAGTGGACGATGATGATTATGATGATTGTCATATGGTGAATTACATATAATAATCATCTGCAGCTCGCTGTCAAGATAAAACCAAATTAACAGAATTCAGAAGCATATTTAAAGAGCATCGACGACTAGAAGCCGGCTGACATGTCTGGTACGTCAATATTTATTTCCGTCGAGCAGCTTGTGACACTGTTAATCATGTTAATAATAATCAAAATACCGTTCCCGTACAGTCGGGAGGGCTGGTATCGTAGAAATAAGCAAAATAACACCGCTGGACATATCTATTCAAATCCCAAGACAATGCCTCACCGCCTAGCGTTGGTTACAACATCTCCTGTCGGTTGACAGCTCTGTCACCTTGACCATTCTCGCCGAGTCCTGGTTCATACATGGATGGCCAGCTATATGTCCTGACTGAAAGGAGTAATGCTTTAATGGTCTAGCTCTTCTAAAAAGTGGTTCTCAGCTACCACTGCCATCTCGTGAACGATTGTTAACAATATCTTCTCCTTGGATAGGTGCTTGCCGCCTTCCGTGTTGCCAGCCCAAGCTCAGTCTCTGGTTGCTAACTATCATGCTGTGACGTTTTCTACCTTCTCACGTCACTTGGCGACTCTTTCTATCTGTTGGTTCGAGATTACTTCTCGGATTCTTTGTGACTTGTCAATTCCGTCATTCATTCTGACACGCTACATGGCAGAATGCCCCCCACCCTTTTGAAAATGGTGTAACCATTTTAAAGTGTCCAGTTGGTTTCTATAACCTGACATGTAGCAGTTCAGAATCAATGAGTCATTTTTTTTTTCATATATTCTATGTATATAACATATTTCCACATTCATACTATTGTGCTAATATGATGATATGGTCTCCTATTAATCACACACAAAATCTCATTAAAAAACATTATTATTATATTACGGGCACGCACTCCTATCTACACCCCGGTAGACGTAGTGTAGCACCAGCCTATGGGAGGGCTGTGCTAAATAATCTATGAGCGATAGTATTAGTCCCTCATATGGAAACAACGACAAGCAACCCCAACCACACCTGTTAAACCCGATCGAGGGGATGCGTGTGATTAACTGGTACCATTCCCTCTGTATTAGTTTTGGTATTTAACATGAACTTATATTACTTTTCTTTCACCTGCTATGTTGTCATTATCGGTTACCGTATGACCCTTAGTCCTTTGTTATATTTGATAGGTGAGGTTTATCTGCCTTCGTAGCTGTAGAATTGTAAGAATCCTTTATGTCCTTTTCTATTTCCTTCAATTTGCTGTGTGAGGACCATCTGGTTCTTATCCTGCTTATATTTACCTATGCAGTTCTATCATAACTCTATATACTTAACTGTTATAGTACTAATCACTTATACAATAAACAATGCAATGTACAATCATCTTGACCCTCTCAATATGTTACGCGACAACAATAATTGTAGCCTAGTTTACGTCTTGACGGTGGTTGACTTATGTATGGCCTTAGCCTGTCATTGGCTATCTCTGTTAGTTGCCCTTCCAATAACACAGTAAGAGGCTTAAATTATTCATAGTAATTATACCACAAATTAGAGTACCAAGGAATAATCCACCATTAATATCATAACATGAAATAATTAATAAATTAACTTAAGAAATAGCATTCAATAATTATAGTAAACTATCTAGACCTGAAATAACTGGAAACTCAATTATTAATGCAATAATCGAATACGTTCACTCAGTCATGCTATTCACTTTGTATATCTATTTTATTAGGTATAGTCAGTTCTGTACTTCGGGTTTATTGTTCTGAAATGCAATCGTGTATGTAGCATATTGTGGTGTTCCGCCCTTAAAGTTACTTCTATCGTACAAACAACAAATCTATGTTGTCATATTCTACATTCTAACAAAATATATAATATCATATATAGTATTATAACTCGTCCCTGATATATGGAATGGTAAGTGAATAATATGTTAAAATTATATGTTAACTATATGACTGACATGACCCTCTCATCGACGGCGTGATAAGTGAACCATGACTTACACTAAACACATGAATGCTATTTTAAATGTTTGTGTGACATGACCCTCTCATCCTAAGTGTGATGAGTGACTCATGACGTACAATAACACATTAATTATATTTTCAATGTTTACTTGACATGACCCTCTCATCGTCAGTGTTATGAGTGAATCATGACGTGCAACCTGCATCTATGCATTTGTGAAATGTAAGTGTGATACTGATCAATGATGCTAATTATTGATGGTGTGTGATCTGCAATTTATCATGGCTGTAAATACCATGTACAAATAATATAATACCGTTCGTCCTTGTGGGTGCCCGCTGGTGTAGGTCAACTATCGCCTTAACTTAGGTCACGATTAACTTGAACTGGAACAACAGTCTGACGTCACCATAACATAACCTTCGGAGTAATGTCGAGCTGCCGAAGTTCGAATGAATTCACCATCGTCCTCTATGCAATGTCACTACACCACATCACTCGAAATAGTGTCCAGTTGACAAGGTTCGAATGTCCGCAACATGATGTTCTATATAATCTGGCAAGAAAGCAAATCGGAAAAAATCTGTACATCTATGACAATAATTATCTTACTTAAGTAACCTATGTTTAATTGTTTGTTGTGTATTTGAATACGTTCTATATGGGCGTTTAGAAGCGAAATTATTATTCGGCCTGCTGTTTTACATGTATGCACGCAGACAATAACATGAAATGTGATCTCTGTATCGATTTCTATAGTCTACTGAGAAGATCAGCCAGGTTATTATCTTTACCCGGTATGTGATAGATATCGAAATCATAGTCTTACAAAAGAAGAGACCACCTGTGTATTCTGGAGTTTTTAGGATGGCCATCTTTAAAGACTTGTAAAGGTTTACTATCAGACAGAGCAAGGACTTTTCTTCCAAGCAGATATTTAGAAAACTTATTGACGCTTTCTATTCGAGCCAAAGCTTAAAGTTCAGTGACAGCATATTTCTTTTGAGTTTCTGATAGTTTCCTACTAACGTACAGAACAGGATGTAATTTATCATCATGCATTTGCAAACGAATTGCTGAAATTGCGTGAAAACTCGCATCCGTCTGAACGATGAAGTCTTTTGAAATATGAGATAATTTAAGAATTGGACATCTACTTAAAAGATTCTTAATCTGTTGCAGAAGTTTATCGTTTTCATCTGATCATCTAATCTTAGTAGGTTGACCTTTTTTCTATAGTTCTGTAAAAAGTTGCTGTCATATCAGCGAAATTAGGAATTAACTTTTGGTAAAATGTATGAGTCCTAATACACTTCTAACTTCTTTCTTGTTAGTGGGAGGTTTAATGTTTATAATTTTGGTGACTACATGTGGGTCTGTTTTACGACATTCATCTGAATTATCTTAACCAATACTTTCTTTCTTTCTTTCTTTCTTTCTTTCTGAGTTTATGATGTTTCTTTTCTGAATGTATAATTTCATATTTATATTTTAATTTTGTTGACTGGAACAATGTTAAAGCCTTCAGCGGTGTATATATTGTATACCATCCATGTTGTGATGAGGTACGTCTGATATAATTCCAGCAGAGACAAGTTAAGTAACCAAGGTAAGCAAAGGCAAGTGTAGGTTGTTTTCAATAAAGCTCTTTCCACTTACTTAACCAGTTTGCATAATATTTCCTGGTTTGTGAGTCGATGGATGTAACATATTTCATGGTTTGTGTGTAGATATTTGTAACATATGTCTTGGTTTGTGAGTGAAAGTTTATAAAAGCCCAATCCACATGGGTGAGTGTTGATATAATTATGATCGTCACCTGGAAAATGAATAAGTTATGATGTTCCCCTGCCATTGTTCTGTGGGCTGTACACGTTGTTTGTTAAAGTTAGGTGTAATTTTGGCTGATGTTGTGCTTTTATTTTTGTCTTGTTGGTTAATTGCAGAAAAGTAAGATTGTCTGACTGTTTGGTTTTTTTGTTCTATCACACTTGTATTAGATTGTCTGTATGAGAGTGTTTAATTTTTTTGGTGACCAGATTCAAGAATCAACTTGTTTAGTGAGAAGTAACAGCTCTCCCATGATTTGATGTATTTATTTCATGGATATTATGGTGTAAACTTTTTTGTAGTGTCATGTCGTCCCTATATTGTGTTATACAGTCTTTCGTATAAGTCAATGGACACAGTCTGTTGTTGGTTGAGATAACCTGTGTTGGCTGTCTATTTTCTTCTACTTGTGTCTTCTGAACCTGGGTTCTCGTGAGTGCACAAGCTGGCATGCATTTGATCGTTTCTTCTTGTGTACAGTCTTTTAAGTTAGGAATGTTCCCAATTATCAAATCAGCACACGGGTTAGGTAAAACTGCTGCACATATTCTTCCCTCATAGTAGGGACATCTTATTGTGACCCATATGGTCTGATATTTTTCTAAGGTACCTCCGAACTTTCTGCAGGTAACGCTTTTGCCTGTGTAATCTTTCCTCTTTACCAGTTTGTGGTATACACCAGCGATGGATGCGCCCGTGTCTCTAATATACGTTGTTAGCGATCCATTAACCCATGCTTGGTGGATCTTAAGAGTACCATTTTGGGTGTCAACTGCGTTAGCTTCATGTATAGGTACATTGTGGCCACACGCCAGGCTACCGTACTCATTACATACACGTTACACGATCTGTCATTGGGGAATGTCTCTAATATGGCTGCATGAGTGTCTTCGAATTCGTCTGTTTCACTACTAGTGAATATGTATGCTGCACTAGCCTCTTTCCATGTTTTTCATATCCTACATTGTTTTGAGACATGCCCGTACGCCCTGCAAACGAAGCATTTAACACTATTTCTGTAAGAAGCATACTTACTGACATTCTTAGAAGTTAGGTATTTAACGTAAGAATCGTAAGAGGGGTTCTGGTCACACATCTCAAGAGAACCATGTTGTTATTTACAATGTGGGCATTGCATGAAGTAACCTTTTCTAGGTCTGTCTGATTCTCTATGTGTGTTGTCTTTCATGTGATATGGCCCTCTGCCTCTGTGCTGTTGACCATATTGTGAGCATCTGTTCGCTCTACTTTGATATCGTTGATTGGGTACTCTTGCACTTGCTCCTATAACTAACTCCTGATACGTTCCCTCAGCAAATACATCCCTACGGGCGTTGTACAATGCTTCCCCATTTGTCTCCATATCTGGGACTGATTTACATTTATTCTCCACCAGAAATGTAGACATCGATTCTGGTACCGAGGAAAGTAACTTGTCTCTCAGCATGAGATCACGTAGTTTCACAAAACCGGAACCCACATCCGCTGATTTCAGCCATTTATCAAAGAGAGACGATGTTTCTGAGACGTAGTCCAGAAACGTCTGTTTTGCTTTTGGTGCTAGAGTCTTAACTGTCATTCTTAAACCAGCTTCATCTGACGAAAAGTGTGACAAGACCCTATCTCTAATATACGTATAGTTGGCCCGTAAGTTCTCAGGAATCATCTCCACGACCTTCAAAGGTTCCAAGTCAAAATGACGGTGAAATAGTATAGGCCAATCTTTCATTGGTATTTTATAAAACTTAACTAATACCCGTCAGGGTGTTGGGAGTGTAGGTACAGGACATAAAGAAGACAAGGGACAGAATAGTGTCAGAACGACATAGATAATGACATGCAGGACATAGGTAAGGACATCTACAGTATATTCGATAGAATAGAGACAGGACATAAGTCAGGACAAAGAGTGGTCATAAGACAGAACATCTACAGGACAGTAGATAGAGTGGAGACAGGACTGAGGTGGAGACACAGACATGTCATAGACAGGACACCGACAGGACAGGAACGAGTGATAGGAGGGGACATAAGTTCACGGAACACTGCCCTGAACGGACTAGACTTCAGTACACTGAATAACCTAACCTAACACAGACGGACTGCATTACGACGTGACTGCTAAGACAGAACATATATATATATATATATATATATATATATATATATATATATATATATATATATATATATATATATATATATATATATATATATATATAATGTCCTCTGTTGTTAATGTAAATGCGCATATCTGTATGATTATATATCTATAGTTCCACTTGCTGTCCCAACGAGACGAAGTATAACCGATGTCAGGGATCAATCCTCCCCCTACCATGTCTTCAGCGCACTAAAAGCTTAAGAGCTCTACATAAACAGACCAAGCCATGTGGGATAAACCCGGTGCAATGAAGTCGGCCGTCTCGCCTTTAAACTTCTTTTTAAACTATATGTATGTTATTATAATTCAAACGTGTCAGTAAACAAAAGTACAGGACCCCTTTTCAGACCTTTAGGTACATTGAGCATGTGGTGTTATGCTTATATTTGTAGACTATTCTAACCTTGGTAGGTGATGCGGTCAGTATCTTGCTGGCTGTCTTTGTCTATCGAGACATTTCCTGGTACCCATGTTAGGCTGGTTCAACTGAATCAGTTTTGCAAATACGCCTACACGTGACAGTGACTGATTTTAAATGTCAGTTTAAAGTCAATGTCTGGCTGTTGTAGTTATGCTATTTACAAATCATGCTTCACGTGTATATGTTACCCCATTATGCTAGGAGCCTAATCACTGTGACATGCATGTGAATCAATGTCAGAGTTATTACTTTCTTGTCACAGCTGCATTGGTTTTTGCGGCGTTAGTTGTAGTAAATTGTGTTGTATATACAATCTGGCTGCATGTTATGCGAATGTCAATGACACAGTTTAACGTGCATGTTTCGTAGATATACGCCTCTAATAATAACGGAGAGTTTGAGAAATGTCACCATGATCTCGTCAGCAGTAGAACGGACACTATCTCCGCCTGGTAAATATTTAAAATGGTACATGACATTTGCAAAAGACGATGTTATCAACCCCCGGTTGATTTTTTTGGTAAACGTAATTTTACGATCATCTCGCCCTTAAATTCTGGTGCGAAGATGGCGGAGTAAGCATTCAATGACAATCTACTGAACGCAAAATTGTCAAAAAGGTCAAGCTGGCTTTAATCAGTCTACTGCAAAGGACATGTACACAATTTAATTAAAGTTTGCCATTTAGAGATAACCTGTGTGTTACGATTCAATGCTATACGATATAAACATCTTACTTCGCTGTGCCAACTCATATCACTTGCATTATGTGTGGTCTGATTATATACAACCCCATAACACAACGCACTGCGCGATTTGACGCTACAATCATCATCATCATCATCATCATCATCATCATCGTCGTCTTCCACTTCTGCCGTCAAGCGTCGTGGTGAGGAATAATTGCGCTCCAGTGACCGATATCCAGCGATACTGATTAGTGTCATTCTGTGTGATTGTACAATGTCGTTGATGCCGTCAATCCATTTCTTCTTTGGCGCTTTCTTAGTCTCGTCGCAGATGATCTTTGAAGAAGGGTCAATGATGGCAGTTGATGGTGTTGCATTCTAACGACATGACCAAACCACTTGATCTGCTGTATTTCAATATATGTGGCACAAGGTGTCGATCCCACTGTCCGTCTAATAACAGTATTTCTTACTCGGTCTCGGTTTGTTCAGTTGGTAGCTCTCCTCTGGCATCTCATCTCACAGGTTGTTGATTTTGCAAACGAGCGTGTGTGTGTGTGTGTATATATATATATATATATATATATATATATATATATATATATATATATATATATATATATATATATATATATATATATATATATATATATATATATATAAGTAGTATACAATGTGCAAATTAAGTCGTTTTTGAGGTTTGCAACCTCAAATAAATCCTTCTATACGGGGTTATCCGGCCATCTTGTTTCGTCACAAAAACGAACCACAATTGACCTCAATATTTGAACTTGGTGGTTATAATCTTGGGTCTGGTTGTCACTTCCGGTTGTCCTGATGACTACTTCCGTCAAAAATTGTACAGCTCGAAGGGCAAAACCGTTCGGTATGCGTGGCTGATAACAAATATGATTTAGTTTACAGTAATCGCACAAAAGCGGTAAAATAAAAAACTGCATCAGCGAGGCAAGCGCGAGCGCGTAGTAAAAAAATGTAAATATTATCTTTCACCTGAAATATGTTTATAACTGATTGGGTGCCAATGAAGTATTCACATGAAAGTTGCGTAAATATGAACAGAAAAATCAACAAATATTGTCAAAAATTATACAGCTCGAAGGGAAAAACCTGTCGGTATTCGTGGCTGATGACAAATATGATTTATTTTGCAGTAATCTCATAAAAGCGGTAAAAAAGGCGTTCCAACAATCCTACACTAATACTAGAACCATTTACCGCCACAACATCTATGACCTGAATTCTCGGTTGACTCATCACAGGGCTATGTTAGCGTAAGTGAACATACGTGAACGTGTTCAGACATGTCTTTGGGGAAAACCGGAGGATGATTCAGAGCGTACCGACAGTGGTACACTTGTTTGACCATGTTTAGACATGTTTTCTATTTTGCATCAACCCTACAGTCTGTATAAAAAGGACCGCAAAGGCGGGTTATAAACACTACGTTTGCAACAAGACCTATCGAAAACAGCTCACCGAAGAGACCACAGTGGTAAGTATGCTGTGTGTAGTATACATTCTCGTTACACGCCGTCACGTATAGTGTTGTCACTGATGTATATCACAGGAAATACGGTGCATGATGCTACATTCGGGTTTACACCTCGAGATATATCACAGGCGCATGATATCAAAATACTGTCTGGTGTATATATCCCTTCACACTAGGTCAAAACTGGTCTGCATAAGGTCATATGGATGGTGTAACACTGTGTAAAATTAAATATGTGAGAATTTATCAATCACAGGCGCATGCTATCAAAATACTGTCTGGTGTATATATCCCTTCACACTAGGTCAAAACTGGTCTGCATAAGGTCATATGGATGGTGTAACACTGTGTAAAATTAAATATGTGTGAATTTATCATATAGATATGGTGTCACTTGTTATATCACAACTAATTATTGGTCACCAGTGCTCAATAACTGTCCATCAGTGCGTGATTTCGCCTGCTTTGCTCACTAATATAGTACATAAAACACCTCTACAGCAGTAACATACTATATAAAATAACACAAAGTAAATAAGCTTTACAGAATTACGAAACATACAGCTCGTTGCTAGCCTTCAGCAACAATCACAAAACGTATACTCATGTTGAAGACCCTCAGATGACGTAAGACAGCCGGTATGAGAAGAACAAAAATGAGAGCAATGCAGAGAACAACCATTATTTTACTACATGTGACGTCTTTGTGACTCTCATAATTCGCAAATGTCAAATGGGTACCATTTCTCTCTCTCCCTCTCTCTCTCTCCCTCTCTCTCTCTCTCTCTCTCTCTCTCTCTCGCTCGCTCTCTCTCACACACACACACACACACACTCACTCGCTCTCACTCTCTCTTACTCTTACACACACATACACACTCTCTCGCTCTCTTGATCTCATACTTACTCTCTTACTCACTCACTCTCTTACATCCTCTCTTACTCACTCAGTCACTTTCACACTCTCACACACACACAAACGCATAGTGAAAAATGATACCACTAGGTAACTTATGGAGACATACAGTCTGTTTGGAGTAAGTATTGAAAGAGATTTAGGTTGAATGTGTAGGGACTCATTGGAGTTTTAAGATCTGTTGGAAGGTCATTCCATAAGTGGGCACTAGAATACGCAAAGCGAGTTTTGTATATGTCCAATCTAGGTTTTGGGACATATCATAAATTTAAGCGCATGCTGTTTATAGCATAAGATTGAATCAAAGGTTGAAGATACTCTGGGGTATCTTTCAAATATTACTTTATTCACTAATTTGGCTTTGTTAAAAAGGAATCGCTTTCCAAGTGGCAGAAGCCTTATATGACTATATAAATTGTCACTTTCAGTGTGTTTTGTGCCAGAAACTTGACGTATAGCCCGCTTTTGAAGAGAGCAAAGTCGTTTCATATTGGATTTAGGGCAACCATCCCAGACTGTGGAACAATAATCGAGATGATATTGAATATAGGATATATATAGAATAACTGTCACGTGCTTTCTTCCAGGAATTGCTGAATTTTAGCGAGTTGGTAAACTTTCTGTGCTATTTTCTTGGTAAGGACATGGATATGGAAGCTCCAGTTTAAATGTCTACCAGTTAAAAGACCTAATGACTTATGTTCATTTATATTAACTATAGGTAACATGTCTCTGCGGAATTCGAGTGCTGCCCCACTTATGGCTAGGGTCTGAAGATTTTGTCTGGTCGTTATTAGCATGGATTTGGCTTTGTTGATGTTAATTTGCATGAGGTTTTCATCGCTCCATCTAGTAAGATTATCATGTTCTTTTTGTAAATAACTTTCTAATTCACAACGGTTCTCCTGACTAGCATATATAGTACAATCGTCTGCAAATAGATCACATGTAGTATTGAGATATATAGGAAGGTCGTTAATATAAACTGCGAAAAGCAGCGGAAAAGCAGTATTGAGCCCTGGGACACACCAAAATTAAGCTATGTGGGTCTTGATAGACGGCTGTAAAAGGATACGAGTTGTTGTCTGTCTGATAAAAATGACGTAATTAAGTTCACCATATTGGCACTAGTCTTCATTTGATTTAATTTGCTAATTAAAATATTGTGATCTACCTATCAAAAGCCTTTTTAAAGTCTACAAACACCGCTCCACAAATGTTAAAATTGTTGATGTTAAAATGCCAGTTATCGGTCATTTTTGTTAGAGCACTATGGCAAGAATATTTAGGTCGAAACCCAGATTGGCTGTCAATTATTAGTGTCGTGAATTTCCTTTATTGTGTTGTCCCTGGAGTGAGGGGAATCAACACCCACATTATATTTAACCCCATATCATTATTCTGGAGAATCCACCAGATTCAGTCCACAGCACTCCTTCAGTCAATGGACAGCTCTTTCTTTCTCTCAGTCACCGCCGGATCATGCCCCCTCTCATTCTTCCCCAAAACAACATACTGAACAACTCTAGCTTCTAAAAATCAATAACAATTAATTTATTGAAGCAAAGTGTATGTATGTGAGAAGTGTATGTGGAGAATGTGTGTCGTATACTATTGTGTATCTGTAGACTCAGACTGAACAGCTCAGAAGCACAGTCCGATCATCATGGTAAGGACTACACAACATCCTTACAGTCAGCACAAAATGATCTCACCAAACGATGTGTCCCTCCTGCCAGATGTAGACTATCTCCCGTAGCTTGTGATAATCACGATACTAGGACATCAATCACAGATATAGTCCAATACTGAACCTAACTTGATCATAAACACTGTCCCTAAATGTTCTTAGAGTTTGAGACTTCACAATTCCTGCATAGTGAAAACTCCGAACACTGTCCCTTGAAATTAACATTATTTCTTTCTAAGAAATGTTCTAAAGTTCTCACCCTCTCTCAAGTATTGTTCATAGTCTCACAGGAATCTACTAATTTCCTTGACACTTCCTATTGTTATTTCCCATATGATGTGGAAAAAACACTCACTATTGTTCAGGTCTCGTGTGGCGTGTAACACAAACACTATTGGTCTAAGAACTCATCCTGTTGGATGCTTATATGTATCGGCTCACCAGAGCCATGTCCATCTGATCTTATCTATCATAGGCCCAGTGCTAATGCCGCAGCTTAAACCTTCATGCTCTTATTTATCCAGGATTTGAATTTGCAATGTTTCAGTGGTTTTCATCATACCCTGAGGGAACCTGTGAAAGAGAGAGAACACACACCTGGTGAGAGCAACCGAACACTGATCCCTATTAGATGAGTGTAGGCCGATGGCCTCACTCAGATATATACAGTGAACCAAACTCTGCCATGGAACAGAGGAGCTCATCACATCGGTCCGAATCAGGGTAAGACAAGGAAAGACCAAATGTAAAGTGCAGAACCTCAGTAGACCCCCACTGGAAGATCCCACCATTGGACATTTCCCCTATCCCCCAACCATCCTTAATCTCTCTAAATATCATCCCACTTCACTATTCCCAACCAGCTGAGTTAATTGCCCTCTCACACTAGTTAATTTTAACAAGGCGCTTTCCTACTGTCGACGACACTCCTTGAATACCTAATCACAACACAACAACACTATGTTAAACTCCTAAACTCTATATATCACCAGACTGTTCTACCTTATTCACATCCAATGTTATTTAGTAATTACCTTATGAAAACTCAACTATCCCAAATTGAATCTAAACCTTGCCATAAAAGACACATGTTCACCAATATAAAATCGATATAAAACACGCTAGATTCTCTTTTTCTACAAAAGGATAGAGCTATTCCCGAAACAAACAAATAAATCGTTCAGCTGAGTGTTGATTTCTTGGCAAGATTACGCTCAGTAGTTTCCCACTGCTTTCTGAGCGACCGGCTCACATATCCCGTAAGTTACCGACGCGGCGAGAACCGCTTCCAGTTCTAGCGCAACATCACGTTACTGACGAGAGTATACGGGATTACGGAGAAAGATGTTAAACACTGTGCCACGGAGACGGCATGTAAATGATATGCGATCAAAATAAAGGAGCTGTATAATCTATACTAAATTTGTCTTAAATCTACAGGTTTAGATTAAGCACACGCCATGTGTGACCTTTAATCACCTTGCCGGTCAGCGCCATTCCTAGTGATCAACTTTACCTAACATTCCCATTCACTGATTATTGTTATTTCACGGCTCTGCAGTTTAATCATCATGTCTCTTGATTCTTGGTATTTCATTGCTCTGCAGTATAATCATTGTGTTTCTTGATTATTGTTAGTTCATTGCTTTGCAGTGTGATCATTGTGTTTCTTGATTAACTCTGAAGGAGTATAGGGGTTATCTTGTCGGGGTTGCGATTCATTCTCTTTCCTACAACTGTATAACCTGTAAGGTTACCACGTAGAGCAACTTAATTACACAGTATGAGGGTGCATAGTCAAAATACTAAGATAGGTGCGGGAGATTACTTCCCGACCCACAGCTCACAAGTTGTGTTTGTTTGAATATACTTCAGCGTTATTGTGAGCGCACCTGAATCTGCACACCAACAGCTAGCATGGACAGCTAGCATCGCCAGCTAACATAAACATCTACATTACCATCTACACAGACTGTAAATAAACAAACTATTATAAACGTCATTGAATTGCAACACACAGTCATATCGACTGCCGCAAATAACTTTTCATCGTTAGTGCAGCATAATTACTGATTAGTCACTACAGCAAATTCTTGCGAATACTGCTAAATAGAGTCGTATTGACAGTCCAGCAAATCTACACCAGTATTCTACTGGATACTCAAAAGACAATAATTATTAAATTGCTAAGTGCACATTAGCCAAAGAGACAAAGTGCAGTGGAGTCCACTAATCCAGTCATCTACGGGAGTGATCAGAGGACGGACTGAGGAGGAAGACTTCAAACGATCTTCGCTGGAACTACAATCCAAAACCTGTGTATACTAACAACGTTTCAGACCCGCCACCTCACGCAACTGTCTTCTGACATTCCCATGATTATAAACTGAATAAATAAAGCGGTTACACGAAAAAGGGTTCTGGTAGTGAATTTGAATAACGAAGACACAAACCATAGATTGTACTATTTATTGCCTGGTATATTTAGCTGCAACGCGTCAGCTAAATAATGCAGAATTCTCACAACATTTATTAAAATAACAAGATGCATCCCTTCAAGATGAAATATACACACGTTCGCCCATTAATGTCAATTGTTTGCACAAAAATGGCCTATGTAGATTAATCATGATGGCTTCTTCAAACAGTAACAAACGACTATTTGTGAATTAACAACAAGCGAAAACCGCTGTCTCTATGAATAACATGACCGGTTTCCAAGACGTGCCGTGCAATGGACGACTCCGGAAGTTTGTAATTGTGGTATGTCGGCC
This sequence comes from Cepaea nemoralis, assembly GCA_014155875.1. Lineage (NCBI taxonomy): Eukaryota > Metazoa > Mollusca > Gastropoda > Stylommatophora > Helicidae > Cepaea > Cepaea nemoralis. The sequence goes on from JACEFZ010013347.1 coordinate 887,545, forward strand.
TTCCCATGATCCCGTCGCCTGTGTGTAGTATCTTGTCAATCCAGTTTCGTACGTGTTCAACAATAGTCCACAAATAGAGTGAGTAAGGACGAAAGTTGATTTGTAAATGTGTTGTCCCTATTGTTTGTCAGCCTATTATGAGAGATGTGAGACAATGATGTGTAATGTCTCCAGATCTGTTGTCCCTGTACAGTGAAAATATTTTCAGAAATATAGAAGATATGGAAGGAATCAACATTGGGGGAGATGCATCGAACGAACGAACGAACGAACGAACGGACTTTATTTTCATAGGGTAACAAATTGGGCACGCAGGTCCGTCTTACATTCGGCTCTTCCAATCACTTATCTTTCGTTGATCAGTGTATAGTATTTTCACATAGGGAAAAAAACATTGTCAAATGAATGTTGTAAACATAAACAATGCATGTTACCATGGTACGAGACTTAAGAGGTAAGGCAACGCATGGGCAGATTGACTACCCACAAAACGCTAACTTACAAATATCATTCATGAAGGGTGATTAGACTTGGACGGTGGGAGCATCTGGCATGGTTGAACCTATAAAACCGCTCAAATATCTGGGACGAATTACTTTAGCAATTAATCTACAGAGAGTTGACAGAGGAAGTTTACTAGTGATCAATTTTGTTTAACTACGACACACGCTACCTACCGAGAAGATGCCAACAGGATTTCACAAATGTGGAATTAAATTGTTGATTTTGAAAGATCATAAGAGCAAATTATACTGTATTAAAAGATAATTGAATTTACTGATTGAAATTTTGATTTTAGGATAGAAAGAATATGTAGAGTTATATTAAAATTAAGTTGATTAAAGTCTGTAGGATATGATATATGTAATTGATATTTTGATGCATGTGATATTTGAACGAGGATGATAAATAAATTCCTATATTTCAGAATGACATGAATTATAGTCAAGCGCTATTGACAGAGCACAGATAGTTAAATTATAATTAGATTAGCAGTTTTGAAATATTATAAAATATATAGGCTGAATCAATTTTGCTTAGATAAATTTATAAATAGAGACAGTTAAATTGAGAAAAAGAAAACACACCAAAAAAAAAAAAAAAAAAAAAAAAAATGCTGCGCATTGTTTTTACTAAAACGGGGGTGAGTGCCATAACTCAGGTTAGATGAGGTCAGAGAGCTGAATCTTTGTATCCAGATCTATCTCTGCTTGCAATGTCGAATGCTAATTTAAATCAATGTTCAACTATTCATATGTTTATACTCATACGACACATACGGTGGTGCTTCTATATAAGTATATTACTTAGTAGCTGTATACTTAGTATGTTGCGTTCTCATCAATTCTGACTACTGATTTCAAGCGTCCATATAACCATAAAAATAAGTCCAAGAGGAAAGTCCTCTTTATCTTCGTAAACTCTGAGAATAGTCTTTTCTCCGTATGGATAAGTTCGTAGCTATTCATTGCCATCATATTTGTTCCAATAACTATCATGTCTTCATATAGGATAATACTTATAAGACTATATTCGTCTCCATTCGTCTCTCTGGTTGACCTTCTCTTGCCAGTCGTTGATTCCAAGTGCTTGTAGGTCTGTTTATATATTATCTCTCCACCGTCTTCTGGGTCTACACACGGGGTCTACGGTCATTTATTTCCTGAGTGTAAGCGAGTTTTGTTTCCCTATTATCTTCCATTCTTTCTATATGCCCCAGCCATTGTAGTCTATTAGCCTTCATGATACCAGTGATTAACGGGGACTTAAACAGATCATAAATGTCTTTGTTACTTCTTCTTTTCCACTCTCCACTTTGTGTATCCCTAATGGGTCCAAAGATGCGTCTTAAAACTTTGTTCTCAAAGGTTTGTAGCAAGGCTTCGTCTCCTTTCATTGTACTCCAGGTTTCAGAGCCATACAGCACAACTGGTCTGATCAGTGTTTTGTATATTGTGATCTTGGTGTTACGAGATAGCGCATTTGATTTTAGTAGATGTTGTAGTGCATAGTATATCTTATTTCCAGAATTGATTCTAGTTTGTATTTCTTCCCTTATGATGTTGGAGCAGTTGAAGATTGTACCCAGGTATTTGTATGTTTCCGTTCTTTTAATGGTCATATTATCTATGTGTATGTGGCCAGAGTTTTTAGCCTTCTCTTCTCTTGAAAATACCATATATTATGTCTTATCTTGGTTGATAACCAGGCCCATCTGTTGGGCTTTTTCCTTTAGTGAGTCAATATTTCCAATGTCTTTTGTTCATTTTCCCCTGTAATATCTATATCATCTGCATAACCAAGCAGCTTGGATGTTCCTCCAATATCAGATTCCTCCTTTACCCTCTTTCAACTTTCTCTAGAGCCAGATTGAAGAGTAGCGGCGATAGTGCATCACCCTATTTCAAGCCAGATGTTATTTGGAAAGGGTCTGATTTCCTGCCTTTATATGTTACTATATTATAAGTATCTTCGATGTATAGTCTGGTCATATTGATTAACTTCCTTGGTATTCCAAATTCCCGCATATCATTCCATAGACTATTCTAATGGACACTATCATAAGCCTTTTTAAAATCCTCAAAAATGTTATGGAGATCTCTCTTTTATATTCCCAATTTTTCTCGGCTATTTGTCGTGATAAATATCTGATCTACTGTTGATCTGTTTTGTCTAAAACCCGCCTGGTAGTCACCTAATATGTATTCTGAATATGGTTTTAGTCTATTTAGTAATACTGCGGATAGTATCTTATAGCTTATGGACATTAGTGATATTCCTCTATAATTTTCACACTGGAACTTGTCTCCTTTTGTAAAGATAGGTATCAATAATGACTCTTTCCAGTCATGGGGTAATTCTTCAGTACTCCAGATTTTTATTATTAGTTCGTATAGCTTTACATGTAATGTATGGCCACCCGCCTTTACAAATTCAGCAGCAATTCCATCAGCCCCAGTTGCCTTATTGTTTTAAGTCGTGTGATTACATATAGGATTTCTTCAAATGCAGGTTCTTCAATTTGTGGTTCACACATTAGAACATTAGAACCTCTTCCTGTGGGAAAGTGTTACTTGGAGCTTCACAATTTAGTAATTCAACAAAGTATTCTTTCCATGTGTTGCTCATTTTCTCATTGATATTTATCATACTCCCATTTTTGTCTTTTAAACCATGTTTTGGATATTTTTAGAAAGATCACTGATCAGCTGGGAACCAGTAAATGATAGAATCATAACAGCGCGTTACCAAACGAAATATTTCAAGCTAACAATCATACAGTGTTACGCACCTACCAATGACGATACAGACATCAACAAAGATAATTTCTGTCATAAAAAAAACTGTCATTTACTGCCAATATAGTACCTTGCGGTGTATGGCAGAGGGGTCTTTGAGCCTAGATAATTTCTATGAACAACTAATTGGTACCATCAACTCATCTCCCAAACACGACATTGTTGTTGTAATGGGTGATTTCAATGCCAAGATAGGGTCTGACAATAAGGGTGTTGAGAGATATATGGGAATTCATGGCTTAGGGGATATAAGCCAAAACGGAGAGAGACTACTAGAATTCTGTGAAATAGCAAATCTCATAGTAGCAAACTCTTTGTTTCCGCACAAAGATATACACAAAATCACGTAGAACTCGCCTGATAGCATCACAAAAAAATCAGATAGACCATTTTTGCATTAATGCCAAATTCCGTTCATCAGTACAAGACGTCAGAGCCTACAGAGGTTCAGATGCTGGCAGTGATCACAATCTCTGCATTGCCAAACTAAAAATAAAGCTCAAGACTCTGCACAGATCACCCAAAATGAACAAAAATAAACTAACAGTCCCTACTGACTAAAGAACACCAACTCGCATTCAATTCAGAGGTACAAAGCATCTATGCTAACAAAGAAAGTGTATCGAGCAATGCGAATATTAAAAACAACATTGAAGAAAATTGGAATTTCCTAAAAAATACCTTGCTAAATGCTGCAACAAACACAGTCGGCTACGAACAAAGACAGAAGAAGAAGTGGCTAAGCGATAACACCTGGACGAAGATACAAGAAAGAAAACAAGCAAAACTAACACTTCTTTCTGCAAAAGACACCTCTACATATGAAACCCATAAGCAAAAATACTCTATGTTGGATAAAGAGGTGAAATCAAGCGCACAAAAAGACAAACAGAACTTTATTCACAGTCTGGCCTCCGACGCCGAAGCAGCTGCCAGAACTGGAAACAACAGAGCCGTATTCCATATCATGAAGCAACCATGCAATCACTCACCTACACCAAATATACCCATCAAAGACAAACAAGGTAATCAATTGTTATCCGATGACCTTCAAAAGCAACGATGGGCAGAAAATTTCAAAGAAATATTAAATAGACCGCAGCCTGACACTGTTCCAAACCTGGATGGAGAAATTACTATGCCCCACTAGATGCCTCCTGCGAGTCATTCACCATGGAAGAGACTAAAGCAGCCATCAAAAAATTGAAGAACAACAAAGCTGTTGGTGAAGATGACATCTCAGGAGAAATGCTCAAAGCAGCAGATGAGAACACCTTACAACGTTTATTACAGCTGATCAATGAAATCTGGCAAAGCGAATCCCCACCACAACAGTGGAAAGATGGTGTAATTTTCAAACTGCCTAAAAATGGCGATATGTCTGATTGCAATAATTGAAGTGGTATCACTCTATTGTCAGTACCAGGAAAACCTTTTTGTAGCATGTTACTTGAGAGATTGAAAAAGGCTATAGATGAAAGGCTCAGAGAAGAACAAGCAGGCTTCAGACCAAAACGGTCATGCATAGACCACATTTTCACCCTCAGAATAATCATTGAAGACTCCGTAGAATTCCAGTCGAAATTAATCACCAACTTTGTCGACTTTCACAAAGCCTTCGACAGTATCCACCGTCCATCACTTTGGAATCTACTTAACATCTATGGTTTTCCTACCAAATATACCAACGTCATAAAATATTTCTACAAAGAGACACGTTGCTGTGTAAGAACAGAAACAGGCAACTCTGACTGGTTCTCAGTCGAAACAGGAGTGTAACAGGGTTGTATCTCATCACCGATGCTCTTTGGAATAGCTATCGATTGGGTCATGCGCAAATGCACAAACAATACAAATATGGGTATCCATTGGGTCGACAAAATTCTAGAAGACCTGGACTTTGCCGACGATATAGTGCTTTTGAGTTCAACACACCCGGATGCTCAAGTGAAAATAAACCACCTCCAAAATGTTTCAGGGCAAATTGGTCTCCAAGTTAACACCACAAAAACAAAGACTATTGATCTTACCAACAGTTCAGATGACACAAATTGAACAGCTACGTTCTTTAAAAAGTCAACAACATGGTGGACAAGACAAGACTCCCTTACCAAGCCCTCATATGGTCACCAGTAGGGAAAAGAAAACGGGGAAGACCAAGAGAGACCCTGCGTAGAACCATCATTAGAGAAGGCTCATTCAATGGCCAAGTAAATATCCAAGATCTACAACAGGTAGCAGCGAACCGCCAAGCATGGCGAGTCAGGACTTCTGCCCTATGCGCCGACTTAGGCTCAAGAGGAAAGACTAACTAAACCATATGTGTTGTGTTCGTGCCCTCGTTTCATTGACTTCAGTTCTTTAAAAAAACTTTCTGGATTCGTTTTTCTGGTGATTAGTTTCCATATCTTTGATTATATTACACATATATTCTCGCTTCTGCTGTCGAACTATTTTTGTAGCCTCTTTACATTCATTTCTATAATGCTCTTCCTTTTGGATGTTGTTTATGTCATTTAGCCATAAATGTCTGGCATTCTCTTTCCTAATGACTGCTTCTTCACATTTTGGATTGAACCATCTGTTCTTTCTATGCGTGGTTAACACACCGAGACATTCTTCTGCGGTAGATTGAATTGTATTCGTGATGTTCAACCAAGTTTGGTCAACTCTTTCCTCCAAAGGGTTTTGCAGAGTTTCAAGTTTACATTTTATTTCATCTGCAAATTTCTCTTTGACTGTAATTTCTTGTAGTTTTTCTCTGTTATATGTTGGGTGTAACCTTTATAGTTTAGCATATACATCTCTCTTAAGTTTTATGTTAAATTTTGCCCCAACGAGGAAGTGGTCGCTGTGGCACTGAGCTCCTCTATAGCTTCTAGCTTGTTGTATGTTTGATGCAATTTAGCTGTTAATTAAAATGTGATCTATTTGATTATAGGTTCACTTCTCACATGATTTCCAAGTTTGTTTATGTATATCCTTTCTTTGCAGTCTGGTACTGATGATCTGCAGTCCTTTGGCTTCTGCTAGGTTGATGACACTCCATCCATTATCATTTGAAGATGTATGTAGGCTTTCCATAACGGCAACTGCTTTATGAGTTTGCTCTCTACCTATTTTTGCATTGAAGTCTCCCAGCACTATCAGGATGTCCTGTTTGGGGGTTTCTTCAATGACATCTTCCAGATCATTATAAAAGTCTTCTTTAATATCATCTTCTTTCTCTTCAATAGGTGCATGTACATTAATCATCGTTATATTTTTCCATTTACCTTTTATTCGTAATTTACTAATCCTATCATTAACAGATTAGAACGTTCCCCCATAACTCTTTTTTGATGACAAATCCTGTTCCTAATTCATGTTTATTTTGGGTGTTTCCCCCATATATTATAATCATTCCATTTTGCTCTAAAGTACCCTCTCCTGGCCACCTCATTTCTTGAATTGCTGTTATATCCATTTGATATTCAACCAGCTCCCCGGTTAGTTCTTCAGCCGCTCCAGCTAGATATAGTATTCCATGTTCCAAATCTCAAAAGTCCTTTCACGTTCCAAGGTCGATGTCCAGATAAGTCAGTCCGATATCGAGGCTCAAGCATCTTTTCGTAACAAAATGGTTTTGACAAAGGTTAACCCCACGCTTCAACCCCCAACCTGGAGGACCACATATCTGCGCATGCATGTACGTGCGTACACATCTAGTGCGTTCTGGTTATTTCTCGGCGCCAGTGACTCGCCACTGTCCCTTCTCCTTTTAGTTAAAACTGTTCCGCCATGAGAAGGCCAGAAGTTGGAGTTTTGCTGCATAGGTGATGAATGCACCAAGCCATTGAGGTATTTATGCAAGGTTTGGCGCTCACCCCAATCCCGCGCCCCGCTACACACAGCAACATTTGGAACCATGTAATGCTAACATGCGAATTTATCGATTTTCATATAGAGAAATATTTGTCGACATGTAAAAATTTAATAGGGTTGATTTTATGAAAAACAGATATTTCTCCGGTGAGCTAAAATGATTTATTTTTCTTCCTCTTCTTCAGCGTTCCGAACCATTGAGGTTCTTTTCTACAGATACGATCCGTCTCCATTCGTCTGTGGGATGGTATCCACTGTATGGTGACCTTATGCTGACTGCTAAGTTAAGAAAGTAGTGTCCTTAGTACTGGCTATGTTACATATATCAATTCTTTTTCGTTGAGGTGAGTTTCTTGCAAGCATCATACGCTGACCTTTTCTTGGACCAAGATGTTTTCTAGTTCAATTTTGTTGTTGTTGTTGCTGATTCCCTCCGCATTCAAGTGCATTATTTATAGTAATTGTTTGGTGTGGCCAGACGCTCTATTCTCAGGTCACCTGGCACCACCGGACATCTGAGAAAGACCTCCAGTGGCTGTGGTTGCACACTTTTGAGGTATATGGTCCCGCACTGCCCCTGCCTGGGGGTCCAAAGCAGGGCGTGCACCATAACATTTAGCCGTAGTCGACATATTTCATTACGCGCGATTGCGTGGCATCCTGATTTTTGTGGTGCGCCTCCTGGCTGGTCGCTTCCGTCTTCAGCACATTTCCTTTGCTAGAGCAGACTGTGGTCTTACTCGAGTTTAGGTGTGTAGGCACGCACACACATGTCTGGGCATGCATGTACGTGCGTACACATCTAGAGAGTTCTGGTTATTTCTCGGCGCCAGTGACTCGCCACTGCCCCTTCTCCTTTTAGTTAAAACAGTTCCGCGACGAGAAGGCGAGGAGTTGGACTTTTGCTGCATAGATGATGAATGCACCAAGCCATTGAGGTATTTATGCAAGGTTTGGCGCTCACCCCATTCACGCGCCCCGCTACACACAGCAACATTTGGACCCATGTAATGCTAACATGCGAATTTATCGATTATCATATAGAGAAATATTTGTCGACATGTAAAAATTTAATAGGGTTGATTTTATGAAATACAGATATTTCTCCGGTGAACTAAAATGATTTATTTTCTTTTTTAGCTTCAGCGTTCCGAGCCATTGAGGTTCTTTGCTGCAGATACAATCCATCTCCATTCGTCTCTCTGGTTGACCTTCTCTTGCCAGTCGTTGATTCCAAGTGCTTGTAGGCCTGTACATATATATATATATATATATATATATATATATATATATATATTATATATATATATATATATATATATATACATATATATATATATATATATATATATATATATATATATATATATATATATATATATATATATATATATATATAGTATATATATATATATTATCTCTCCACCGTCTTCTTGGTCTACCTCGGGGTCTACGGTAATACATTTCCTGCGTGTTAGCGAGTGTTGTTTCCTTATTATCTTCCATTCTTTCTATATGCCCCAGCCATTCATATAGAGAAATATTTGTCGACATGTGAAAATTTAATAGGGTTGATTTTATGAAAAACAGATATTTCTCCGGTTAGCTAAAATTATTTATTGTGCAAGAAAATATTAAATGTAAATGTTGTTGTTGTTGTTTTTCTTTTTGGTATTTCCACATGTACAAGGTTCAAATTAATTTATTTGTTGTAGTAGTCTTGATATGTTTCTGAAATTTATTCTGAGTTTACTACTTGTTTTCCGAATATTTTATTTTCACACACAGCCGGAAGTTGGTATTGTTTCATTTCCGTTTTAAAGTTTTGTACAACTCTAACTGTTCGAATTTTATTAAATCAATGAGTGTCAATAACAAACGTAAGATTGAAGATGAATGCCGTGTTTTTAATTAAAAATGGACAGCTAAGTACTGTTTGATAAAAGTTGGTAGCAAATCAGTTTGCTTGTTGTGAGGTGAGTTAGTGGCTGTCTTCAAGGAGTTTAATTTAAAAAGACATTATCAAACAAAACATTCCGATTTCGGATACAATTTAACAACTGAAGGGAGGGAAAGGAAATGTCTTTTGTTTGTGAATAATTTGGAGAAACAGCAAACTTTTTTCACTAAACAGTCTTCAATTCAACATGCTGCAACAGAAGCTAGTCTTGTGCTGTCACACATAATTGCTAGATGCAGAAAACATTATGTGTCCAGAACCAAAAAAAAAAAAAAATTGACATTAATTTATCAAGGAGAACTGTGGTCAGACGTGTTGACAAGATAAGTGACAATTTGATGCATAAAAATCAGAGAAGAAATAGTGACGTTCCTAGAGATGAAGGGCATTGCATGTGACTTTAATAATAACATTACCAATAAAGAGTGGAAGTTAGACTTTATGTTTGCCATTGAATTTATGGAAACGTTAAATTAACTGAATGTCAAACTTCAGGGCAATGGTGTGTTTGCACATGAATTGTATGTACATGTAAAATCATTTCAGGCAAAACTCTCACTGTCCACCAGACAAGCAAGTGAAAACAGATTTTGTCACTTCCCTTTGCTGAAACAAGAAACCATTTCTGATGAAATTACTGAAAAGTACAAAGCCCAATTAGATATATTGATTGAATAATTTGGATGGAGATTCCAAGATTTCAAGAACTTAAAGCCACAGTTCAATATTCTCAGTTCCTCTTTTAGTGCAGAAGCTGATACATCCACAGAGGACATACAGTTTGAGCTGCTTGACTTACAAACAGATCATCACCTGAAAAAGAAATTCAAGAGGAAGAGGAAGGCCAAAGAGAAGATGGGTGCAGGATGTGGCGGATGATCTACAGATGGGTGTATCAGATGCGGAACATCTTGCTTATGATCCAGAGGTTTTCCGGAAGGTTGTTATGGAAGCGAGGTTCTGCAAAGGACATGCTACTAATGAATGAATGATTGAGCTCTGCTTTAATTTACAGCGCGATTGTTGCTCTGATTTATTTTAGAGCGCGATTACTGCTCAGATTTTCTATTTTGTTTCTTTTGTAACTTATCCATAACTCCTGATTGTTTTCACAGTTTTCCTTGGGATGCCAAGGTTTGCAACATTTCTTTTTATTTCTTGGTTTTCCTTGAGATGCCAGGGTTTGAGACGTTTCTTTTCTCTTCCTGGTTTTCCTTTGCATGCCAAGGTTTGAGACGTTTAATATTGATTTTCGTGTGTGTTGTTGTACGTTCAGTAGAATCACAATACTTCCTTTATGACATTAAATTCACTGTTTGCGATTTATATTTTCACAAATTCATCTGATTGTAAAGTTTATTATGAAAGTTCTATATTCACAACATTACACTGTTTTCTTTCAGCGTTTGAAATGATGCTTATTACAATCATAGATTCGACGTGTGTGGACTTAAAATTTCACTAAGCATCTGCTCTGTTTGTAGCCTCATAACGTGTGGCTTCAAACTATAAATTGGCGACTGTTATATGCGTAGAATCATCATATGTGGCCTCAAGGTTCATATGGACTTATACCCCCACGTGCCACAGTGCGACTGGTTCATGTAGGCACAGTGCTTCTGTTACTGGGGTTTCACCGATTAACAGGTTTCGCAATACTTCTTTCTTGCTGCCAGTGTTCAGAAGGGGAATGAATGCTTATATTTTTCCTCTCCAGTCTACACCATGGTCATTACTCAGCACTTAACTTGGCTGATTATTAAACTACTATTCTCCACACATTACGCCAACTCACTACGAACATCACTCAACACAACAGTAATATGTGGACTCGAACGCTAGGTGTAGTTTTGTTCGTGTATTACTCTACATAGACTTATATGAATACCGTCACTATAACACTCATATATTCCACAATAACACTGCACAACGTTTTCAAAACATAAACTGTCTTAAAAGATTGGCTCAGTGTTAGCCATCACTCAGCGTCATAACGTGGTCCGTACTCGATGAAACCGCCATCTAGACTTCCTTTGTCCGGACCCCACTTCCTGTTGACTTGGGAATCGGGTCCCAAAGTTTTCACGTTGTGTGTAAAATACCCACTTTTTACGGTTCATGTGTTCAATTACTGAACACTTCCATAACCACTGACCTCATCTAACCTGGGTTATGGCAACATCTGCCCTCTGACAGACTGTGGGGCTGATGGGACAGTGGGCGACCTGTGCGATTTGATATTGTCAACAATAAAATGTGATCTACACTAGGACGCTCGAGCTTGTGCTTCTCTACAGTTACACAGTTACATGTATGTCTTTCGTGAAGAGTGCCAGTTACTATCTTTTAAGAGCCACACAAGAATTAACGTGGCACCAGGGAGCTCGTCCGGGAAAATTTTTATGATTTGTTTACTTGAATATCATTCTAACCTGTAATGAATATTCAAAGAGATGTGTGAGGGAACTCAACAATAATAAGACATAATGGGACCACTAAGTATTAATTTTGTTACATGTCAAGGGGAAACAAACCGAACAGACTGTCAAAAATGTTTGCACCATACTGAAAAAGATGTGTGGGGGTGGGGTGGGGGAGAACACACTGTCACTTGTACCGTATACCCTTGTTTTGGTATTACTAGTGTCTCCAACCATACGAAACCACTCTGACTTCTGGGGTACTTGTAATGTACGTCTCCATGTCAAGGACGAGACGTAAACATGTTAGTCCAACTGACCGGTGTAGGAGTTGAACTCCTAACCTTTGCATCGGCACACTGAAAATTTAAGAGCAAGCGCTATTATTCATTCGACCATGTTAATCTCCAAGGAGTCACATGTTGGGTGAAATTTGTCTTTGGTAACTTTATGTGTAGTTCAGTGGTTCTCAACCTTTTTCGCCAATGACCTCTTCACCATATGTCTAGAATGTCCCCCCCCCCCTTTTTCGTATTCCCTCTCTATAAATTCCCCCCCCCCCCCCACACCACCACTTACACAGTAAAAAAAAGAAGCTAAATGTAATAACACATACTAGAACAAGTCTTGACGTCTACATAAAATATGATTTGCGGATCCACTTACGTTATAAAATGAATTTCAGAAAGGCGAGAAGTACATAACCGTAAAATATAGAGGGAAAACATCATCAAGTAATTGATTTTTGTATTAACGCGATCTTGAAATAATCTTAATTCCCCCCCCCCCCCCCCCCCCCCCCCCCCGGCAACCCGAAACCCTAAAATTCCCCCTGAGGTTGAGAACCACTGGTGTAGTTTAGATTTAGTTCCTTCCTTCTCAGGCGAAGCTGAATAATTCCTATTGTAAATTTCAAGGTCTCCGATGACATAATTCTAGGAGTGTAAGCTATAACAGATACAACCTGATGTTAAACTTTGTATCACATATGTTTGTGGCATTTAGCTGAAGAATCATAGCTAATACATCGATGGTAAATCGTTCCTCTAATGTACGATTTACAGAAGATTATCATGTTAGTGTAAACACCGCATAGATTTCGTTTACGAAATATCGACATATTTAAAGGTCCTCTGATTATTTCAGCCAAGTTATCAACATGTTTATTCCTGAGACGAATGTTGCTAATACGTTGGACTGTCAGAATAACGTACAATTATTGCATGGTAAACGCTAATGAAACTAGAACGGTATATGCAACTATAAGAAAGAGACAAATAGCCTGCTTTGATCTTATGGCGAAAATAGAAGCATTGTAGAATATCGTGACAGCTGGCAAGATCAGTTGGATAAAAGGCAAGAGAAATAATGTGAGTGGACTCATACAGTGACATAAATTATTATCATCAGCAGAGATGATCCAGGGCACCCATGATCGAAATATGGAGACCTTTATGAACGCCTACGCCAGCTGGCAAGCAACGTGATGATGACAAATTGATGTGACCTCCCATCTAACGTTGTTTACCTTGTGTCTGTTCACTGTGCGACGAAAAGGTGGGGGGGGGGGGGGGTGGAGGCAATGTCGTACGCCTAGTCCTGATAATCGAGTTGCATCAGAGAAGACTGTTAAATTCCATTTCAATCCAGTTCATTTTTTTTTCAGCATATCCTTTACAGGACATTGCTGTCAATATCAGCATCTTTCAGCTGATTGCTGATTTCTTGGCAAGATTACGCTCAGTAGTTTGCCATTGCTTTCTGAGCGACCGGCTCATATACCCCTAAGTTACCAACGCGGTGAGAACCGCTACCGATTCTCGTGCAGGTTACGTTCCTCACGTGGATATACGGGATTACGGGGAAAGACGTTAACGCCTTGGCCAAGGAGACCGGCAATCCAGTTCATAGTCAGTAAAATTAGATCAGGTGCCAAAAGAAATTCCTACCTCACTTCTGTTCTGATTTCGAATGCCTCTGCTGCGCAGTACGACGTGTAAAGCGGTCATGTACTTTGTCACTTTTATTAAGACTAACTGTCTTTGGCAGCTCTAAGAATTCAATCAGTGCTTCTGTAAACACATCTGACTTTTGCCATTAGTACTGTCTATTCCTATCTCTGAGGGTTACAATAATAGAAGACAAGAGAACTGACTTCACTGTATCGGGTTTTATCTCATCTAGCTTGGCCTCTCTCCATGAAGCAACTAACGGCCTGCCGAAAGATTCCAACACAGCACTAACTGCATGATTCCCGCGAGTCCCACAGAAGACCCCAGTAAAAAAAAAACTGCACTGGAGAACCGAATGGCTGTTTGACAATGAACCCATGACCCTTTTAGCAAGAGGCACAAGGCTTGGCTTAACCACTTCGCAACAGAAACATCCATTTCCAGTCCGGTACAACCATCTGCCTAGATAACCTGCAATCACTTTGCCCATTGTTGCTATGATTTCCCCCTAACTCTCGGGCGCAATACGAAAATATTAGTCTGATCATTCCTTCTCAATTGAACATATTAATCTCTCTATGAATGTTGCTATTGATATAAGGATATAATAAATCCTGACTCGTAATATTCTAAATACAATACCAATGATTGACATTTAACTTGACTTACGAGCAAATCTGGTCAATGTTAGGCGCCAGAGTGACAAAGTTATGGATGACAGAAATGATAAACAACCGATTAAAAAAGATAGAAGGTGCGCAGTTATTAAAGTTCTCAAGGCAGTTGCTTGCGTCAGTTGAGGAACCGTTATCTTGTTTCTCAAATGTCCTGAACCATTCTAAACATATATCTTATTGTAAATATGTGATTCTTTGAATAGACATGGATTCCGATAAGGAAATGAAAGACACGACAGACAATCATGAACACAGTTCACAACACAAAACATAAGACAAACGCATGTGTTGGGCGTGAAGTGGTATAGTATTACGTCATATTCCTCTGACTCAGCACAACCATGAACTAATTACATCATCATCATCATCATCATCATCATCATCATCATCATCATCATCATCATCATCATCAGCATCATCATCATCATCAGCATCATGTGTCATGCCGATAAGCGTAGACGGTCATGTTTTGCCATCTCACTCGATCACCAGAGTCGTGGATCAGCTCAGTATTCTTTTCTCAACCATAAAACGTGTCCAAGCCATCCATGTATTTACTTCTCTGTCCTCCCCTTGTTCTCTTCCTCTCGATCTTGCCAGTTGTCACCAAGTTCTCCAATTTATTTATTCTCATAAAGTGACTAAAAACTGTGACTGTCTACGTGTAATTTCTGTAATCAGTTTCCGGTTTTCAAGTGTTTCATGTAGGACCTGGTCATTGGTTTTTCTGTCTATCAATGGTATTCTATGCATTCTCAAATTGTCACCGTCTCACCGTTAGGTATATTATTAGAGGGCTGCAACTCCAGCCCAAGAGAGAGAAGCGAGTCGCTCAGAGCCCGAGTAATCTAGAGCCTTCTCAAACCACCGGTCATCGATTCCATGGGTCCGTGGACACTGATGTGGCCCGCCTAAAGCGGGGTCCACGAGGAACTCGGACCGAGTTACCGCCCGTGTCGGATTGAGACACGCGGAGACCGGCAGAGGACAGACGGACTTGAGAGAGGCAACAAGGCCTGCCTGAGAGGGACTCAATAGATATTCATAGATATATATACATAGGCTAGATAGTGTGCTAGATTGTTGTATGACAACTCTGTGTTTGAGATTAACTATCTGTGATATGTAATATGCGTCAACGCATACTATAAATGTATATACAATAAATATTTGATTCTCATAGTGAGCAGATTTATTGTTGCCTGTATGAACCCAAGTTCAGTTACCTAGATAAGAGCAAGATGATGACACAAATGTTCTTCAAAAGCACATCAAAAGTTCTGATCACTGTGGCGTGATGGACATACAGGTCGCGGAGCTCAAATCGTGCGAATCTCACGAACGCTGTCGCAAAACGTTGGAAAACCGCCTCATCTTCCAGTTGGCGACACACTCACTACACGGCCTTAATGTCCAACATAGTTTCATTTAACTTCCAACTCCCTTTGACGAAACGGACCAGATTTCCGTCTTTCCTCTGCATTATTTCCCTTCGGTCGGAATAAGACGATTGTCTCCTGTCAGATTGGGAACATAGCTAGGGAATTCCCCTGCTAAAATAGTCCCTGACGTCATAATTCGGGTCAATTCTAGATTCTTCGAAAAGGGAATAGGCAATGTGCGTACGTGATGTTTGTTGTCACGTTGGACCCACAATTACATTGGGTAGCACGGGATTCTGGTTTTCTCCGTGACCCATGGAATTCTTTAGGCCCGAGATGTAATTGTAACTGCGCTCTCAGCTATCCGCTGTTAGTCACCATCCAAGTATCGTCAGAGACGGCCGCAATTTACTGACAGCTGTGAAGAGGTGTCTTTTGTCGCTGCCAGAGCGGGACACCGTGCAGTCAAGTAATGTGGTGACTCGATAATCTAAGGTAATATCTTAATGCAATCTTAGTTAACAGTTGTCCTTAAATCAAACGCCGTCAGCCGAAATACTTTCAAGCGCCGCATGGAAATAATTGTCTCCGACGAAGCGAATAAATTTTCCTCCGCGTGTCTGCATTTGTAAATTAGCAGCTATCGATCGGCTAGGAAATAGTTAGGTTAGACGTCTCCTGTACCGACAGGTGTTTGTGTGCGTCAAAACATCAGACGTGTGTAATTTGTCACATCTGATAAGCTGTGTAAAACTGATTTTATTGTAGTAGTAAGACGTTAAGGATGTTATACTACAATTATATGCATTGTTAGTGAAATGTACTATGATGTTATCACTGCTATGTGTAAGTAGGTTTGGGTAATTTAACAGCTGTATAGCACGTGTGTTAAATATCTTGTTTAGCGAATACATTGTTAGGACGGTGAGGAATTTTGACACTAGTTAGACTGTGTGATGTTAGAGTCATCAATAGTGATGAGTTATTAGCTTGAGCTAGCCAGTAATGTGTTGTTTGCTTAGCTAAAGAGTGCTATAACTTATGCCTTATATAAGTTGTGTATTAATTCCTGGAATCAAGGTGTTTATTTCCAGTAGGATGTGGAGGTAAGTATTTGCTGAGTGAAGATGCCAGTGCTGTTCCTCCTCTATGTAGAAATGTTTTGTATTTACTTGATAGAGGTAGAAAGGAATTACCTGTGGATTTAGGATGTCACTACTGGTTTCTATGCCTGTCCTCTTGAGTAAATATACGTGCCCGACTGTGCTCATAATGTCTGCCAGACCGACTGTTTATTTGGCCTGTCCGACCAAAGTGATTGTGCGTGACCGAGTGTTGAATGAACATACCCGACCGAGAGCGAGGCGACGCTCTGTAACCCAGGCCGTTGCGTTTATGACGATCTGAGCTGTGAACTCTACTGTTCTTCTCTTCTGTAAACCTGACCCTATTAGTGAGGTAAAATAACCACTAGGAAGTGGTAGATACACTCGAGCCATTTAGGCAGCATTTGAGGGGGGGGGCTGGAGATTTAGGGAATGAGGGGCTGGATGCCACTCTAAAATGGACGACGTGGCCTAACTCACCACGAAACCAAGGTGCTCTTTGTCCACAGCAGCTGTGGGAAAGATTACTAGGCGGGAGGACACCTTATCTGTGATAGACCTGCACAGACTTGACCGTCATGGAAGAAGGTCAATTAATAAAGGTCAAACCTATTCTGGGACAGTGATCCCAGGACAGCAAGCTGTTGATTTATTTATGAGTTTGTTAATTAGTTATTAACAATTCATGATTATAATTTGTTAAGGCTATGTTAATGAATTATGATGTATATAATTTATTAATGTTATATAGTCATTAATGAGTTATGTTTAATTAATTGATAAATGGGTTAAGTGATTAATTAATTGTTGAGTTATGTAGATGAGGAGGATATGTCCGGCTGGACATCACCTAGATAATGTAACCGCTACACTGAAAGAAGTACCCGTTTAGCCCCCCCCCCCTCCTCCTCCAACAGGGTAACGTGAAGCCATGTGAGCAGGTGGTGGATTGGACATCGGAGCAGCCGACAGATAGTTGTTGTTTATGGTTTCAAGTCAATGACGGTGGGCAGAGGATCACTCAGTAGAGACAATGGCTACGGTCATCCGATCAGTATGGTCACTGCCAGGAAGGAAGAATGGTAGACTTCCCTCCTTATTGATTCCCAGGCAGAGGAGGCTCGTCAGCCTTGGTTGGTATCTTTTCTAAGAGAGGGGACTCTAAATCTCAAACCTCCGCTGCATTACGGGTATACCCATATGGGAATGGCTTCAGGAGTAAACCCTGAGGACAAATCCGGAGATGGAGTCCCTAAGGCAGTTCCATATTGTAAACAACATAGTTCTGGCAACTCCTGCGACGGCACCGATGCCAGGTTGCATTGGCTACTGCCTTTCCCTTGGTCAACATCGGCAACGTGGAGAGGGGGAACCTGCTACTGGGCAACAGCTGGTTCTCCGATTTCCATTGCCCAGGCTTGTGCCATGAAGAGGTCACTTCAGCACCGCGTAAAGCGGTGACACAACACGGGAAGCAGCATTTGCCAGTTATAAGTCTTAATGCTCGATTGGCGTAGAGCAAGGCGCCAAAGTCTACTTCCGACGGGGGGGGAGGAGATCATCGTATCTTACTAGACAGCTACCGCCCGCCTAAACTGGGCAGCCCCCAGTCAATAAGGTGTTGTCTCGCCACGGTTCATCTGCTCCTGAGGGTGTTTGGAGGTTACTGGAAAATACTGACACATGGACCGCAATCTATACACCTAGCAACAAGTAAAAAGAACAAAACAACCGGCCCTAAGGCTGGGAACATGGAACGTAAGAACCATGACCTTTGGCATCTCAGACGATCTAAACGAGATTGTGGATGCCCGCAAAACTGCCGTGATAAACAACGAACTACTAAGACTGGGGATAGACATTGTCGCCCTGCAAGAGACTAGACTCCAAGAATCTGGAAGCATCATGGAGAGGGATTTCACTTTCTACTGGCATGGCAAGCCGTGCGGAGAGATCAGGGTTCGTGGAGTTGGCTTCGCTATCAGAAACAAGCTGCTTAATTCCATCCTACCACCAAAAGATGGCACTGAAAGAATACTGAAGCTCCAACTCCAGACAGAGGCAGGCCCAGTTAGTATTATAAGTGTTTATGCCCCAACACTAACTGCAGCATCAGAATCTAAAGACAAGTTCTATGACGACCTTAGCAAAGAAGTCAGTGAAACACCAGAGAAACAACATCTTTTTATCCTGAGGGATTTCAATGCCAGGGTTCGCTCCGACCACAAATCTTGGCCTTCATGTCTAGGACAGTTTGGCGTTGGGAAGATCAATGACAATGGACAACGTCTCTTGGAATTATGCAGCCACCATAATCTGTACGTTTCAAACACCTTCTTTGACACGAAACCTCAACACAAGTTGTCATGGAGGCACCCCAGATCAAAGAACTGGCACCAACTCCACCTGGTGCTCACTAAACGCAGCAACCTCCGCAATGTACGGCTGACTCGCAGTATCATAGTGCTGAATGCGACACCGACCATTCACTCGTCTCCAGCATGGTGAAGATAAAGCCCAAGAGCATCTATAGAAGCCGAACAGAAGGAAGACCACGCATTGACACCAGCGGCACCCAAAATAAAGAGATGGTCAACAAATTCATGCAGGCTCTAGCAGATACTCTGCCTGGCCCCACAAACGGAAATTCTACCGTGAGATGAAGTCATTTTCGCGACACTATCTACAATACAGCACTATCAACATTTGGCAAGAAGCAAACTAAGTCAACCGACTGGTTTGAAGCACACTCTGAAGAGATGCAACCAGTTCTGGAGATAAAGAGACATGCATTCTCAATGTATAAAACATCACCTTCAGAGAAAACACTGCAGGCATTGCGAACGGCCAGAAATAGACTACAACAGATGGAAAGAAGATGTGCGAACAGGTACTGGCTACAGCTCTCTGCTCAAATTTAAATTTGTGCAGACGCTGGAAATATAAGAGGAATGTACGAGGACATCAAGCAAACTGTCGGTCCATCAAAAAATAAGATGGCCCCTTTACGATCAACTGAGGGGGTAATCATAAAAGATCGAGCGAAACAAATGGATCACTGGGTAGAACACTACTCAGGATTATACTCAGTGGATAACACTGTCAGCGAAGAAGCAGAAATATAAGAGGAATGTACGAGGGCATCAAGCAAACTGTCGGTCCTTCAAAAAATAAGATGGCCCCTTTACGATCAACTGAGGGGGTAATCATAAAAGATCGAGCGAAACAAATGGATCACTGGGTAGAACACTACTCAGAACTATACTCAGTGGATAACACTGTCAGCGAAGAAGCTCTGGAAGCCATCGATCCCGCCATGCATGCCTTGGATAACGAACCTTGCCTCACAGAAATCAGCAAAGCACTAGACTCTCTCAAATCCGGCAAGGCACCTGGAAAAGATAGTATTCCACCTGAAATTTTAAAATGTAACAAAGAAACAATCATCCCAGAACTGTAATGCAATATTTCATCTCTGCTGGAGAGAAAAATCAATACCACAAGATATGAAAGACGCAAACATCGTTACCCGTTATAAAAACAAAGGCGACAGAAGCGACTGCAACAACTATCGCGGTATTTCTCTACTCAGCATTACAGGCAAGATTTTTGCCAGAGTAATCCTTAAAAGATTACACATTTGTGATATAATAAAACGTCCTTACCCTTTCCTATTTATTGACTCCCTTAAAAATAAACAACCCCTTTCAATTACTGTTTAAGTAACTTACATAATGAAGGAGAAAATAAAACAGCGATGGACTGAACGTGGCACAGCTTAATTTAGTTGGCTTTATTTTGGCTCGCGTACCTGGCCAAGCCCGGCGAGGTTAACAACAAAGGCCCTAGGTAGCCATTTTTGGTCTGTACTACACAAAGAAACAGACGTGTGTTCCTGGTGTGGGTTTTCTTTCCCCGTGTGGGGAAAGGTATTTTTGCCTTTTAAAATCGTCATTCTCTGGAAGCCAATTGGTATGTTATATCTACATTATTAAGATGTATTTATGTATTACATAGACCAGTATGTTTAATTAAGAATTAGTAGAATAATATGTCAACAATTCTCTTAAACCAGGCTGGATGAGGTTTACCAATGAAACACATGTGGGCGCCACGCTGTAATTTTTCCTATGTCTTACAATTTCAAATCCCTATGTTAAAACATTGTATAGGCATTATGAACTTACATCTAACTTGTAGTGCTTACAATCTAGAAATATTATGTGTACCGTAGAGTATCAAACTCAGGTCAAAAACACATCCTAGGCATTTTCTCAAGGTGGGAACAGACTCTTGATTCATACTTCAGTAGAGAACTCGTGTCTGTCAATTTCATATTCCTAGGTTAAAACTGCTGTGCATTGTGAACTATATCTCACTATCTGTGCTTAGAAATCTGCAAATAATCTATGTACTATAGAAAGGAAATTGTTATCCATGCGAAGACATACACATGAGTACGCATATCATGGACTCAGTTCATTTTGGATAAATTGTTTTCCTAATTCATAATCTGTAACTTGGAACTATAGTGCTAAATTTTAGTACAATCCTTTTGTTAACAGATTATCAACCACTCAGCATGAGTGGTGAACATGTAATCATTTCATAAAATATTGCTAGGGAGATGCCATGTTTGAGAATATAAATTCCAGAACAATTAAAGTAAACGCGTGATCGAAATCAATGTTCGGATAGGATTCAATCCGCATGACCTCCCTGTAGTAGGAACATTAGCAAAATATATAACAGCGGTTACTATCCCCATGTGCTGTACGCAGTGGGGGAAAACAATGTATGTTTTAGTTTATAGATAAACCCCTGAAGAAAATTCAAAACCATTGGCTCTGGCATTAAATTTTATGATTAATATTATTATGTATGATTATCATGTACTTAATATCAGAGAAATGTATGTTTGGTTTCTCTGTTATGAGAACTTTTCTATGTCCTGATTGTTACTTTTTACTGGGAAATACACATTGTAATGTGACTCCCGTGGAAACATGAGATGATGTAGGAAATCTGTGGATGTCAGTACATAAGAAGCCAATGTTGAATAGTCTTGATCTAATGATGATGATAGTGCCGAAAGGAAGACGCAGCATTAGAAACCACAGAGATTCTGTATAGGCTATTCTCTTCTAGAATGAGAGATACAATATCAACAAGTTGGATGGACAGAATGACTTCACTCATCTAATAGTCCCAGTAACAAAAGAACAAAACAGAGTGAAAAGATATCTCACTCACTATCAGAGCTAGAAAAGTTCTATCACAAGCGACGAGGGACAGGGAACTTGGAAACTCACTCCTATTCCCTTCCCCTTTTTTGTTTGTAATTGTCTTGTGAAAGTTAACACATCACAGTAGGTTAATGCTCGTGTTGTATTCTTTGTCATCCATTTTCTATAGAAGAGAAGCGAAGCGAGTGGTGGTTTTGGTGGAACCGCATTTCATAACTATCATCAGGATCCTGGGTTAAAAGCCTGATGAAGGTGAGTCAGGACTAAATGGCTTAACCATGTTCTGGATCTAGCAATACGTCAATGTTGACTGCTGCAATCATTAGTTGCCATAGCAAGCGAAAGACACATTCGAATCGAAGATGATAGACACTCAGCATTTTATATTCTGACTCCTGTCCGAATACCCAGGATGGACTTCCTTATCAGAAAGTTAACAGTGATATGCCTAGTACACAGATACCACAAAAGGATAACCTGTTTTATTTCTGGGAGGTACCGCCTGAGGAACCATCAATCGTCGAGGTCAACTAAACTATGGGAGTTATACTACGTGTAATAAAACTAACAGCAGTAAGAACCCTCCATCTGTCTGTTGGACTCCCAAGTTCAACGGATGCCTCCAAGTATCCTCCTTCGAAAGATAAGTCACAAAGCAGCAAAAGTCAACTTAAGGTTCCAGGCACTCAAACACCAAGTTCTAGAATACTAGACACCAACTCAAACAAATGGGAAGAGACACTGAAACAACATTATAGCCAATACAATCAATGTACCAACTTCAGAACCTCTGAACCATACTTACACCAGATTACCTCTAGATTCCAAAACCTGAACACCATCAAAAAGACAATATAAAAGCAGCTAAATGTCTCTACATCTGCAACAAGAGGAATCATCTAAATGTTTGCAACCCTGTTACTGTGCTGGATTTATTCATCTTTGGATATATGTCGGTATAGATCATATGTGTCCCTAGTCACAGATACTACCATGAGATGCCTCTCAGTCAGTTAAAGTTCTACACTGGACTAGATAACAACGACTAACTCTTTGCTGGTCCAATGTCAACCTAAATGCCATGGGTTATAGACTCGCGACTTGGTGGGTGTAAAATCTTTGTGGAACTAATTGGGGTTCTGATATTAGAAGCAGAGCAGCTGAATGCACGTCTACATGGCACCATGTATGGTGAGATGGTAAAGTACCTTCTGCAGAGCTTAAGTGGAAATTCCGGAAAGTTAGACCAACCTGAGGCCCCAAATTTCAAACAGACACCGAGCCTACTGCAACAGAGTACTCGAAAAATTCTAGCCCGCGGAGGGATATGTGATTGTGTGTAATTTCTATTCTTGGATTATAAAGTATGATTTGCACCAGCCAATTACCAGTGGATAAATATTAGGAACATAACTGACTGCATTAATTCGGTACCCAGATAATGGGAAAAGGATCTAATCTACAGCAAAGATGAACCCTTAACCGCACACCAGGAGATAAATGACTCTATTAATTAGTTTAATTAGTAGTACAATATGCTGTTTATGTGTTGGTTTTTTTCTGAAGGTAACAAGTCAGTGGTTTTTTTTCCAATGAAGGTTATGGTATAATATTTTGACACCAACGCATTATTTTTAAAATGAGTAAATTGTGGAAGGTGTCAGAAACCAATGTTGATATGTTGGGTTCTATTTAATTAGATCATTATTTGCCTTAATTATGAGGGAAAATGAAAGTAGACCCAATTTGTGGTTGTTGTGTTGTTTGTAATAACCTTGTTTTTTCTGGGGTCACTGGGTACTATATTGTAATCATGCAATGCATCCCATGCCTGTCTGAAAATGCATAGTGTTTATTACACATATATATGTAACTGCAGATCTTGAGTTAATACCTGAACTGTTTGTCCAAAAGTGTTGTGTACATCAAGTAAATGTGGTGTGCCACAGTGGTTGCTTATATGTTGTGAGCAATCAATATCCTTCTAGCACTATAGTAAATTTAAAGGGTAATGAAGTGGGAAGCGAAACCTACACACAAATACAATTGTTTCAAGGATTGAACTCTTTTCTCCTGGGATTTGTGGTAAATATCCCTGATCACCCTGCATTCTAACCAGTGACCAGAGAATCAATAAAAACCCCTAGACAACTTCACATTATATTCTCAAAAATTAAAATGCAATATTTCATCTCTGCTGGACAGAAAAATCAATACCACAAGATATGAAAGACGCAAACATCGTTATCCGTTATAAAAACAAAGGCGACAGAAGCGACTGCAACAACTATCGCGGTATTTCTCTACTCAGCATTACAGGCAAGATTTTTGCCATAGTAATCCTTAAAATATTACACATTCTTGCTAAAAGAATCTAACCCGATTCGCTGTGCAGATTTAGACCCAACAGGTCCACCATCGATATGATTTTCTCACTCCGGCAGCTCCAAGAGAAGTGCAGAGAACAGAGGAAGCCATTATATATTGCCTTTATCGACCCCACAAAGGCATTTGACCTCGTGAGCAGAAGCGGCCTTTTTAAGGTCCTTGAATTACATGAATGGTCAGATTACGTGAAAAACCTGTATGACGATAACAGAGACGAACAGTATGATGTTCAAAATAATAATGAAGGACCAGCAATTTTGACGATGGAGGTTCAGAATGCTCTTAACCATATGAAATCTGGCAAGACCCCCGGTTCAGACAGTGTCACAACAGAAATGATTAATGTTTAGAAGAATATGGAATAGATCAAGTTACCAGTCTGCTTAATACAATATATGATACTGGAAATACACCTCAGGAGTTATGTAATTCTGTATTTATTGCAATCCCAAAGAAATCAGGAGCCTTGGAATGTGATCAACATCAAACAATTAGTATAATGAGTCACATCACGAAGATTTTGCTAAGAATTATCATGCAAAGAGTTAGGAGGAAAATACAACCTGAAATAGGAGAAGAACAATGTGGGTTTGTGGAAGCCAAGGGTACAGTAAATGCTGTGTATATACTGAGAAACATAATCGAACGTTCTATAGAAGTAAACAAAGATCTACACCATTGCTTTATTGACTACACAAAGGCTTTTGATAAAGTGAGACATGTCAACATGATAAGGATGCTTGAAGATCTACAAATTGATGGAAAAGATCTTAGACTTGTAAAAAACATATATTGGAAACAACAAGCTGCCATAAGAGTTGATAATGAAGTAAGCCAATATCAGCCTATTAAAAGGGGTGTGAGACAGGGATGTGTAATGTCTCCAGATCTGTTTTCCCTGTACAGTGAAAGTATTTTCAGAAATATTGAAGATATGGAAGGAATCAACATTGGGGGACGATGCATCAATAACATTATATATGCAGATGATACAGTCTTGATTGCAGACAATGAACAGGACCTGCAAAATTTAGTAGATGCAGTTGTTACACACAGTGAACAACTAGGGTTAGAATTAAATTGTAAAAAGACACAGATTATGGTCGTCACTAGGTAGGACGAAATACCACAATGTAATATACAAGTAAATGGGAATATTCTTCAACAAGTGAGCAGGTACAATTATCTCGGAACAGTAATAACATCTGATGGGAGATGCCTTGAAGAGATTAGAACAAGAATCGCCATGGCAAAAGTAGCCTTTAGCAAGATGAAAAACATATTGACCAATAAAAAGATGTCAATTGAAACGAGAAAAAGAGTGTTGAGATGCTACATTGAACCTGTACTTTTATATGGATGTGAAGCGTGGACAATGAGCAGTCAGGCTGAAAAACATCTGATGGCTGTAGAGATGTGCTTTCTGAGGAAAATGCAAAGAATACCATGGACAGCCAGAAAGACCAATGAACAAGTCCTTCAAGAAACAAATGAAGATCGTAAATTGATTAGAGAAATTAGACGTAGACAGTCAAAATTTTTTGGGCATGTTATGAGAAGAAATGGATTGGAGAATTTGGTGACAACTGGTAAAATCGAGGGGAACAGACCAAGGGGAAGACCTAGAAGCAAGTACCTGGATGGCTTGGCCTTGTGGTATGGTCGAGACAGAAACAAGGAGCTGATCCACGACTCTGGTGATCGAGTGAGATGGCAGAACATGACCGCCCACGTTTACCGGCATGGCACATGATGGATGGATGGAAAAGGTTGGATGTCCACCCACCCTTCTTAGTCTCGTGAAATCATTCCACGAAAACATGCAGGGGACCATTTTATTTGACGGCTCAACATCCCAGTCATTCAGCATCAGCAGGGCTGCGTGCTTGCTCATACACTCTTTGGTATCTTCTTCGCTGTTCTCTTAAGGCAGGCATATGGGACTGCCACTGAAAGCATACACCTCCACACAAGATCTGATGGCAAACTTTTTAACCCATCAAGACTCAAGGCAAAGATCAAAATAAGATCAAGATGCGTAAGAGAACTACTTTTTGCAGGAGATGCAGCACTGACTACTCATACAGCAGAAGATCTCCAAAGGCTCATAGATCGTTTTGCAGCCGCCTGCAAAGACTTTGGCCTCACCATTAGCCTAAATAAAACACAGGTGATGGAACAAGATGTTGGTGCACCTCCGTCAATCAAATTTTCTAATTACGAATTGATGGTCGTCCACGATTTTGTGTATTTGGTGTCGACAATATCAGATAATCTTTCATTAGAGACAGAAATCGACAGACGCATTGGAAAGGCAGCCACAACATTTTCCAGGCTAGCTAAAAGAGTTTGAGAGAATAATAGACTAACAGAGCGTACAAAAGCTCAAGTATATAAAGCTTGTGTTATTAGCACACTACTCTATGGGTCTGAATCCTGGACCCTGTACTCAAGACAGAAAAGGAAGTTGAATTCCTTCCATATGAGATGTCTGAGACGTATCCTGGGCATTACATGAAAAGACCACATAACAAACAACAGGTGCTTGAAAGAGCAGATATTACCACAGTGCACACCCTCCTCAAGCAGAGACGCCTCCGGTGGCTGGGCCACGTATCTCGAATGGAGGATGAACGTATTCCCAAAGATGTCCTTTACGGATAACTAGCCACAGGAAAAAGGCCAACCGGAAGACCCCAAATGCGATATAGGGATGTGTGTAAACAAGATATGAACACCATTGGAATAGATCCAGACACGTGAGGGAGGGTTGCAACAGACAGATGCTCCTGGAGAAGAGATGTACAAAACGGACTGGTGCTCTTTGAGCGCAGTCTGATCCAATAAACTGAGCATAGGCGGCACAGGCTCAAAGCGCAGTCACTTACTGCGGGACTTGCCTCGTCTTCATCATTGGCACCTTGTCGTCTTGACAGACGATAGTTTGTGCTTTAAAAAGGCATAACTTTTACCTATGGCGGTAGCGCATGTTCAGTTGCCTCTCACTTTGATTCCGAGACCAGTTAAGACCAGGGATGGAGTTATTGCCTCTCCATAGCACAAAGCCTGGACTAAAATATAGAGATCATGTGTTGCCCATGCAGCATGATCCCTCTCCCGGCCTGCCTAGTTCACTCCAGAGGAAAGGTAACACCCCTACATCTGGAACAAGACAAGCTGCAGAAGCTGCCGGATCAGCAAAGCAATGCTCTAACTGTCCGCCTGTCGGAGCTTCGATCCTAGATCAGCTGCCAACCACGGCTTAGGGCCTGGTCTGCCCTGCCATGACTTTTGTCTTTAGCTTGCATTTCCTCGCACCAAGGTAAGACTTGTACCCTCCCAATTGCGCTCTTTCTCCCGAAGCCGTTGGTACAATGTGGGGTGTCGGGTTTGGTAAGCGCCGCCCAACATTCGGCGCTAACAGAAAGCGGGTAGTACCGTCTACTGTTATACGGTAGCACAGTCATAACTGTCTAAGACCTGACCCGCCTCGTCTTAGAGATGCGGAAACTGTGCCAGGGATTGTCGCTCTCGCATTGGACTATACAGTCACCAGCGGTGCTGCCATGCACCTCCCAAGCGGCACAACTCTATAGTCCTTCAGGACTGAAAGAGGCCTACTACTACACTGAAAGATAAGTAGGTGTATTCTATGGTTGGTGTTGGTGAAGAAACAGAGGACTGGAATAACATCAGGTAGTGGAGCCTTTGACAGAGTCAAACAGTCTACTGTGGTGCTATCGGGCTATATTTTGCCTAAATGAGTTACTTGTCTATACACTTGCGTACTATTGCTTTCTCTTGCACCCTCATGCTTGTACCTTGTAGTTAAGAGTTGATGATCTAGTTATTCATGTATGATATATATTACTCTGATGCATGTGTTATGGTTGAGATGCAGGTGAGTCCTAGTTGTAGCTGAGTACTCACACCGACCTCCATGTTTCAGGATCTGTTATATATGTGAGGAGATTCGAGAGAGTTAAACCATAAACTCAATGGGACCAGCTCATTCCAGTGCCAGTCAAGGTGTTTAAAGCAATATTGGGAGCCGTCAACCGAATCTGCCTGAGTCACCATTTAAAAGATCCTGTATCATGGTGAGTCTATGCTACGACTGCCGTGACGAGTCCGGCGAAGGTTTAGTCAAGAGATCCAGGTTGGATCTAGGACTCATGCGTCTCCTGATTCTTGCCAGTAAGGTACTGGTGAATTTCTAAGCAGACTCACAGGTAAATCTTTAGTGGCTTGTGAAGCACTCAAGGACATTCGTTCCAGTTGAGTTGAAGGACGTGAACTCTGTTGACAGTCATTGTGATGGCCAGTTTATTATTTTTCAGGCCCGGCTGGCTCTTAGAGAGGTACAATGTATAATAATCCATTTATCTCCGGTGTGGATCTACATCTGTGATCTTTCATGGAACCTGAACTTGGTCAGTGACCTACAACAGTTGTTTGCTATTTTCGTGAACACCGGAGCGACAGACTTGTTCGGGTAGGGAGCTACCCCCTTCCTAGGTGTTTGTGATTGTGACAGTAGTGATCTGTGAAGTCATGAGTTGCCTACAGAACAGTGTAGAAGTGCCAGTGTGACTATGTCGAATTCTCACATTAACATGTTGGATTAGAAATGAGTGACTTGTTATTATATGGAGCCAACCCTCCAGTTAAGCGTTCCAGACATGTTCATCCCATTAACTTAAGATACCAGAGAGCAACCAGGCTCTGATATTATAGCGTTGTGCTGCAGTACTTATCAGATAGCAACCAGGCTCGTATCTTCTATTGGGTTGTGCCACAGTACTTATCATCGAGAGAGCAACCAGGCTCTTATATGCGATTGTGTTGTTCAGCAGAACTTATCATCAGGTGGGAACCTCTATGATACTAGGGTCGGCCCACAAATCATCATTAGAACTTGTGATTTCTTCCGTCATCGAGGGATGACCAGCGAACAGTGTTGAAGTGTCAGTCAGGTATCAGACACCTGACCAGTCCGAGATCTTCCTCACAGTGGAAGGTGGGAGCTTTGAAAGAGTCGTCAACGACTTGGAGTTCTTTTGCCCTGGAGGTTCATTGGGTGAGTCGTTAAACACAACGGGACGACAGCACGAACTGAAGTCACATGCTCTGTGATGATGACTGATCATCTGTAGATCTCCTCGCTGTTCTCTTGCATCAACTATACATATTGTCTTCTATCCAGGCTTTTCAGCTATCCCTCTCTGAGTTATAGTTGACGTATTCAGAAATTAAATTTTGCTTTGTTAGCCTTGGCTTTGAGTACTAGTATGACTGTTGTCTTGTCCGAGCCCCCTGTGGGTAGGAATCCATAGGTGGAGAGGGGAAGGTCAGCTGTCCCGGCTTGTGTGGGGCCCTGTAGATGTAACGTCCTATTGGGGTGGTCGGAGAAAAAGCTGGGATATTAACTATAGTATCATACCTGTCCAAACCCCGGGGGTCTTGTTACACTCCTCCCCCTTTCTCTCTCTCTCTCTCTCTCTCTCTCTCTCTCTCTCTCTCTCTCTCTCTCTCTCTTCTCCCGCAGCTGTATAGCCCACTAGTATAACGTGATAGCGTATCTTTTACAGAGCTTTGCCATCACCCCTAGCAGTAATTTTGCCGTTAGTGATTATTTGGCAAGTTTGCGTTCGGTGGTTTGTCATTGCTTTCTGAGCAACCGGTACTCCTGCTATCCTTTGCTAACCAACACAGGGCGTACTGCATTCCAAGCGCCCGCCTACTGGGTATGCGGAATTGCGAACTAAAACATTCGCCACAGAGCCAGCTTTAGTTCACTGCTAATTAGCCCTTCACTGTTCGCCCACATGGTTGTCCCCCCCCCTCCCCGCTCATCGGGCGCCTCAGCCAACCCCTGTTACCCATCGACCCGTTTCAAACCTCACATCAGGCCGGTTCCACACTAATCAAACGGCTAGCGCTTTAGACACATTCAACCAAGACAAGATTCAGCTAAGTAACCTCTGTTTCTTCTATGTAGTGATTATTTTATTAGTTTTGTGTCTGTTTGTGTTGTTTTGTTCTGTGCTGACGAAGGCTTTGGCCGCAACGTCCATTTTGTTTCTTGTAATAGTGTTCTAGTAAAGCTCACAATCTACTTCTCGTTTTTTTGGTAATTCATAACATAATTCTAGAGCACTCGAATGAACATGGCGCCTTCTTGACTTTATTCGTATCTATTCTCTGATTGAGAATATAATAATAATATTGCTCCCAGAGGGCCACAGGCGTTGTCTATACTTTACAATTATCTGTTGCCTTACTTTATTATTAACCTGATGCAGCTCCATTAGTAGCAGCGGGACCTTTCATTATACATTAACTTCTTAAGACGAGGGCTAATAAAAAGTATCTTGACTTCGTTGTAATTATTCTAACACAGCTCCCCGAGGAGCAGAGGAGCAGTTAAATTGACATTGACTTCTTAAGGGAGACTTATAAAAACCATATATGGGAAACAACAAGCTGCCATATGAATTGATAATGAAGTAGGTCAATATCAGCCTATTAAAAGAGGTGTGAGACAGGGATGTGTAATGTCTCAAGATATTTTTTTCTCTGTACACTGAAAATATTTTCAGAAATGTAGAAGAAATTAATGTAATCATCATTGGAGGAAGAAACATCAATAACATTAGACATGCAGATGATACAGTATTGATTGCAGACAATGGGCAAGATCTACAACATTTAGTAGATGCGGTTGTTGCACACAGTGAGCAACTAGGGTTAGAATTAAATTGTAAGAAGACACAGGTTATGGTCGTAACTAGGAAGAACGAAATACCACAACATAATATACAAGTAAATGGGAATATTCTTAAGCAAGCGAATCGGTACAATTATCTCGGAACACTCATAACATCTGATGGGAAATGTCTTGAAGAGATTAGAACAATAATCATCATGACGAATGTAACCTTTTGCAAGATGAGAAACATACTGACCAATTAAAAGATGTCATTTACAATGAGAAAAATAGTGTTGAGGTGCTACATAGAACCTGTACTTTTGTATTGATGTGAAGCGTGGACAATGAGCAGATGCTGAAAAACATCAGATAGCTGTGGAAATGTGGTTTTAGAGGAAAATACAAAGGATACCATAGACAGACAGAAAAACCAATGACCAAGTCCTACAAGAAGCAAATGAAAATCTGATTAGAATAATTAGACGTAAACAGTCAAATTTGTTTTTGTCGTGTTACGAGAAGAAATGAATTGGAGAACTGAACTTGGTGACAACTAGCAAGATTAAGGGGAACAGAGAAAGAGGAAGGCAGTGAAGTAAATGCCTGGATGGCTGGGCCATATGGCATGGTCGAGACATGAAAACTGAAATGCTCAGACACGACTCTGTTGAGTGAGATGGCGAGACCTGACCGCCCACGCTTATCTTCATACACACACATGTCATCAATTATAGGAGGCTGCAGGAAAATACGGTTAAAGACGACTTCAATCAAGACATCCAAAACCTACATAAGAACATCCCTGATGACCACTCAAGCGTAGATAAGGAATGGACATGTTTCAAGGCTGCCATGCTCGACACACTGGAAAATAAATGTGGAACAAAGAAAGTAGGGCAGGACAAAAGATTAAGAACAGCCTGGTGGAACAACGAAGTTAAAGATAGCATATTCGAAAAGAAGGTAGCATTCAAAAAGTGGATCACAACTAAATCTGAACAGGACTATATTACTTATAGAATAGCACGACGTAATGCCAAACGAACAATTAGAGCATCTAAAGATGAATCCTGGAGAATATACGGTGAACAGATGGCGACCCTTAGCAAAGACAGCCCAAGAGAATTTTATAAACGTGTCACCACAATTAGAAACAGAGATGCATGTTACAACCCAACCACCATCATAAACAGCAAAAGAGGTATGCCAATATTTAATCCACAACAAAGACTAGCAAGGTGGGCAGAATACTTTCAAGAACTACTTAACCCCACAGATAACATAGGAAACCTCACTTTTGTGCCTAAACGCCAGGGACAGCAAGAACCAAATTTCATACCTGCAGAAGTCAAAGCAGTTATACAGAAAAGTCCTAAAAACAAATCACCAGGTCCAGATGGAATCACCACAGAAGCTATTCAGGCCTGTGGGGAAACAGGAGTTAAATGGCTAACAAGACTTTTTAATATAGCATGGGAAGAAAGAAAAGTCCCAGATGATTGGCAACAGGCAATAATATTACCAATATGGAAAAAGAAAGGCAATATGAGAGAGTGCGAAACATACAGAGGTATATCACTCCTGAGCCATATAGGGAAAATGTATGCAAAACTTTTGGAACAAAGAGCTAGACCAATAGTTGAACAACAGTTAAGCAGAGCACAATTCGGTTTTCGGAAAGGTAAAAGTTGCACTGATGCATTATTTACACTTAGACAAATTTGTGAAAAAACTATTGAATATAGTGACCAGCAGAATATTGTGTTTGTAGATCAGGAAAAGGCTTTTGATAGAGTAGACAGATACAAATTATGGACCATCCTTGAAGACTATGGGATAGAAGGGCAACTGCTAGAAAACATCATAGCCATGTACCACTCGAGCCAAAGTGCAGTAAGAACACAGGAAGGTATATCAGATATGTTCACAGTCAATACAGGAGTGAGACAGGGATGTGTGCTCTCTCCCCTGCTATTCAATATCTACATGGACAGAATTTCCAAAGAAGCAAGTCTCGACAGACCAGATTCAGAAAATTTAGAACTCTTTACTCCAGATGAAACAACTGACCCACAGGGAATAAATGAACTTCTATTTGCAGATGATCAGTGCCTGTTTTACAGCGACGAGGGCAGACTACAAAATCATATTACTAATCTGAGTTCAACCTGCAGCAGATACAATATGAGTATAAACACAGCCAAAACCGAAGTAATGCAAGTTAGCAGATCGCCAGGCCCACTAAGTATACAGATAAATAACACACCTCTGAAACAAGTTAAAGAATTCAAATACCTTGGAAGTATGATCACAGAAGATGGCAGATTAGACAGAGAAATTGAAATCAGATGTCAAAAAGCTAGTGCACTTACATATCAACTGTCACCCTTACTGAAACATCCAAACATACCCATGTCCGCAAAACGACAGATAATAAACAGCATATTCACACCAACCCTATGCTACCAATCTCAAACCTGGACTTTATCCAAATTACACCTTCGCAAAATCAACACCTGCGAAATGAGATGCCTGAGGAGAGCTGCCAACTTAACAATCCGAGACCGAGTAAGAAATGTTACTATCAGACAGACTGTGGGATCAACACCTTGTGCCACATTTATTGAAAGACAGAAGATCAAGTGGTTTGGCCATGTTGTTAGAATGCAACATCAGCAACTACCATCACTGGCCTTACATCAAAGATCATCTGCGACGAGACCACGAGGACATCCAAGAAGAAAATGGATTGACGACATCAGAGACATTGTACAACCACACGGAATGACACTATCCAGTGCCGCTCACCGGGCGCTGGAACGCAAATTATTCCTCCCCACGACGCTTGACGGCAGAAGTGGAAGATGATGATGATGATGATGATTGTTGTATTCATTGTTGTATGCATGTTAAACATGGAGAATTAACAGACAAGCTGAGAAGCATCTAATGGAGGTGGAAATGTGGTTTTTGAGAAAAATGCAAATAATACCATAGGCGGACAGAAAGTCAAATGAGTCAGTCCTTAAAGAGACAAATGAAAAACGGAGATTGATTGGAGACATTTGATGTAGACAGACAAGATTATTTGTACATGTTAATAAGGAGAAATTGGCTTGAAAATTTAATGACAACTGGCAAGCTAGATGGGAAGAGATCAATAGGAAGACAAGGGGATAAATATAGTGTATGTTTGACAGCATGGCATGGTCGGGACAAGAACACAGACCTGATTTGAGACTCTGGTAACCGTGTAAGATAGCGAACCATGACAGCCCATGCCTATCACTATGCCACTTGGTGATGATAAATTGAATCCGTGAACCTCAGGCTGCACATTCAGTGACCTCGTGGTTGCACTGCGTAGAGATTGGATTTTGTTTTTTAAGCGAGCTGTCATTTAGTAGTATTTCTTTCGTTTAATAAGGCACGCAGTGGACGTTTGAAACAGCTGTTATTCACTTTGAATTACTTTCGATGGACACTTGAACTTTAACCTGTATAGTAGGATTTGTGGATGTGCTGGTGAGTGTCAGATGCGATTCTAATCATTGCATCTCTGGGGGTTCTTAGCAAAAGCTAATGGTCGAAGTTTGGTCAGTATAGCCTGGCGTATAATACCACAACATCTAGCTTAAGAATGTAGGTGAAAGCGGTCAGTGCAGTTTTCCTCTGGATGGAGAATACGATACATACACACATAGTGATTGTAACTGACTCAGAAAGTATGCTGGCGAGGGTGAGGACAGGCAGGCTTCGTGCAGAGTGGCTTGTTTCGCTTCGGAGGTCACTGCTGGAAAGCATCGCTTAGATCTGTTCTCCGGGGCATGCCGGTGTGCTGGGGAATGAACAGGCGGGCAGATTGGCTGGCTCTGCAAAACTTGATGGAGTATTGATGCATGACAAGGCAGACGTGGTTGCGGCCTTGTGGGAGCAAGTGTACACCTCGGAGGAGCACATGGATCACCATGGTCTGGTAAGAATGAGGCAGCGAGTAGTGACGATGAGATCTGCCAACGCTCGACGCTCAGAGGAAAGGCGAGACGGACCCCACCTCTTAGATCTATTGTCATTTAGGTTTAGGCCAGTGATGGTAATTTATCTGCTGTGTATGACATGGACCGGCTCTGTGGCGAAGGGTTACGAACGCAAATCGTAAACCCGTTCGAAAAACAGCTGCGGGCGATTTGGAAATTTATACCCGCGCCGTCTTTTTTGTCTTACAGTGGTATGGGTGCTGGGCGTCCAGAAAGTAATGGCAACCTACTTACCGTAAACTTGCCAAGAAATCACAAACAGCCAAACACAAGAAATTCTGAGCTACGACATGGACGTTTGGCAGGAGTTCCGTAAAATCAGCACAGAGATAGCTGGCGCCCGAGGTGTTGTAAAGGGTATCTATTTATACGGATCACAACGGCCTTAACTTTCCGCCATATCTGTGTTCGAAGTCACAACACCACACATCGCGATTTTATAGTGACTCATTAACGATGTAGTTACATTCAAATATTGAGCACAACCCACTACTGGCAACGCCGATCGCATTCTGGTATGAACCTAAGGCCTATCCACGTCAATATGGAAGCACTATACTCGAGTTTCGCCCTCATTTGAGCTCGTCAGTAGTGCATATCCCTGACTGGATCCAGAAACAGTCCCGGATCACGCGTGTGAAGCGGGTGTGTAACCACGCGGCACACACTGGACACACCAAATTATCACAACAGAATATCACAACGCTACCCATCGTAGGCTATGCTCAACATTCACTATGAACTTCAGCTGAAGTGGGTACTAGGAAAAAGCTATATATACACAATACGTCCCAAGGCATGACAACTGGCTCTTGTTTTTAGTCGATTTTACACATTATCCTCTCTTGCTTCTACTGTGGCTTGAACATGACGCGGCGATTGAACTTAGCACCACAAAACGGGGACTAAAACATCAGGTCAATTGAAATAAAAATGATTGCCTCTAGAGAGATTCGAAAACATGACTACCTGACCGGCAGATTCGTGTGCTGACCATTGCGCTACTGTCATGTTCACCCCATCAAGTGATAGGCAATAGTGATATATCATTCATCAAACTGCCTACCATTTCACGTGACATTGGTATGCACAGATTTTTGTAGGAAGGTAAACATTTTTGGTTTGTAAATGTCGATTCTAAAGAGGTCTGAACTTGGTAGCGGGAAATAACCTGGGAAGTAAAGGCGGCAGGACTGAAACTGACCGTATCACTCACCGAGTGCCAGTTATTCTATACAAATGTGGGCCCAGCATGGTAGCCTCATTGCACCTTAAGGCGGGTACAAATGTTCTTGACTACTTACTTTACTGTAAAGATATTGAGCCAGACATGACCGATATAAGCTATATACAACAGAAAAAGTACAGGACTACTATCTTTATGCAAATAGATGGAGATAACACAGTTTCGGTAGTCCAGTTTATTAATTTGTTTGCTATAGCAATATATTTATGATATTTCTGTAAGAGCCTTTACCGAATTTATAATTCAAAAGTATCCGTTTTAATCATTTCTTGAATAAACACAATAGATAATTCCCTATGTTTTAGAGAAAAGGAACTTCTTATTTCCTCAGTAGAATGTCATTATATAGTATTAGCCAATAGTAAACTGCGGTATAGCATAACATAGATGTCGGGTTATATATTTTTCTCCAGGTAGTCCCAATCAAGGTAATGCTTGGTTCTCTGTGGACAAGGACACATCAGGTTTATTCGTTGTCTTAAACAATATATAGTATCTCCAAATACAAAATATTAAATATGCACTCCATCCCTCCTTTAATAACACACACACACACACACACACACACACACACACACACATAATATAGATATAT